>JAODUI010000023.1:5044019-5134468 GCA_027563995.1 Papilio gigon
CCGGCCCATTAGCTCAGTTGGTTAGAGCGTCGTGCTAATAACGCGAAGGTCGCGGGTTCGATCCCCTCATGGGCCAAAATCTTTTTCTTGCCATTTTTTTTTTTAAAGCATGTTAGGTTTTTCCTTATTTTTTCAGAACGATCGATCAAAGTACACATTGAAGGATTATTTTTCACAATAAATTGATTAAATACACACTTAACGTTAAATAAAATTCACACGACAGTATTGATCGATTGTGTAGTTTTGATTAGTGTTTGTTATATAAATTAGAAACATAAATCATGCACTGTGTTATATGTATTCAAGAAATGTCGTGACTCACAAATTTACAATATACCAGATTCGATCATCGTGTGTTGCGCCGATAAATTCTAGTTCGTCGTCGAAGCAATGCGTCTGTCACAAATTAATTTGCCACGACATTGTCCAAACTGGCGAAAATATTTACCTGTCGAATGAACAGTCATTACCGCCACCTAGCGGACAAATTACGAAATCACGATCTACTACCGGATAAAACCGGATACGTTTAGCTAGATAGATTTGCCACGATCTAAAGACGTGACTTATTAACCGACATTTTGATTGTCTAGGGCGTTGTTTCCCAAGGTGGGGGCCAAGCTCCAAAAAGGGGCAATTTGATAGTTAAGAGGAGCAATTCCAGTAATTTTCTCTTTTTTATTATCTTTAATTTTACTTAATACGTTTTAACAATTTAATAGTGATTTCTTCCTAAAACCTACCATTTATTTTTTTCATGAACATTTCTTAATGTATAAATAATGTATGGAGTATAAAAAAATTAGAAATGTTTAAGCGTGGTGTGGCACAAACAAGGTTGGAAAACACTGAGCTAGCATGTTCAGGTTTTGAAAAAATCATATTAACGAGAAAGCTTCGTAAATGGAGAGCGACGGTGGCGCCACAAGCACGCTGCGTTATTTTCTCGGGTAGACTACGTCCTTGTGAGTTCTAATGTAGACTTATTAAAGTCATAGAGATACCTTTAGACATTTAATACAAATAAGGGAGTAAATAAAACAAATGTCTTAAAAATAACATTTACTATATTGACATTGATTTATATAACATATGTACAATAATTACAGAGCCAATAAATATAGCAAATTCAGGCACTTGGATAACTGACGTACAACACAATACATTTATTTTTACACACATTTTAAACAGATTAAAAAAGTAAATAGATCCCCATAGCCATTTACAAATTATATAAATTGATTTCAAATCATTATGTACTATTACAATGCATAGAATAGATGCTTTCCGCTAATTAAAAATAAGTTAAAGCATAGTTGATTGTGATTTGTTTCCGTAAAATTAAATAAATGTATCTAAATCTGACATTTCTAACTATAGTTATATAACCTATAGATGGACTGTTTCATGCAAGTTTAACATTTGTAAATGACAACACTGAAGAAATTTATCTACAAACGCCTCTGGAAGCTTTTTCCGCCTTATTTTTGTGATTCGGGTATTTATAGAATGAGCAACTTAAAATATACTCAATGGTTAATGAAGGAGATTACAATTTATATTTCACGAGCAGTTAAGGCAAATCATCACCGTCATCGTCAGCGTCTGCCTGCCCACAGCTGGACTGTCTTATCCTAATGCCTTCCATAGTGTTGTCCTCCTTCCTCATCAAAGACAATTATTCATCCATGGGCCGCGAGTGTCATTTATGGTCATTTAACGCTATAAAGATTTATAACCATGCCACTATGTAAGTGTTGATTTCCACTGGCGAGTGATTAAAAAAAACACACCTGTCTGTCCGACTATTTAAGTCTGTAGACCAAACATGTTTAGACCGGAAAAACTGAGATATCCAGCATAAATCTACAATTTCAGTTTATACTGAAAAGTGCGAGTGTACAGTAACAGTTCAACTAGGTTGACATCATTCAAAAATGTACTATTTAACTCAAAATCTTACTTACATGTGAGAAAAGATCTTCCTTCGTAATTTTTCGGAATTGTTCGTATTTATCGCGCTCTCTCAAACAGCTTCAGTACCCATCTTAGAGAATGACATTATTCACTTTGACATTTGACACTAAACAATAAAGTTCCATATATTAATTGATATGAAAATGTCACTCATTTAATACATCATGCATTGTCAGTTCGGGTGTCATTGTATTCCGATAGAGATCCGAGTTTTCCCGAAGGAAAATAATTTCCCACTACATCTGTTAATTGTACAGTTCAACTGTCCAATTATGACCTAAGATGTATCTTGAAGTTCAAACGTTCATACAACTCTATTAAAGCACGTGATAACATTTATTTGAAAAACAAAAAATATCTGTCTACCCCATTTCTAATCCATTTACTACTGAACTATGAACAAAAATATGTATATGTCCAAAAAAATCTCCAGTAATCTGGTAGTATCTGTAAGCTAAGCTATTGAGGATTATATGCAAGCTGCTAGTAGCAGTTAGCTGTCAATGACTAGCCACCGGTGGGTGCTGCGCTCGAGCTGCTGCTGCAGCAGCGGCGTGCGCACGCGCAGCTTCACCTCCACCGACCCGCCCGCGGGGCGCCGACCGTCCATCAGCTGGTACCACAAAGTTTACATGTAAATAAAGAATTCAAATGAATACATCCGTAGAAGCGGATAATGTTTGGTTATTCGCTTAATGTACAAACCCCTTGTACATTAAGCTAATAACCATGTTCTGATTTAGTGATGCCAGGTTTATTTGGAAATGATCTAATATTTAAAGTGCAAATAGTCTAATGGTTAAGGGTACGGGTTTCCGATCACGTGGTTGTGAGTTCGAATCCCGTCGATTGACTGTTATCGTGTATTATATCCTAGCAAAGTCTAAAGATTATTTGGAATGGTAAAACAATTAGAGAATTAACAAAAATCTACTAATATTATTAAACAAACATTTCCTAGATAGCTGACACTAGTGAGGACATAGTAATAACAACCTTCAGAATAAAATAATTGATAAACAGTAATTAATTTTTAGTGAATGATTAGAGGTCATTAATTAATTAATTGAACGAGCGATGTTTCCCACTCACCGGATAGGCTTCGTTCAAGGTGACTTGTGTCTCCAGCGGGGCGAGCTTGACGGCGGCGGTGGCCAGCAGCGTGTCCCGGCTGAACCAGCCGCTGCAACAGCACAGCGCGTCACATCTGCACACCAGCGCCCCCGCACACACGCACTCAACTACACCACGCTAATTACAACATGCATGGCCAACAAGCGAGAGACGGCGAGATGAAGAATGCAACAGCCAAGTGGAGGTAAGACGGGAAGAGGAAGTAGGGGGGATGCAAAGCTTAGTACGAATGTAAGCAGCTATAGGAACTAAATCAACTAGTAATCAATACTAATATATGGTACAATAATATTTTTAAAACAGCAAAAAGTATTTTAAAATGCTTTGGAATTAAGGCATATGATTGATAAACCCCATTTAGGAAAATGAAAAACCCTTTTAAAAAAGATTATAAGCTATTATGGTCTAATGCGGTACTAGATGATTACATACTATGAGGACACATTACAAGTATTTACATACTACTTTTTTTTTAATTCCCAAAGTATAGTGATTAGTTCATATTCCTGTACAAATACAAAGAGCAGTACAAAAGGAACCACAACTTAAAATTATTAAGAGCGCCATCTATTTTTAATACATGGAAAATTCGGAAATTAGACAATAGAAAAATAGAAAAAGCACATTTACTAAAGTCACCATAAAAATTATTTACAGCGCCATCTATTTTTAATACATGGCAAATTCTATAACAAAGGTTCGACTCTTATTTCAGCAACATTACACATAGATTTTATAAAAATAGCTTATGCGATAGTTAATAGACTTACCCTCTAGAATATACTTCGAATTTAACAGCGTGTCGCTTGAAGACACGTAAGCATTGTCTGTTGTTGCGCTGTATGGGCAGAGTGAAGACGGCGTCGTACTGCGGGCTGTTCGTGTCTTTGACGGTGCCGGTGCGGTCCGACACGGGCGCCTCCTGGAATAACGGAGACATTGGCTACCACCTATCATCGGGTCAGTTCCAATGATACAGGACAACAGGTTGACAGGATCCTTCGGGAAAACTGGGACCTTATCGGAATAGGATGACACCCGAACTCTCAATAAAGGATCGTATTTAATGAGTGACATTTTCATATCAATTAATATATGGAACTTTATTGTTTAGTGCCAAATGTCAAAATGAATAATGTCATTCTCTAAGATGGGTACTGAAGCTATTTGAGAGGGCGATAAATACGAACTTTTCGAAAAAATACGAAGGAAATTATTTCTAAGTATATATGTTTTTGTTAAAATGAACTTACTTGTGGGTAGGGGAAGTCGAATTTGACGTATGTGTCGATCTCCTTGGGGTTGGGCACGTTGTAGGCGATGCCGCGCACGATAGTCAGCTCTAGGTCGTTCTCGTTAAGGTCCGTGTTGCACTGCACCACGGAGAATACTTTGTTCTCGTAGTGGAACTTCGGCGGATCTTGACCTAAGCTGAAAATTAACATTTTTTTTAGCGTAGCTTCTTATACATACGACACTTTCTTGGAAAAAGGATAAAAAAGTAAAGATTTAGACATTTTTTTAAACAAAAAAAAACCTAAATTACTGAATTAATTGAGACTAAAAAGATAGAATAATGCCACATTAGCCTAGGTTTCATTTACATTAGTTTTCTACTAACTTTAAGTTAGTACAACCGGGCGTAGCCAGTCAGTTTATAAAATGACAGTTTACCTTTTAGCTACAACCACGACATCCAGGTCCTGTTTGACGCTGGTGGCGAGGTGTTCAAAGCGGTTCATGTCAGCGACGTGTCCGAGCGCGCGGCAGTGCTCCTTGTGACGTAAGCACAGCTGCAACTGCGCCGTCAGCTGTCGCTGCAGCCTGCTCAGCACGTCGCCGTCTTCTAGGCCCTCCATATCTGATGTCTCGTCTGCTAACTCGTCGCAGTCTTCTTTCGATACGATATCGAAACTAAAATTGAAAGAAATTTTCACTAGCTGTCAACCGCGACTCTGTCCGCGCGGAGAAAAAAAAATAGCAAGATATGTGTTTTTCGAAACTATGTTCTATTTTTATGTAAAATTTGTAGTCTCTCTGTAGCTTCCTTTTAAAAACACCCATTCAAACATCACGGGATTCGAACATACGACCGTTAGATCAGTCGTCCATACCTTTAAACATTAGGTCTATATCTTTCCTTAAGAAAATGTGGAGGATGACTATGTGTTTAGATACCTCCGTGGGACCTCACTCTTACCCATACAAACAAAGATCTTTTAATCATACTTACGTCTGCTCTATCTGCTTCTTGTCTTTCGGCGCCAACGGCAAAGACTTGAGGTCCACCACGAGGCCGCCGCGCGCAGCCTCTAGAAGCGGCTCGAAGCCTTTCGCCGCCCGCAAGTACTCTTTAGCCTGGGTAATGTTGCCTGAAATGTGTAACATGAGGTCAATTCGCGGCGAAGCTTTATCTATAATATAAAAATGAATCGCTGAATGTGTTGCTAAGCTAAAATCTCGAGAGCAGCGGAACCGATTTAGCTAATTCTTTTTTAGAACATTCCTTGAAATACGATGATGGTTTAACGGAGAGAACTTTTTTTAAAAATGAGCTGAAAAAGTTTAAAAACAACACTTTTCTTTTAAATCGTTTTATAATAATATTTAAATGTCAATTTGAACTTTAATATCATACCATAGAGTTAAGAATATAAAATAGTTATAACATATTTACCCTCTCTCTTAGCATTGAGCGCGGCGTCTTTGAACTCTTTCTGCTTGTGCAGCAGGAACGCCAGCTGGCGGTCGTGGCGGGAAGGCGCTGCAGAGGCTGCCGAAGACGCGGGGGACGCGGGGGCGGGGCCGTGGGGCGCGCGTGGCGGGGGGCGAGGCGCCGGAGAGACCGCTGGCTTGGCGGGTGACGCGGGTGCACTACCCTGAAGAAGAACGCAATTGTAATCAATCATGGATAATGGAATCCTCAGGGAAGTGGTTATTGTGCAGTGACTCGCCTGGTCCGTGGGCAGCGCGGCGTGCCCGGCGGGCGCGGGCAGGTCGGCGAGCGGCGCGGCGCGGCCGGCGGCGTGCAGCCGGATCACCTCCTGGTACTGCTTCACGATGCGGCCCATGCGGCGCGCTTTCGACGAATTGCCTTCCTCTTTGGCTTTGGCTTCTTGTTCCTAAATGAACGATATGTATTTTAATTAATTAAAAATACATCGAACAGAACGTACATGTATTTTTTTTTAGTAATAGTTATATATAACAAAGGTTAATTTAGACATTGTAAGAAATGTAACCTGGAATGCAGCCAGTCTCTGTTGCAGCGCCTCAGCCAGCGTCGCCGCCGTGACCAAGGCGGGCTCGGGCGCCGGCTCGGGGGGACTCGCCTCTGTAATTTCAAAGATATTTCATAAATGATTTAAACACTAATCAGATATTATTGAAAAATAGTTAAGAACAGTTAAAGAAGACTTAGACTAAAGCTCAGATGACTACGGTCCTTGCAGGACACCCGGAGGGTCCGAAACTAGTTGGTCAGATTATTTTAAAAAGAGTCTCCTTCAAAAAACGACCATCTTTGATAGCATATAATTCTTAAATCATAAACTTTTAAAACTATTATTTACCAGTAATAATTTGTACTTAACACAATAATAAACTTTTAGCAAGCAGTTATATTGAAATAGATTACTACCTGTAGAATTCTGCACACTCTCTTCCCCTCTCTGCTCCGACTTGAAGGCGGCGGCGATCGCTTCTGGGGTGGGCAGTTCACTGAGGTCCATTTCCTGACCAGCCTTGTAAGCTTCCACCACCAGGTCGAACTGCTTCACTACCTTCAGATGTTCCAGGGCTAAGGCCTTGTCTCCGGAATGCTTGCAGGATAATGCTGCCGCTTTGAATTCTTCTTTACGTCCTGAATAAACAAAAAAAAATGTTTAATTATTTACTTAAAATAAGTATTAGTTAAGTAGCAGTAGATACTTACTTAAAATAACCTGCAATCCTTCCTGTCTCTCCGGGCTGATCCCTTGGGACTCAACCCTGGGAGGTGGCGGCGGAGGTTCCGTGGGTTCTGGAGCTATCGGCGGCTCAGCTTCTGGTGTAGGAGGAGATATTGGCGGAGCTCTAGGTGCAGGCTTGGGAGGTACTGCAGGCTGCTCCGGGGTGGACTTGCCCAGACTGACTGGTGGTGGTATATCCTCATTATTGACAGGTCTCCCTGCTTTAGCTTGTTTCAGAAGATCATTCAGTGTTTTCAACCCACGCCCGAATCTGGAGATATTAAAATTTAGTGAACATTAATTTTAATACACATAATAATACATCTTTTATTGTGTCTACTGAAATACTGTTGAATTGTGTCCTCTATTGGTTCAGGACTTTTGCTAGCGTCATACCACAAAGCAGTTCTGCTTATCAAGACAAGCTTAAACCCTATCAGGGATTACTGTGGTTTTTTTAAAAAAAATATTTCATTCACAACAATAATAACGAACTAATATCCAGCCTTCGCCCCAACTAGTTCAAAGCCCATCATGGGCTCTTTAGGGTGATTAGGATTGGTACTATTTTGCGGTCACGGACACCGGACAAATATACGAAAGTCTTACATTTTAAACTTAATTTATAATAGTTGCACAATAGTTTAAATAGTTTTGATAGCAAAGTTTTTACCTCCTAGCGCGACTGCTCTCCCCACTCTCCTTAGCGTGTTTCTCAGCTGCACTATAATTAGTTATTCTGTCTTGTATCACACTAATAACACTGCTGTCGGTGTGGACTGGGGGCGGCAGGGCTGGCCGCGCAGCACGCGGGGGAGGTGCCTCATCATCATCTATAGCCAGCTCCTTCAGCTCACTCAGAAGGTCAGGGTCATCATCATCACCTAGTAATCATAAATGTAAGTTACAGTAGTAATGTAAGTCACCGATATAAGTTTACTCAAATGAGGATTTCCTTTAATGGTATGAATTGAGGAAGTTATAATTGAGACAGTCATGAATATGATTCATTTTAAATTGCATAATAGCATTGATACCTTAGAATTATTTAAAAACTAACATATGTTAAATTAAACTTAGTACATTCTATACTTGTATTATTTATTATGCTTATGTATATTTTAATTCTGTTCTATAATGTGTGAACATTTTCAACTTTGTTATTTTTCTCAGTGACCACAGCACAGATTTGAATAATTCCCTTTGTAAAAAAAGGGATAAAAAATCACAAGCTAATAGAATCACACATAGGGTTGCCGTAGTGAAAATAAAATTTATATCATTTTTATGAAATTAGTCTTTGACTCAGTCTTACAGTATAAAATTCCATGCAGGAGAAACCACATTGATACAACTAGTCAACAATCAATTTTTACAATGTTTTTATTATTAACTATTGTTTTAACCATCTGAAATAGGATAGTTAAGAATTTTAAGCTTTAATCTTACCTGATCCTTCATCATCAGATGGAATATCCTTAAGGCTCTCAGCAATCATGGCGTCTAAATTGGCTGCAGGTACTGGTGCAGGTTTTTTAGGTCTGCGAGATCCTCCTCCACTGATAGCAGCCAATTCAGCTTCCAGGTCTATGTCATCATCAGACAGATCAAGAGGTTCATCACCATCGTCAAAATCAGGAATATCTAATAGACCAAACTAAAACAAACATATTTTTTCTTGTTATTTCACGATAATTATATTTAAAATTATGTTTTTCTTTCAACTTACACTTCTTAAAACTTATAAAATTTTTAAGTATAACATTCTTTTTAAACATATGCTAAAAGTCATGAAATTACATTATTTTTGTTATAATATAGTGATCTTTGTAAGAAAAAACAAACAATGACTCACTTGGGATAAGTTGCTCTTTTTTCCACTACTTGGTTTTCTCGACATTGTACCTGATAACAAATATCAATTAAAAGAAACTTAGATATCAATGTAATCAGTCCTGGTATTATAGTAAGGTTTGAGTACAAAAGATTTGGTTGCTTTTTTCTTAAATTTTCTACTCAGTTTTTGACTTTGTCTACACAACAATTTCCAGATGAGATTGAGTCATTGAATGATAATGATTGAATGAATTAATGAATGCACGTCAGTGTGACAATGACAAGTAAATGACACTGAGAAACCATAAACTACGTCGTTTCTTTTTAGATAGGGTTATAATGCAAGCAGCGTTGATTTAAATTACACCAATTGTTTTGAATTACTTATTTTCAAATGTCTCTTGAAAATGCCGCCTAACTTCCCTCTTTATTTCTTCTTCTGTTTATTGGAAGGGGAATGAGAGCGAGAGTGAGAGTAAGAACGTAATTACTTGATAAATTGAGTTAATTCTATTCTGAAATGCCCCGTAAAACGGATAAACATCTTATAAACATTGTCAATTATAAAATATTTTTGCAAAGTAAAAACTGAAATGCTTTGAATCTTCTTTAGAATTTACCAGCCCACCACTACCATGTTCTTTTAAAATATTTTTAGTCTCTATCTTTATTCTGCTTTGCTCTATCTGTCTGTGGTGAGAGTGACGTATGAACAGCCGAAACGAAAACGAAAGAAAAGCCCTCAGTGCCGTTGTTATCTTCTAAAATTCCTGAAGAATGGATACAAACGGCCAGGCTAATGGGCTTAGATCCAGAAAGAAAGACAGCGGTGATGGGAAAGACAATTTATGGTAATGGTTAATTGTTATTTTACGAGTAACATACAGCATCCATGTAGGGTATCCAATGTGTCACACCTACGTGATGTCAAGATTCTTGCCTGAGAACTATGTGACCTGGCTGCGACGAACACCTTTTGTGTGTTAAATAGCGCTGGAGTGTTCACTACAACATTCCTTTCCATACATAAACATGTGGACCAATGTCTGTGAGGTAATATGTTGTCATCATAATTACGGTGAATGTCTCTTCCAGGTCTGCGATTTTAGAAGAAGTCCAAAACCAGGGTAACACTAAACTACCTTCTAACAAGAATGTATTAGTTTTGGGTGATAATGAGACTGGTAAAACCACACTCATAGCTAAGTTACAAGGAGTTGAAGACCCAAAGAAAGGCTCAGCTTTGGAATATGCATATATAGATGTAAGAGATGAATATCGTGATGGTTAGTACATTTGTTTTGTCCAATACAATTCTTATTAGAAGATTAGAAATTCCTATTTAATTGTTATTTAGTTGATCACTGTAAACATGAGTTATCACTGTAAAATAAGTACAAAATCAATCAAATGTTGCCCTTTTTCACTCAAAGTGGTTCATAAACAGTTGCTTAAGTTAAATCTTATAAAAGATTTTTTCATTTGAATCATGTTTATTATTATTCATTGTTTTAGACCACACAAGGCTCAGTGTATGGGTGCTGGATGGTGATCCAGGCCACACAAACCTGCTCAAGTTTGCACTAAATGAGGACACATTCCCACACACTCTGGTCATATTCACAGTAGCCATGACCACACCTTGGGGCCTACTAGATCAACTACAAAGCTGGGCGTCCATGCTCGGTGACCATATAGATAAATTAGATCTCACACCTGGTAAGTCTTTACCCACTTTTGCTAAGAAACATGCCGTGCAGGTCAATATGCTTTTGTCAGAAAACTGTGAGCAATACGTACACTATGTCAATAGGCATTCATTGCAAAAATTAAAATAATTTGTTAAATGACAATTTTTAAAGCCAGCCAAATTTTTAATATAATCTGCATACTCAATCTTAATCTTTAGGGATATTGACATCCAATTTTGCAGTTAATGATTCAAATTCTATTTTACAAGATTCACACTTTTTTAAACAATATTTTTGTTTTGTATTATGTAAAGAAAGCTTTTAGTTCATTGTGTATCACGTCCTAGGTCAACTTTGTCCTTTTATCTCTTGAACTACAGTCATATACACAGTTATATTCAAGTTTCACAACACAGCTATGTATAGTGAATTAAGTTCTCCTTTGTATCAATTCTTTCAAAACAATCTTCGTTCTCCTATGTTGAGGTAGGCAATGCATTTGCAAATGCATGTGTCTATGACCTTTTCACATTTATTTCGTGTTGGAATCAATTTAAATTTTTTTATCAGTGATTTTATACAATAGGTTTTTTACAACCTTAGTAGATAAGTGTAATTACTTCTGTGATTTAATCTGCAATAAACTTGTATTGAAAAGTATGGATTTCTCTATGATTTTGTGCAAAAAAAAAAGTTTTGCATATATAAATTTTAAAAGTAAAAAAAAACGTACATGGCGTTAGATCGTTATTATACGACATTTATAACGCGTTGTTTATTTTATAAAGCAAATATTTCCGTCAAGATTATGTAAAGATCCGCAATAGATATCAAACGATAAACGAGCTTAAAGTCGAAAGCTCAAAGTTTAAAATCCCTCGTACTTGTGCGGGCTTTTCAAAGTCGCTAGTAGAATATTAAGGTCCAACTTAATATTTATTTCTCGACGCTGACTCACTCCGTGACGTCAGTGGCGTCTTGCGTAGCTTAATCAATGCTATATGTTAACCAGCTGCTTTGTTTAGTGACACAGCCAACAGGTTATATTACGATTGATAAAAAGTTTCAATATGTTACATTTATAACCACAACTAGGTCAAGTTTAAAATTTAGTAATTTAAAAATCATCTGCCGGGACGACTATCGACTATGAAATAACATTAGTTTTTTCGTCACTATTTCTGTGTCATTCTTCGGTTCCAAACAGGAGACCGTTCTCAATTCGTCTGTATGTTCGTTTTTATTAGCATACTTTTCTCGTTCACTACCTCCTTATCAATACGCCATCTTCTCTTCTGTATATTTTAAAACAACCTTAAAAAAAGAACGTTAAATGTATGTCTTCAAAATTATTTATATTTCAACAACATTTGTAGGCTACTATAGATATCTGACGACTAAATAACTGACCTTACATGGCTTCTTACACACCTGTCATACGATATTTTTTTCGTGAATTCAGGGCAGGTGACTGATCGTTAATCAAATCGTCTGGTACGTGTTCTAGATATCTAAAATCTTTATCATATGATATCCTTAAAATATCATCAATAATCTATTTAAAGTTTCGTCACTCAATTCTATATGACCAACTTAAACTTCATTAAATCATACTCACGGACACTATTAACACATTAAAGATACGTTAATTCCTCTTATTTGAATAATTCATTTTCACTTAATGAGCTTTTAACGGTATTCTATTCCGGAAACGTAAATGCCTATTTGCTTTAATTTTTATTTTGATTATCCATCTGTATCTATCTACATTTTCATTATCCATCTGTATCTATCTACATTAATTTTTATATATTGTGTTCCGGACACGATTATTTTTATATCAAATTATGTTTACCATTAAATTTCCTTCATAAAGGTGTATACGTTAATTATTGTAAGTCTTCTTGTGTAGTCAATAAAAATGGATGTATGAATGCTTTCATTTTAGTGAATTTAATATAAATTGACGAATACTAAGGTAAATGTTTTTTTATAAATAGAAGTAAAGTTCATCACTAATTCAGACATTTCTTAAGCCCGCTACACACGTACAGTTAAAACTGAAAGCGTGTAGTCGGCTTTAAATATTTCGGTTATGAAGTATGCGGCGGGCGCGACGCTCTCGTCTGCAATTAATTTGTGAAAGTGCACGGCCGCGGGAAATGACCGTTGCTGACAAATTTATACATCATTCTGAAACTGCAATGCGTTTTTTTTTTAAAAAAGGAAACAAAACAACGAATCGTTTTATATTCAGTGAAGTAAAAAAGACTTTTAGATACAAATAAATTTACGCAAAACGACAACGAAGGAAGATCATGGGATTTAGTTGTAATAACCGATGGTATTTACAACCTATATTGTCTGTCATGTTGGTAATTATAATCGGTATATCGTTTTAGCTTCTACTGTGTTTGTATTCTAAACGACATTGTCATAGGCACTACTGAACGACTACAATTAAAACTTGTCAATAAACTACAACAGTGACGTCAGCATCATTGTCCTAGTTGATACCACAAGCTCCACAGTTGTACACAATGATAATTTATACGTGCATCATAATTCAGTAGCAATTTGTAAGCCACTCAATAGATAAAAGAAACCCTTTCGATGTCTCTTCAAAGGTAATTCCGATCACCTGGTCGAGTGTTCGAATCCTGCCATTCGAGTTGTAAACCATTGTCTAGCATAAACCAGGAGCTTAGCTTATCAACAAAAGATACTAATATTTAATTTAAAAAGAAGTATATTGAACTAGGTTTAAATTTCAATAGAGTAGAAACCTTCTAATTAACGCGCACTGTATCTTAGCGTGATCTTTCCAGAACAAAGGTTGGACAGTAAG
The DNA here is from genome assembly GCA_027563995.1 of Papilio gigon. Classification (NCBI taxonomy): domain Eukaryota; kingdom Metazoa; phylum Arthropoda; class Insecta; order Lepidoptera; family Papilionidae; genus Papilio; species Papilio gigon. The sequence continues at coordinate 5,057,459 of JAODUI010000023.1, forward strand.
AAGACACAGACGCAGAAGTGGCAGCGGTACACTGAGCCCGGAGACGAGCTGGAGCCGGCCGCGTCGCCAATGAAACGATCCTCGCGCAACCTGGCGGATGAACTGGCGCATGACGATGATGATGACTCTCCACTGCCAGAAGCCGTGCTCACCACGAATCTAGGACTGGATATTGTCGTCGTTGTCACTAAGGTTAGAGTTGCTGTTTTAGTTTGTGAATGTAAACTTTAGTACAGTTTAGTAGATTTTAGTTAATGCAGTTGAGAGATTTCAATGTAAGAAAGTTTAGTCTTTGATTAATATTTCTTTCAAGCGATGTTTTATGAGCTTTGATTCATGTCTATTCTGAAGCGTCCACACTAATTTATGGCGTTGACCTTACGTCGACGTTGTTGATCATTGAATATTTCATTCTAAGTGGTCACTTATGTTCTTGTGTGGTGCAGACGGACTACATGAGCACGCTGGAGAAGGAGCACGACTACCGCGACGAGCACTTCGACTTCATGCAGCAGTGGGTGCGCCGCTTCTGCCTGCAGTACGGCGCAGCGCTCTTTTACACCAGTGCCAAGGAGGACAAGAACTGCGACCTGCTGTACAAGTACCTCACGCACAGGATATACGGCTTGCCCTTCCGCACGCCCGCGCTCATCGTGGAGAAGGACGCGGTGCTCATGTGAGTCAGAACTTACTTTATCATCATCTTCATCGGTTTTTGTCTGTTCGGTCCACCTAGAGGGAGGACGCCCCACGCTCCGTAAACTTAATCTTGCTAATATTATAAATGCGAAAGTTTAGATTCATATAAATTCTTTGTAACATATTAGTAGATTTTTTGTTAATTTATTAATATTTTACCACTCCAACTAAGCTCTAGGCTTGTGTTAGGATATGGTCCTCGACAATAGTCAAATGGCGGGATTACACTTATATGTATGGATACATATTTCTTAGTAGGTGACCCCAAAACAACTAACGGATTTGGATATAATTTGGCTCAAAGATAAACGACTGTCTAGTATAGAGCATAGACTAGTTTTTTTTTTTCCCAAGTTTCTTTTTTTTGCGTGGACGAAGTCGCAGGTAAAAGCTAGTTTGAATAATAGTAAAAGTAGGGAATTGCATTCGAGATGAAGCGGTATTGTGGCAGGAGTGAGTCATTTGGCGCGTGCCGCCGTGACTCATGGATCGATACACTGCGCTGCAGGCCAATGATGAGATAATGTTATTCCGTATTATTTACTAATGTATAAAAATTGTCTATTGTATAAATTCTGTGTTTAAGTTTGAAAAACATAACCTAACAATTGCACTCAAGGTAACTTTTATGTGAGTCAAAAAAATTGTCTGTCTTGACGCGGGAAAAAAAAGTGGTCGCAAAATTATTTTTAGACAAAAGTAATTGGTAAAATACCACAATCTGAATTAAATTTATTTCTATATAAATGTTGTATAAATTTAGTTAATTTCTAATATGTGTACCATTGCGTCATGAAATAAATGATTATTATTATTATTATTATTAAAAAAGTTCTTAAAACCTAAGCAGTTGTTTAAAATCGAAAACGTAAGAACTGTTTGTGACTACGTCTGGTTTAAGATTTGATTGATTTGAGTTCAAGTTGCAAATGTAATCTTTGAGTTTGCTTTCTTTATCTTTATTGTTATGTTAAAGAACGACCATACATCATTATAACATGAAAATCGTTTCTTTTCCAGTCCCGCAGGTTGGGACAGTATGAAGAAGATCAGTATATTGTATGAGAACATGCAGTCCTGCAAGCCGGACGACTACTACCGCGACATCATCGTGCAGCCGGCAACTAGGAAAGTAAGTACAGACCTTTTGTTTTATATAAATGGTTTCGTCAGCCTAAACACATGGTACATATGTAGTGAGAAGTTATTTCTCTTTATCGGAATACATTGACATCTGAACTGTCAATGTATAATCGTATTAAATCAGTGACATTTTTCTATACATTAATATGGAACTTTATTGTTTAGTGTCCAATGTCAAAATTAATAATGTCATTCACTAAGATGGGTACTGAAGCTGTTTGAGAGAGCGCGATAAATACGAACTTTTCCGAAAAATTACAAAGGAAGATCTTTTCTCATTATATATGTGAGCGAGTATTAATATTAGCTCTGTGTACAGAGTGGCGGTCTGCGGGAGGCAGAGGTGTGTGCGGAGGACGAGCAGGCGTTCCTGCAGCGGCAGTTGGCCGCGCTGCAGGCCGGCGCGCCCGCGCCCCGCGCTGACTCCCCCCTGCGCGCCGCACAGCGCACCGCCGCACAGGTACATACGTTATTAAGCGACGGAAAACGAACAAGTTTTAAAAGTCATCTCTTATGACCGTTTGAATGATAGCTCGTCTAACTTCTAACTTATTGTAGATGTCTGGGCAGATGTCGGTTTGTTTCAGCGATTTAAATGGTAGCCCGGTTGCTTGTCATGTTATGTATTGTTTATCTCAATCTGTTGCCTGTAATAGCTGGACGGCACAAAGATCAGCATGGGCGGCGGCACGCCGGGTAACGAGGGCGTGCTGGCGAACTTCTTCAACTCACTGCTATACAAGAAGACGGGCTCGCCGGGCGGGGCACCGGGCGCGCGCGCCGCCGACGCCTCGCCCGCTGCAGCCGCCGCCGCCGCGCGCTCCGACGCCGCCGCCGAGCTGGACCGCCTCACTCGGGCTAAGCGCGCGCCGCACCCCGCGCCACTCGACCTCAACGCCTCCGACTGCTAGCCCGCTCGCACTCAAGTCAGTAAACTATTAACACCACTTCATACTATAAGGCTATACGAGAATACTGGACAAAAGAACTTGGCTTACGAATATTACTTATCGTATTAGATCTTAAAAACTAATTAACTTAAAGCTTACTATTTAATTAATGACTATTTGATATCTTAATTTCAGACCACATTAATGCGGCGAGCGAACACGAATTCTGTCTAGCTCCGGCTCCTCCCGAGAGCGATGCTTGCGCACCGCGCCAACAACTGTTTCAACCTTACTCTATACATTGCTGGCTTGTACTTCGTTGTCGACGCCTCGGTGACCTCACGCATCGATGTAACTCGAACACATCTGTATTGTCGACTTGTCGTGTCTGCGTCGTGGTGTCGCTTGCAACCGTCGTATTGATTCGCGCGCTGCTTCGGGCGCTGTGATTGGTCGGCCGATCGCGACGGACGATGGCTATTGGTGGAAATTGTGACGTCATGTCAGCGCGGTAGCGTCGCGGCGGACGTGTTAATATCGGCAAAGAGTGATTATTAATGTATTGTTTATATAAAGGATTAGATGTATTGTAAATTTAATTTGGTAGGAATGGGCCATTTTCCTCATAGCTCCATATTTATACCGCAAAAGTTATTACGTGAAAAAAAATGTACTAAAATACTGTTATATAATTCTGTCAAATATCGCTGAAATGACTAATAAAACAATTTTTAATCAAATCATATTTTTACTGATTTTCTAGTTAAGAGGAAAATGTGTCTTTCTGCCATTAGGAGCAACTTTGTAATACATTTCCATTACACTACAGTGAAGTCGAAACGCGGGAATTTCCTATTTCATAATTGTTTTATTTGTATGTTTTAATGATATTAATTAAGTATTTATTTAGTTAGCCTCAAGTGTAACTGGTACGTGATTAATAAGGTTATGTGACGGCAACAATACGTATTTAGTTGTAATTTCTAATGCAATCGAAAATGGCCGTCGGCAAAATATTTCATACGGTTCGTCCGTCGTTTCTGTGGAAAAAAAGAACTAATATTGATTAAACCTCTTTTCAAACAATTAAATCTATGTTATATTAAATTAATTACATTTTTTTTGTAACTGGTAACACTTGAACTCTGTTCTTTGTTACTCTATATAGAACAAAGATCAAATATTAAAAAAAATCTTAACCGCAGTTACGACGGGCTTTCTGTACTTAAATATACTAGGAATTATTCAGAATTGAGATTAAGCGAGTTCCAAAAGGTGATCTTCTGTGAAGACGGTCCGTGCGATGATGCCACCCGTATTCTACTGAGAAAAAAAACAACCGTTTATAAATTAATTTCGCATATAAATTATCCATATTCGTAATACTTTTAAATCAAAAGTGACAACACACAAGAGAATTTACCGATTTAGTATCTGACACGTCTATGTTGCCAGTGTTGTGTGAATTACCGAACTATGTACGCGTACAAAATTGTGATATTTGTGATTGTTGCCGTGTATGGACGATGGTTCACCTGTTGCGCATTGTAGCGGTCGGCAGCTACTCTTTGACGTGGATTCGTTGAATACTTCATTTTATTAAAGGATAGTCAATATTGAATAAGGTAACACAGTAACAATAGGCATAGATGGACCCTCAACTCACAACTCGCTATGAAAAACACTTGAAAGATCCATTTGATTTAAACACAATCGAAAAGTCATTGAAATGATGACTTCGTGTTTGTGTGCTTAAAGACTTATAATTAATCAAAATTAACTTCAGCTACTTAAAGATTGGTCTTAGTCCAATTCAAGAATTGAAATCACGAATTATTTTGATTTATTCGCTAAAAACTGATATAATTTTTGTTACTTGGACATCGTATTTCGATTTTTTAAGGTTAGATAACTTCTACTGAATATTATTTATTGGTTTTAAATTTAAATAAGTATAATGTTAGATTGGATTTCATAAGTGAATGTTGCATGGTCCATCTATGCATACATTTTTTGTCGAAACAAATTTTTCATGTCATTTCATTCATCATGTAAACTATTCGAAATTGAAATTAATGGTGACCTTTACTGTTCTTCGTAGCCGAATTTATTTATTTTAATTCACTAATATGTTTGGGAGATTATTTTTTACATCTGGCCACATTTAATGGAAAATGTACGACAACTGGTGTATACATTTTTTTTTTGTAATTCGAATTTCTTTTTGTGGTGCAATACAGAACATTCCAAACATGGTTTGGTGCTTATTATTTTAGTAAAATTATCGAATACAATCTGGAGTTTCATTTTTTTAATCTAGCCCATTCGCACTTCACAAAAGTTCGGTTAGTGATTTTCTTAAGCACTAAAGGTCACTATTATTAATTTATTGCAATTAAGGAAAATGCACACTTAGACCACAGACCATATCGTAGGTACTTAAAACTATTAATGTAGCTTCAAAAATAATCGACGGATATAATGGGCTTGGCTTATCGAACCCAATTCCTAAATTAAGTATTTATGAATATTATGTTTTTGGATTTGTAACTTATTAACTTGATTAATGTAGGTAAAGGTGCATGACCTATAGATGGAGTGTTTGAGATAAGTTTGGCATCTAATTGTCAATTTTTTAATAACATTTTGTATTATGTCAACACTGAGAAACTTCACAACAAAAAGCATTTTAGCGCGCTTCACAGCCCCGGATTGACTATCTGTTTGTTATGTATCTACATTAGTATCGTTGTAAAGTAGTATTATTTAAATAATGTGACAAACTTATATAGGTTAGTTTTTTTTTAACGGCAGCTCATCAATTCTTACTTTACGTTTATAAAAATAGTAGCCAATTTAGTGCTAGGCCACTGCTCGATAAATTAGTACTAAACAGTAACAATCAGTATTTTGTGTATGACAATACTCTGTTAAAATTATTTTAAAATACAATGAACTTTGGCAAAATTTATTCGCTATTTAATCCATAATTTAATAAAATTGGAGTATCTGTAATATCTAAAAAAAAACATAATTAGTTAACATGATGCATTTGCGTTGCTTACAGCAAAAATTCAATATGTATTTTTTTGTCTGTCTTTAAGTCCGCGTCTGTTCTTGTTCATAAAATCATAACCGAAATGGCGGGATTTTGATGAGACTTTGTCCAGAAGACACGCAGGAGTATAGGCTATTTTTTTTTATAATTCCACATAATCGTGGACAAGTGTATTATATTACAATGAATATGTAATATGACAGTCTTGCAAATTTGTTTAGGAGTGTGCGAAGAAGGAAAGCTATATATTTTTGTAATGAGAAAATTGATAAACTACGCCATTGGGCGCGTTCGTAAGTGTTGCCACACTACGGTATCATTTTTTCTACTAATATGGGATAAGGAGTGTGAGAAAAATTCTTCATTTAGGTATCGCTATCATATTAATATTAGAAGAAAGTGGGCATAATGTAATCTTACGTAGGATATTATATTTATTGATACTGAAAAAAAAAATATTTTTGGTACAAATTAGTCGAAAGCTGTGTGGCATCATAGTGTGTTTAAAAATAACGTCAAACAACCGAACCACACGGCTAGAAACTTTATAATGTACTGGAAAATGCTGTTTAGTTTTCATTTTATTGCTCATATATTTTTCTCTTATATGAACTAGTCAAATTATCATTTCTATTAAATAAATAGTTTTCATCTTGTGTTGCATCTGCGCCTTTTCCTGTGATATCCATAAATAGAACAAAATGGTATTTCCTTATCTGTGTTTAGTCGCTTATTCTCAACAAGTAAAAGCTAAACACAAAAAAAAATTCTCTATATTTAATGACTTAATTGAAGTTACATTTTAAATTGAATCTGATCACAGATAACCAAATGGAAATTTTAAAAGACGTTGATATTACAATTATGATTTTTTCAAATTTTCAAGGAACTGTCAAGTTTTATCGCTCAGTGCAAAATGCAATTTTTGGTTGTAATTATTGTTTCTTAATATAAAAGGCATAGTGATATAGTAATAAATTCTCAGTGGATAGTTTTTTACGCTTCTTTAGATTAGAACGTTATTATTTATGGCGAATCTTATATTGTCCTACATTGTCTTATATTGTTTATGGTGAATAAAGATTAATTTTATCATACATTGCTACGAAGCATAGATTTGTAACCTATAGAGCGACTGTTTCATACAACTATTACGTCTAATCGGCATTCAATTTTCGAAATGACATTTTGTTTTGTAAATGACAACACTGAAGAAATTTACCTCGAACGAAAGGCCCGGGGTACTTCTTTTGCCTTACTTATGAGATATCTATAGATTATAAATCTTTGTTACGTTATAATATTTATGTAAATATATTTATTTGTATTTTAGAAGATGTAAAGATATGACCTTATTAATTCAAGTCTAGTAGAATGGAGTACTTACATCTTATTATACTTGTATGAAAAAATTTAGTGTCAGTATGCCATATGCTTTTATCTTTGATGATGTTTTTGGTATAAAAAGGCCTATAAAATATATAGAACATGTAATTTATTTAATAAAACGCATAATATCTTAATCCTTATGGTCTTCATAGACTAATGTATTTAACAATGTGTCCGCTCAATTCATACATAATATTATATTGATAACATTTCTAATATTTATCATTTAATAACTGTGAGTGTTTGGTTATAACACGCATTATGTTATACATAGTTTTACTTAACAAATACAGATTGCCTAAAGTGACTTAATTTCCTAAAGTTATGCACAACAAAAACGCAATTTGTGAATGTTGGCCTTGTCTATGAAAAGCAGTTTAATTTCATGTAATGAAACAGAGCACTCGACTCCGTAATGAATTTGTGTTACTGAGTGACTGCAGTGTATTTCTTAGCCCTCCTACATAGCATGCAGTTGTTTATTCTAAGGCTTATTGGCGATTACTGTACAGATTTTCAAATAAAATAGCACTGAAATTGTTCTCTAAATGTGATTTTTATTTGTGAATAACCTTTCTGTCGCTTAGCGATCAAAGCGAATTAATACTACGAATTTTTACATTGTACTATTTGAAAGATATATTTAAAAAAAAATGTTAGTGTTATAAGTCTGAATGAAGCCTCAACCTTAAGGCACTTAAGATAATATTCTCCATATCATTATCGTTTTCTTTATCTACATTTATGCTTTTCATTTTTGAAAATTGCCAAGAACAAATTATTGTAAATTGTTGTTTTATTTGTGTTTTAAATATTGCAACTCAGGAAACTGTCTCAAACATTTCATAATTTCATGACAATTCACGATGACATGTTAGTTGACGTTTAATGTCAAATCTCATCTTCAGTCAAACGATGGATTCGGCTAGTCGTGTAAGAAATAAATGATTTTTAAACTATTTAAAACAAATCATTGTTCGTAAAATCTCTTAGAAAAGGTTATTAAAATTGTATGAAAAAGTCCGTGCAAGTGTGTTAGTGTCAAAGATAACTTGCGTTCCTAAATGCAGTTTTACACTTGTGTTTAATAATAGTTTTTTTTCCAATCTAATTTCACATTTGCTTTGTATTATGATCGATTGAATTTGAAGTGGCGAAAATCACAATGGGGCAAAGTCCGAGTTCAGTGCGGAGTAAGTCTAGTCGGAGATCTTTTCGCGGCTTTGTCAGGCGGACGAAATTAAATAAATCCAGTTTGAGTCACACATTCAACTTGCCGCCGTCGGAGGAGTATCCTGAGCTGATGAACGTTAACACAGCTACCGAGGAACAGCTGATGACGTTGCCCGGGGTTACCAGGCAGCTGGCAAGGGAGATCGTTCGCCATCGGCAGATGATTGGCAGGTTTAAGCGCGTTGACGACCTTGCGTTAGTCTCAGGTAGATTAGCTTATTTTTTTAAAGTACGTCTTCAATCTATCATTAATATGTACTACGATTTTATACCAATTATAATGTTGATTTATGATTGAGCTTTATATTTTTATGTCAATTATAGTAATATAAATCTTTTAGGTATCGGAGCAGAGAAGCTTGAGCTGCTGAGGCCGGAAATATGTACAAATACAAAAAGGCAGATATCTCGCGCTAGCTCATGCACACATTCCTTAGACAGTGTGAGATTTACGGGTGAAAATAAGTTATGCTCCATTAACTCTTCAAGTGTTTTCCAACTTCAGTGTGTACCTGGCCTTAATCAGGAAATAGCTGCAAATATTGTGGACTATCGAAATAAAAAGGGTCCTTTCAAATCCCTCGATGATTTGATCAAAGTAAGAGGAATGGATATCGTTAGACTGAGTACAGTAAAGCATCATTTGAGTTTAGAACCAAGAAAATGTGAGAGTGTTCAACTTTTAGCTAATGGTCACACATTTGGATGGAATGATGTTTCATTGACTGAACCGAGCCTGAATGGTGCACCAGAAGTAGTAAGGACACCTCATAGGAAGAGTTTGTCTATGCCGACCAAACTGCCAATAACGTTGCCTAACGGATTTGCTACGGCTCCAGTTAATGATATCTTAGATTTATTGGCTGCATATTCGCACCGGCCAGTTGTTGAGGAACTATTTACATACGAAAGAGATGGTATTAGATGTTGCCGTTTAGCATCGTGGAACTTACATCAGCTTAGTATAGAAAAGATAACCAACCCTGGTGTTAGAGAGGTGGTGTGCAGGACTATTTTAGAAAACAAGTAAGTAACATAACTTTTAAATGTTTTGTTGTATTTGTACAAACACTACAGATTGTTGTATTATGTAAAAATTAGTTAGAATCTCTTTATTTTTTGGCTTTTGCATCAGTTTTTCTTTTTTTTTTTGTTAATTACTCTTTTCCAATAAGAACTTGTATATGTACATAAAGACCGGCAATACATCTGTGGTTACTATGGTATTGCGGGTGATTGTTTGCCCCCTTCTAATATAAAAAAAAAACTAAATAAGGGGAATGCAGTAAGAAAATAATTCATTCACTATTTTTATTTTATATTTGGGTAAACATATGAAAAAAATGATTTGATTATTTCTATTTAACTGTACTTTTCTTTACATTGTTTCAAATGTAAACTGTTATCTTAAATATAGTATTGAATATTTTAAGATAACATTTGGACTGCACAGATAAGATAGAAAATATAAATACCAAAGTATATGTTGTAACAGGTAATAATGTAATGTGTTTAAATCAAATAGAACACACAACATATAATCATAGTAATTAATTTTCTAAACAATAATCGTCAGATAAATATATTGTGTAATAACATCCTTATTATTAAATGTTGAAGTATTTTATCACTTTCTTGCATGCCTTTAATAGCATACACAAAATTTAAAATGTTAAGAGGTATTGTATATGGAATGAATGCAAGACTTTATTGTCCTAAAAAAATATTGCCAATTATCACAAAGTCAAAATTATTTCGTCATCAGCTTATTATATGTACTCACGGAATGGTTTCGAAAATCGGAAAAGACATTGATACATGGCGGGGATCGAAGCTGGACAATGTCGAATCAATATTATATGATATTATGAAACATTCCTTTATAAAAATGTCACGTTAAGACATTAATAATAATTATCATTTATTTTAGATGATAAATCCATATAATTGTTAGTATAGGCTTAAAAATAGTGTTAGTACTTATAATTATAATTGAACATTAATGATTACATTAAGATTAGCTTTACTTCTTTAAACCTCTCCGTTCCCGCGCGTCAGATGTAGGACACCTAGGGAGCATGTAATGTTAGCTATCCTGGATGTAACGTGTCGTGAACAAGTAGCAACTAGATTCTAAGTTGCTCTAATATCCCCAGGTTGTCAATAATAGCCATACAAGACGTGTTGGAGCCGGCCGCTCTCAAGGTGATCTGCGAGGAGTTGAACTGTCCGGCGCTGAGGCGGGTGCGCGAATGGCGCTGCAACAGTCACAAGTGGGATTACTGCGCCAACGACAGAACTGACGGGTGAGTGATTTAAGACTTCAATGTTTGTGTTGGTTCGTGGCTAGATGCGGACAAATCAAGGAGGTGGTTAAGTATACTTTTTTTATTACTTAATCATACAAAAAGTATACTACTTAAATTAAGCGGGTTAGTTACATATATAAAATTGGCATTATGCAAATTAAAATCACAAACCTGAACTAAGTCGACACGGCTAGGGCACAACGACATTGGCACATTTTCCTTTTGTTATACCTGGCATACATGGCACTTCTAGCGAGACTATTGTATCATAGTTCACTCATATAACTTACGTCAAGATTTTATAATTTTAAGATCAACAGTTCTTTAAAAACGTCGAATGCTAAGTCGTTGTGTATCATTGCGTGACGTTATCGTAAATAACGTGATTAGTTTTTACTTTGTAATTAGCCTTGCCAAGGCCTCTAATTGCACCGATTGTGTGTATATTAACTTGTATGTAGGTAAAATGATAGGCTTCGGATCAAATCTGGCAAGATCTGTTAACGTAGCTACGCTCTATGGCTATCATTTTAATGTATTGTGGATCAAAGACTAGATTTCTAACATTTTTTCTGAAACTCCAACGTGTCAATATAATTTTTTAATATGTCTGACTACCCTGTATGTATAAGATAGCGTTTATAATTCATTTAAGATTGTTATAGCAAGTCGTAGTATGCGAAGACGTGCCTGTTCTCATCAATTGCGGCTTGTCTCGCTTCCAATTGACCTTCAGCTGGCGGCGATGCAGACCCCAGTCGCAGGGGAGAGGTCACAATCACTGAATACGAGTCTTATGCAGTTCGTCATTCTCTTTCGAGACTCGCTTTGAGATACATTACTAATTGGAATAACAGATGTTGGCTGCTGGCAATCTGGGTGGACAGGGATAGTAATTCATGTCACAATTAACGCTTGACATTGTCAATTACCTACAATGAACCTAATGAATTCGTTCTATCGTCAGCGTGGAATTGCAAATATGGTTTATTAAATTGATATGACAAAATTCTTTATAGTAGATTATGTTGGTGTGTATAAGTTACAAATTGCACTAAGGAAAAAGTATTTTAACCAGTGATTTTTCAGGAAAACAAATATAATACATTTGAACTTTGCACCAACAATTACACGCGGAAACAACCTCGATGGACTGTCGACGCCCTTGAATATTGACACAATGAGATAATGTTATTTACCATATATGTATTTTTTTTATTTAAAAACAATCAGTCGTTTTATTTGCAATAACAGTATCATAAGTCTTTTCAAATGTCTTGGCGGTTGATTGAGCTGCAGCGTGCTCTCCCCCACCCCTTGCTTGTACACCCCACTTCACTTTAATGACCAAAATAAACATTTATTTTGTGTCATCCCTATTTGATGAATGATTAGATAAATTTTGATCTTATCATATTGTAATGATTTGAAGCGGATGCAGAAGTTGTCGTGACAATATAATAGTGTTGATTATTACATCATTACGTGCATGTCTATTGTGATGTGATTCTGTTAGTCATTGCGTATTTTGACAATAACTATTTATTCATAAATTACGTTCAATGTAAATTGTTTGGCTGCCTAGTAAAGTTTTTGCTCTCATTTATTTGAATTAAAAAAATTATTAGTGGCCTGTTGGTTGCTTATGTGTTGTTCCGAATATTGTTTATCCAAAAGACATCGATCCTTTCTGAAGATACCTTTTAACACAGTGGTCGTCACACTTTTCTATGCAAGTTCCAAATAGGACATTGTGAGGTATTACCGCGGGCCGTACATTCGTGAACTAAGTACTAGACACAAGCAAAATACATTTTTTTCTTTGAAATATATATGTAAAACGAAAGGAATATTAATGGATCGCAAATATATTTATCTCGGACGAGAATCAATCCTACAGACATATTTCTAAGTTTATTAAAACGAACTAATCCACAGGTTCGGCTGCGGCTCGACCATCACTGTTGTAACAACTTCAATCCATTCGTCTAACATTTCGCATTTACAATATTGGTATAAATTACTTTGATGATAGGTATTCGTCTGTTATACGTCTTTTCAAATAACTACTCGGTTCAAGATCATACTCACCCAACGCAGTGTCTTCCCGCATACCTCTACACGGTGTGTTCCGAGCTACCAAAATATTTGACAACATGTATACAGTTCTAAAAGTATTAAAATAAGAAATAACTCCACGTTCTCGGTTTCATCATAAAGATTATTCTGGGAACTTTTATATTTCCAGGTTTAGGAGCTTGCTTATAGAGAACTGGGTCGATTGTTACTAGGGAACTGTCGACTGAGATAGTCTATTTAACGCAGTGTATTCAAATTTATTGATTAAATTACAACTGATAACAGTTCTGCCTTTTGTCGTACATTTGCTGATTGAATCTTTTTATGGTGGTAATGATATTGAATGTGGAAGGCTATTAAGGTACAAACCAAACAATATGTGGATGGATTATGTGAAAAAGGTAATGCGTAAGAAGGGTGTGAGTTCAGATATGACGGCTGATAGAGATGTATGGAAGAGTAATATTGTTCCGTCTCTAAGTAGGAAAAAGGGCAGGTTGATGATGATTATGAATGCTTGAATTTCTTTAAAGGTACTTGTGTTAGTTAATTTTATACAGTAATTAGCAACATCGTTTGATTAATATAATCGTATTTGATTGAAACCTCCTTAGTCGATAGGTATCGGTCATCACAATTCTGGCCGGTATGAACACCGCGTGATATCCGAACTAATAATGATTCAACTTGATAATTATTTTATAACAATGATTAAATGATAACGAGCTGTATGATAGTGGGAACAACTTTCTCTACAAGCGTCGTGTTACCTTTACGTGCGAATACTGAAGCCAATACTTTGACGTCAAAATTTAACATGAATTTGGAGAAGCTTGCACTTAATAAGACGTGGATACATATTTAAATAGTTTTTTTTTACATATTTAAATAAAAAAAAATTTAATAATAGGACATTTTTTATTATTTACTTAGTTAATATTAGGATACTGAAGTCTAATTAAATAAACTTTTTATTGATATCATTTTCAAATTTTAATATTACTAATTATCGAAAAGAATTAGACTTCAAACATCGCTTAATAATTTTATTTTGTGAGATTTAAACATGAAAACTCTCTTTGTTTTTAGTTTGTATTGATATACATTTAGGGGTGCCACTAGTCGAGTTTGACCTTAACTTGTGTCTAGTTACTGGTTGTCTTCTTTTCGTTGTTAGTATAATTTTTTCTAGTGTATGTATATTTTGTTCCAGACCATCCCTAGGCTTCATCTACGAGGCGTCGCACAAAGGCGTTGCCGTGGAGGACGTGGGCGTGGATCAGCTGCACCTGCTCTCAGAGGCCGCGGACGCGAGGCGGCTGAGCGAAGCACTCACAGCCCTACGGAGTGACGTTTGTCTCGTCTCTCCACAAGGTCAGTGCTACATTAGTTTTAACTCTTACTGTTGCACTTGGAGTCGATAATTTACCATTAAAGGTGTCCCTTAGCGTTGATTTAATGAGGCCCTTGTGACCATAAAGTAAATCTAAGTCAGTGACCAGTTGACTTAGAAATGTAGTGGGTTATGTACTTCTTTGGTGGTTATTAAAATTATGACTTATTAACTATTAGTTATTTATAAACCTAAGCAAGTGTAATACGATGGGTTAACGAGTTTTAACAAATTATAGTTTGAATTAGACGTTTTAGGAAAACGTTTATATTCATCGTGGTCATTATCAGCCTGTCTTCCCACTATTGGACATATGCCTTTTACAGTATGCGGTCCTCCGCCTTCCGTATACAACGACTACCGTTTAACTTGCCAGGCATTAACCTTTTTGTCCGAGAAATGTGACATGCACATAGCAATTCTTGATTTAGTGCGAAACATTATGAACAAGTCACTGTATCTTTGAACATACTGTATCTTCATGTGGAATAGGTTTTTTTCTTCGTCTTCGTCTGGCTTCTATAAATACGCGTTGACTGGCCGCGTTTGCACCGCGCTATCTTTGTAAGTGGGGTCGGAGATGTGTTAAATTAATTATCTGTAAGGAGTCAAGGGCGGTTATATCGTGACCATTCTGTCTAAAGATTTGTTTAATAATAGGTCAAGTCATAGCTGTTATGTTTTTTTAAAACAATTGGCTTGTTTTATGTTAAATCAAAACAGATGCTATTGTTTTTTCAATGTCATAGACATAGCTTTAAATAGGAAACTGTCTAGACCTTGTCCACCTTAAAGTAATGAGGGTGCCAGTTCTCAATGACCACGAACAGACCATAAGTGGGAGGATTTGAATTCTTTTGGTTCCTCTGGTATTGTGGATGTCCGCGGTTGTCAATGATCACCTTATGGTCCCAAACCATTTGCTTCCTTCCCTAAAAAAATTGCTTCACCAATCCCCGACCTCGCAGAGCTATGAAGGTTAGGACGAAGATTAATTCGTCATCAAATGTTTTTGAAACGTATGGGACCGCAAAAATCGATCCTATGGCCCAAGTGGTTTGAGTTGATAATAACATATTTGTAAAGTCAATTCTTTATGACAACGTATTGTAATGAAACCTTACATGTTGAGAATGTTGCGGCGCGTTGTTAATGCAACGACGTGTTCAGTTGGAGCCGGCGAGCGGTCATGTAACAATCGGCCCGATGTTTATATCGCGCCACAAACATTTCGCCGGCCTGAGAAAACTGCGCTAAACAATCATGCCACTCGTACGATACGCCACGTGAGGATACTGCAACCACTAGGGTTGGCAACTGTAAACCTATTTGTCGAATTAAAAAAACAAAAACTGATCATAGTATTCCTTACAACTCTACACAGAGAATTATCAAAACTACTAGCATACATTTTTTTTTAATTAAACATGTTCTTAGAATGTCTGGATTTATTCAAATTGCTCGTATAATCCCATCATAAAATATTTCTTTTAAAGCTAATATTATAAGTAATAATTATTTCTAATATATTTTTTTATTTTTAATTGTGTCAACCCTAAAGTGCGTTGGCGTTTGTTTGCTTATATTGCGTGCGCTATCGTAAGGTAACTAGCAAACCGATTCATCGATACGTTGAATTTTGCTGGAAATAGAAAAACTACATTTATCCACATCGACATTTCACCGAACCGATTATTTTACACCTCCATTGTGCTCAGAAAGTAAAAAGGGAGATTGTTTAAAAAAATCTATATTTTTAGTATAGTATAGTATAGTATAGGAAGTTATTTTAACAATTAATTTAAACATTTTATTTGTTAATAGTGAATAATAAAATTTAATCTATGTCTAAAAAGAAACGGTTAGTAAAAAAAATCAATTAGACTACACTTAGCTGCAGCCACTAATCGCGTTGAATTCGCGTGCAGATCTAGTTTCAGTGACTTCGCAAATTGCTGTTACAAATATAGCTCGCCTTGTATTGATAAAACATTGAAACTTCATTCGCGGAAATTCGCGGTTTTAACACGTTCGCGAATGTTTCGTTACTAGGAACAACAAATTGCAATAAAACGAAAGATTTTAGTTAGTGAATAAACACAAAAGATACGTAATAACGATCGAATTGGTCTATATATCGATTGCAAGTACCAGGGTATAAGGGTTCAAAGCATACTAATGTACTAGGAATGCAGAAGTTAGACCAATGGTCTTTTGCACGGTTAAAACTTGTGACCATTAAATTCCGTGTGCGAATTCTTTGACAATTAAACGGAGGTTACAATTGGCGTTTGAAGTAAATTCAGAAGAATAGATATTTTGATGGGATGTTTTTTTTAAATCATTATCATCATCATCTCACTATACATCACCACTGAGGGGCTCGGAGCCTACCCTATTATGAGGGGTGATTATGCCTTTGTTAACCACGCTAGCTCAATGCGGGTCGATTGACTTTATACATGTATTTGAATTACTTAGTATATATGTGTAGGTTGCATCAAGATGTTTTCCTTCGCCGTAACGTGGGGTATTTTTTTGTCTAATTAGTTGTTACATTTAACAGTTGGTTTGATCATAAACTACTTTACATGTAATTGTTATGCGGCGGGTGCACGAAACTGTTTCGGCGAACAATGGCCGCTCGGATAGCGCACCGCGTCTTTTGCATAACTGATTCAATTTGATTCCATTGAGCAATGACTGCTAAGTGTCAGTTGCCCTTTCATGTTACTAACCTTGCATCCAAATGGTAACATCTGGTATTAATGTAAGCAATGCATCTAATCTAATATAAATCAAATCTACCGATGTCTATGGGCAACAGTAACAAATTCAGGCAACTGCTTGCTTGTTACCTTATATTAAAAAAAAGTATAAACATCCCTGCTCTTTGTCATCATCATTTATGGCAACTCGCATTTTCATCCGAGATAAGACGCTGCCCTGAACATAATATCGGCGCGTGCGCTTTCCTCCAATGGGAGAGTAATTGCTTAAACAAGTAAATCGTGAACCGCTATAAAGTTTCAATCTTGCTGATGAGAGAAACAAGTTTGGGTTTGTTACAGGATTTCGACTATATAGGTAAGCATTATTATAGACAAGACATGTCCACCTTGTACTATATAAATGCACTATTTAATTATAAAAATGAATAATTCCGTTCGTCTTTTGTCATTGACAACCGAACATCGTTGTTATCACAATTGTCCGCCAGCAACGCATTGTGAACGAAGACCCGACGATTTTTATTTAATCTTATTTGAATAATCCTACTGCCGGGATCATTTGCATTCGGGTTTTTGTGCGGAAAATAGTTGTAATTATTTTTAATTTGCATAGGATGACATCAGTGACATTGTTTTGTTTAGAATGACCTTCCGGAAGAGACTGTAATTTTTTTTGATAGACTGAGACGGAGTAATGTTTTAACTTTGAGACATTATTGTAAATTAAATATGAAACGACTGACACCTACTTATTCATCCGGTGTCGGCACCGACTAGTTTCTAGCCCATCAGGGGCTCTTCTTCAGGGTGGGGCAGTGGTAATATTACGCAATCGCATCCCGCCTTACGTAATTAACGTATGTTTTAGTTTCGTAATGATAGCTTTTAACCAAAAAGGCTCAACAATTTTTAGACAGTAACATGACATTAGTTTGGTAATTTTCCTCGGATTGTCCAGTCTATTTTTAGTTAACAACACATCAGGTCTACATTTGGTAGTTATTACAATGTTTTTTTTCTGCTTTGTACATTATTAATAATCTTTAATAATACATTGTATCATCTACATTGTAGCTACATGCTCTAATAAACGATAAACGATTACATATTTTATGATAATGTTCATTATCGTCAATTGTAATCTCGGCGGTGTACACCAGCTGCTAGCTTATTTTATTATCACTACCGACGAAGTAAGAAGTACGTTCACCTAACGATTATATACCAGGCACTGTATATAATCCTGGACAGTAATTTGATACTTTCATTGTCATAAACCTGCCCTTTTCCCTTCGTAAAATTGCAACACTACATTCTTGTCCCTTGTCAGCCGTCATATCCGAACTCACATCCTTATTACGCATATAGTCATTTAAACGATCCATTCAAACCCTCGGATACTTAACTTCATAATTTCGACATACAATTTTATCTAAACCAAAAGAAATAAGTCTAACTAAACTATGATATCTCACTACCGCCCCCTGTCAACTGTTAACTGTTTTCTAACATAATTAACTGCGACAACCTGGCTAGGTAAGCCGCGGGAGCTAGAAAGAAATATGTGAAATATGTGATGTGTGATATGCTGACGCTTATTATTAAACTAGAAATGTGTACTGAGAAATCAATATTTTTTTTCAATCTGTTTAATAAACCTAAAGTGGTAGACGAAAAAACAACTGACTGTAAATCGGAGTCTAGGTTCCTCTATTTATTTCCTTAAAAGTTAGTTATGCATTTTAAGAAAATTTCCTTTTATGTCATTTAGTGTAATTATAAATTACCTTCATATTAAAATATCAAACCTTGTGCGGGCAAGTTGTGGAACTAACTGTACCGTTATAACGAGTTGCACTTGTTTATTCAATGTTTAAAAAACGTAGACCGGTTCCGTGCGCGTTCAAGGCAAAGGACGCGTCCGCGTCGTCTTTACACATCACTACTTTTGTTTTTAATTAATTCAAAAATATATGTGAATAAAATATCTCATTTACAATAAATATATTATTTAATATAAACACGCCTACACACGCAATAGAATTATACACAAAAAATGTGGTAGAAGCAGTAAATCAAAAAAAATATTATGCCTTTAACAGAAATTTGTTGTGGTGTTAATTGTTATATCACTATCGGCTTAACTCACGTGCAACTCGGTGTCACTACCGACTAGTTTCGAGCCCATCGGGGGCTCATCTTCAGGGTGAGTGGGAACGGTACTATCGCGCGTTCGCGGCCCGTCGCTCACTCTGTGAAACTAGTCGGTACTGACACCGAGTTGCACGTGAGTTAAACCGTTTCATAAGTGATATAGTGAAATATCTCACGAAAGTTTTAATAGTTTAAGTGTTAATTGTTGTTGTAACAGCAAGTTGTAAACAGAGATGGCGACAAACATCCCGTTCTAATAAGACGTAAAACCGCATGATGTAAATAGTTTATACAAGTTGGCTATGATAACGTGACAGGCGCGCCAAGTGTTATTGACTTTACCATGACCCTGATCGCTGCGCATGCGTTAACCTTATTACATTCATTTAACATTATAACTACTGGATGTGTCTTGAAAGTATCGCGCCAAAAGCCATAAAGAGCATCGGCAGGCTCACACCATGCTAATCAGTTTCCTGTTCGATTCCAATGATAATCCATCAGGTAGCGACACCTTGCGGAAGTTTCCGGTTACATTTTTGTAACGCTGTACATATATTACTTCGCTCAGTCATTTAATGGCGATATATCGGTCTCTTAGTGTGGATTTATTATACTTAACGTACTAAAGGACTTCCTTAATGATCACTTCATTTATAACAGTGAGTGTGGAATTTATACGCAAAGTTTTGCGATATGTGAGGTGCTAAAAATAGTGTGTTTCGTGACATCGGTTCGCCATTCATTCATCCATCCATCCGTCCATTAAAGGTTCCCCCTCCTCGCTTTATAACCATTACTTCAGAAACACTAAAAACTACAAGATTGCATATTTCAAGTACTTGCCTGTTATTGTACTTATTCCAAACATTTCCCCTCGTTACAAAAACAAAGGCGACTTGTTTTAGCCGCTACCAATGTTTGTCTGGCAGCGGTCACACCGACATATAAATAAACCAAATCGGATTAGCTCCATATCAAGCGTACAATAAATCCGATGGCCGCTGCAGTCAAACCATATGTATGTTGACATATAAAACTTTTAGGCCATTCAAACGAATAAAAGACATAGTGTGACCTTCTTGTAGAGGATTTACGTCTATTAATGAACAATAAAGAAACATATTGATAACCTTATCTAGATTGCAGTCATTATATAAGACTAAGACTAAGATAATTTTCATTCCTTTTGAAATCATCACTCATATCTGACCGTTCTATACCACAATGTATATCGAAATGTCCATTATTCCAAATTTTATAATAGCATTTAATTGATATTTTATTAACATTCACCAACATATTGTGGGCCCAAAAAATGATGTCCTTTCAATCATCTAGTACCATTTTCTTCATCATCATCAGCCCATCATAATAATAAGCCCTAATAATCTAGTATGCAAAATGAAAAATTAAACATTGTAGTATTTGAATATAATTTATCGATATAAAAAACAGTAGTACAAAATATTGACAGATGCAAATGTTTGGTGTATCTGTGTAAAGCGATGAGCGACGCTGCGGCCCGGATATCCGACGATTGCCAATTTATATAACGCAATATGTCTATATCGCGATATTTGCTTACTCACCATATTAATGTAATACAAATGATTAACTGATCATTTCTATTTGCTTTCAATCTGTATTTGTTAACTTCAATACAAAGATGTTTGTAGTCAAATAAGACAATTTTAAAAATTTAATTTTCGTCATCATTATGGCTTGAGACAAAATGTACATAATGTTTTTTTTTTTCTTGTAAATCTTTCTATGTCCAGCAGTAGACAGACATAGGCTGCTGATGATGAAGTTCTGCTATAAAGAATTACATTCTTGTATGTCTTATTTTATTGTGATCGTGTAAAGAGACTTGCAAGTTTCACACAAAACATTTTAAAAGGCCGTCCGGCGACCGTGACGATGTCGATATATTTATGGGAAACGGAAAGGTTTGGAGACGTCGATAAAAGACTGAAAGCGATAGCGGTTACGCGCTGTTAAAATACTTCGATTGTGTTGCAAAATACACGCAAATATTTTATCACAAGCAATATACAAACGTATTCTGTAGACATTAAAGTTGATTATTGACTACATCAAATATTAATCGTTTGTACCGAAGTCAGTCGTATCGCTGATTTACATACTACAACATAATTTGTGACTTTTAGTGTTTTATTGCCTAGTTCCGAAACGTTATACTAATTTTTTTGTTAACATGCCATAAGCAATGAGCATTCAAAATCTTTGTCTTACAATACTAACTCTCCCTTTACATCTTTTGTGAATATCTGGTTGTATAGGTGTTTGTTATTAGGTAACTTCAGAATGTCAAAACTGATCATGTATGGAACAGAGCAAGATTCGTCTGGAATATCGTATAAGATAATTATTATTTTTTTAATTCCGCTCTAATAGAGTCGGGCGACAGCTGATCGGCTAAAGAAATTAATTTAAAATTGAGATGATAATTATATTAATCTAATCTTGTAGATTAGCAACCCTGATGTCTTTACAAATAGAATTATTGATATTTGAGGATACCCCGCTAACTGAAACCTAACAAACGAGGTCAATGATACAACTAACCAGCTATTAACTCATTACTTGTCATAGAAAGGTTCTTAATATGAATCTTTAACATGCAGTACCATTATATCAGCTTATTTTTTAATAGACAACGGCACTAGGGTTGGCATGTCCTACACA
Organism: Papilio gigon; assembly: GCA_027563995.1. Classification (NCBI taxonomy): domain Eukaryota; kingdom Metazoa; phylum Arthropoda; class Insecta; order Lepidoptera; family Papilionidae; genus Papilio; species Papilio gigon. The sequence goes on from JAODUI010000023.1 coordinate 5,079,250, forward strand.
GTAATCTAAAAAATTTTTAATAAAGATGATAATCCTAACCTAAGGCCTCTGACCCTAAAATATGTTAGGGGGAACGAGAGAAAATTTTATTTGTTTTTGAGAGGAAAATTTGTGTACTAACTAAACATTGAAAAAACTCTTATCATCTTAGATACTACAGTCTAAAATAAAAACGAGCAAACAGTATCATATCAAATATTTGATGTCTGTGTTGAAGTATTAAATCTTTATACTATAATGGTTTATTTATATTCGTTATTAAAGTTAAAAGAATCCTGAGCTAAAAATGACGTAAGATAGTTCAATTGCAATAAATTTTGACCTATAATATACTAATAACTTGTTATTACAGTAATGTTTACATAAACGGCAGTCACTGATGAACTTATAAATCTGCCGTTATCATACAATGCAGCTGTTTGTTTTGAGTAATATATAAAGCCAATATGAGTGATCATCTAACATTACGTTAACTAACAAATCGTACTAATTAAGCAGTCTTGCTATGATCTAATATACCTCTTTTCATGTATCTTGGCTCAACATTTGCTTGTTGCGCAGTTCCCATCCTCTTAATCCTTGAATGCCCAGCTGCCTCTAACATTTTGTTCCGAACAGCAACACGTGCGATGTTCATAGCCACCTTAATACCTATTCTTTTGTAAGTGCTAATAATTGTATGTAATACAATAGGCGCCAGGTTCGCTCCCTGTGGTACACCGCAGTCAACTTACGAAAGTTGATACCAATATTCGTCCACAAATTCACATAAGTACTAATAGCATGTAATATCATGAATCGGCCTCTTTAAATCCGTGTAAATGTGGTTCTTAATTATTTTTTTAATAATTATAATGTCATACTTTATCAAACGCCTTAAATAAATCATTATATACGATTGGTTTATTACTGTTTTTTTCTGAATTGATTTAATATTGTAATGTTGACATTTAATGTGTGTTTGTATGTATGTCAGTTCGATTATTACCTCATTTAGCCTAAACGATTGAAGCGATTGTAAAGACGTTTTTAAATTCATATTCTTCCTCTGTTGAGGTGGCAATGTCAATTAACAAAAGTTTTTCTTTTGTTTTGTTTGTAGTATTCCTAATATGCGGTCGTCCAGTGATAGTTGTGAACGTGCAGTGCCGGGGCCCGCTGAGCGCGGAGCAGTCCGCGCGGCTGGACGCGGTGGCGGGGCTCGCGCTCGCCTGCCAGCTGCCTCTGCTCTTTGCAGGAGACTTCCATCGATGGGACAATGTGCATTGTAAGTTCTACACTCAATATTACTAAATTAAAAAGGAGATCAAGTTGCAATGACTCCGTGAGTCATTGATGATATTCATGATTAAAATGAATGAGCATTTACTATTGTTCTGTTACTGATAGAGACAGTTTTCTTTTCTTATATAAAAAAAATAATTCTGTTCCCATTATTAGTTCCTATTCTCAGCACCGCTATCATCAACGCGGAAATGTAAAAATAAAATAAGCACAAGATACTTCGGCTTTTAGCCAGTCTATATGTAGTCTATATCGAGTCACGCGTCAGACGACAGACCATCGATAACAAGTTAGCGCTGTCTTCTGTAGTGACGCAGGCGCAACATCCTTTGTTGTAAAACATCGCGTTCTTAAAGCGATCTTACTCATTCATTGTCTAAGTCATGAGCGATCTTTGAACCATACTTTGATTTCAGAAGACTGTTTGTTTCCTTACTTCATATAAATTTAAATCTTGAATAAAGTTAGTCGGCTAGTATTGTCAACTTGAACAATATATCCCTGTACTATCTAATATCGCGGCCGGACCCCTTGCGGTAGATATATCGCGTTACTCCTTGAGACCTAAAATGGTTCACGTTACAAAGTCTAAGCTTGCAAATGAAAACTAAAATGTAGCATGTTCCCTAATAAATTGTTCATTAGTAACTGTCTCAGGGATTCTGTCGTAGCGGAAAAAAAAACGAAACTAATAAATCTATGCCAAATATCAGCAAGATCCTTTTAACCATTTTAGAGATAGTTGGTAACAAACATGGGCATTTCTATTATTAATAATATTGTAAAGTTGTTTTTTTTTTTAACTTTTGTATCTCATTCTTAGATTAAGATCGCCCGTATCCCGTCACTTGTGCCACGCTACTAATTCATAAAGCAATTAACAAGCGGCTTTGTACTGTAATGGTCTATGGACTCCTAATAGTTTGAGAAGAAACGCATTAACTCTAAATAATCACATTGGAGAATGTACGAGAAGCTTTGAAGCTAATGGAAAATCTAATCTGAGATAGCTCCCTACTCTTATCCTATCATATGATTGAATTTTAAATCGTAATAGTTTTTTTTTTGTTTTTCTTTTCTAATCTTGGTCGCTAGCCTTGAGCGCACTGACCCCCTCCCATCCCCCCTACCCTATACGCCCAGCTACACCAATAATTGTGTTCTGCGTACCGACTCGTGCGATGTTAAGCCGTCAAGATATTTGAAAAATATTAGACGACTTAGTGCGGATGGCAGGAAGTCATTGGATGCGGAAGGAGGACCGCATACTGTGGAAGGCCTATGTCCAACAGTGGGCAGACAAGGGCTGATGATGATGATACGAATATTTAAAACAGTGGTGTGAGGCGTGTTTTAATTTTTTTTTCTTATATCAATGCTATACATTAGTTTAATATATTGTCAATAATACTCTACGATATCAAAATTGGCAGAAAACATGTAGTTTCGATATTTTGGCAATAATACTATATGTGTCACAGTTTGTGCCAATTGTGACTAATAAAAGGTAAATAGCTCTGTTATTGGCAAGATTTTTTATTCGGCTGCTATAACCTGCGACAAACCTTTTACATATTTTAAAATCAGAATTTGTTTAGTAAAACCTTTTTTTAGACCCAGTATTAAATCAGTAAACTTAACCTTAGATACTATGTTTACTGTGTAAAATAAACTTAATATTTTTCCTTTAATGTTATTTACTTCATAACTGTCCGATTGTTTAAATCCATAAATATTGATTAAATATCAAAAGAACACAGCTTTAATAGTATAATAAACACGAAAGTACAATGGCGTTATTTGTTTTCCGATGATGCAAGATTAATGCAATGATGTAATGATCTTGACACTGCATTGTTGACGCGTTGCGTGCCTGCACTCTGCGGTGCTCGGCGCGTTATCGCTTTATCTACTGTTCGTCCGAAAGTGGCGACATCACGTGGCCACTGGAGAAAGTCATTTATGTAATCTAGTGTATTGATAACAGCGAATATAAAGGTTGTCATACTATAACTCGGGACATAGTACAAATCGCTTCGCAAAAAACAACGTTGGATGTATGAACGTAATAGGATAAGGTTGTTGAACCTTCACAGCTGCTATTATAAAAAGCGCCATCTTTGTTTAAATTTTGTTATATATAGTCGTAGTCACCACGACATAGATTTGAATATTTCTTTTTTGAAGATACAAGCTACGCTTACGACCGGTTTTAGGTTACACAGTTTGAACACTTCAATATGTTTATGAATAATTTTTAGAAATATCTCAAATTAAGACTAGACATTATTGTTTTTATTTCAGTGTTAAAGAACTGCGAGTCGGTACTGGATGAAGCAGTGCCGACGAACGTAGACGCGGCTAGTGTTGGCCAAAGCGCGATCCTGGTCGCGGGCGACGTGGCCGGCAGCGGCTGCAACGGGCACGCGGCGGCCATCCGCTCCGGCCTGAGCCACCTGGCGATCCCGCGCGCCTGGTCCTGGGGCGGGCCCGCTTCCCCCCACTGCCCTATTTGGTCAGAGATAAACATCCCAGATTGACGACGATCCAAACGTATATCTCCGAAGTATATTGTCGTATCTGCATTGTATTCGTTGATCCTTTCGATGCACACCTTTTGTTACAGAGGTCCGGCGTTGTCAACTGTGCCGACATTCTTTAGTGTGCCAATAGTTTTAAGTGTAACTTTTCCCTTATTAATTTATTATAAATGAATTATTGAAAATAATAGTGCAGGGGTAGTCAACTTTCTATATAAACCCACCCGTGGGCGTTTCGCCTTTCACGGTGGGCTGGAAATAATAAAGCTTGACCGCCTCTGCATTTAGTTTATAACTAAAATGTTACCTATTTATTATTTAGAAAATTGTAATATATTTAAAGATTTATGGAATTATATTGTAAATAGAGAATTTTAAAAATATAACTTTATATTTTCTATCTTGATTATCTTCCTTTTAATTAAATAGCGTCCGTGTTGAATTGTGGATTCAATATATTTGATGTAGCGAATGCATATAAGTAGGTTATATTAAAAATATTGAAAAACCAATCTGTCAACTGTCAGATTTGACAGATACGAAAAATCAGTTTGTCAAAGATTATGCAACCAGCAAACTTGACATTTTTTTAAATAAATTTCTATGCGTATAAATTTGAATTTTAATAGTTTTAACTTCAACTTTATAGATTTAATTTATGGATTAAAACCAAATATCGGAGCTGTGTCAAGATCTTATGTCGATAATAATTTTCTATAATATTCATTATTAAGCAAAAGAAATATCTATCGTTATCTCTCCAAACTATTGTTAGTATTTATACTGCAATTTTTTTCTTTGGGTGACAATATGGCTACTTAATTTCTTTGTTTAAAAAAAATACGATCTCATAAACTAAGACGGAGTACGCCATTGTATTGTTGCGGTGAGGTTTTTTTTTAATAATTCGATCATCGTCATAAATGTTTTTATTTTTTTTACTTTTCAATTCTGAAAATGTTCTATTTAAAAAAATATTATGTTTATGCTACATTTTAAAACGATACACGTATTTATTTGTATTTTTTTTGTTCGTCGGAATTTATTTTTTTAATAATGAACATAGAGGTATCATTGATTTAGGAGGCGTGCGGTTTTATGCGAGTTTTACCTAAACATGTGATAAATATAGGAATAACTTATTTTTTTAAAACATTTTCCTTCATTGTTCTATACTTCCAACATAAGCGTGGGTTTTCACAGTCCAAATGAGAATCATCTCTGATTTAACCGAGATAAACGACATCAGTCAGTCTCGGACGGCGGGAACCTACGATTACGATATCTGTTTTAAATATTGAAGTCTTAATAAATTATAGGAAAAAAACACTTGTCATTTATTTTTAACACTTTCAGGAATTTAAAAAAATTAATAAAGCTACCTACAAACTGATTTATAGTAACTGATAGTAACTAATTCCAGTTACATTGATATAAAACTTACTTTGATGTAAAATATCTAAGACAAAATACGAGACCAGTACAATGCTTTTATACTCTTATTGTTTAATATGAAAACTGACATATTTTAAAAACGAGCTTACATTTTAGGTAGAGAAAAATTTGAATTAAGAAGTGCACAATAAATCATGATTTCATTATTAACCTTTCTCTTTTTACGAAGTGATTTTTTTTTAATTTTACTCGTTCACACAGTTTTATAATCTTTGTTTCGTTATGTCAATTGGACGTTTAACAGTTACGTCAGATTTGAAGGATAAAGTTGATCGTCTTTGATTTGAATTTATATATCAAATATAATTTACAATTAACAATGTCTGTGAGCAACGAAAGAGCGAATGCGTTAACATTCGATTACCTAACGACTACGCGGACGGACTTTCAGACATATGATCTGAAGGCGATCCCGAAGACAGTGTTCAAAGAGAACAAGCAAGTAAAACCGGTGAAGGTAGATATAACAAGGGAAGTACATATGAAGCATACTCAGACTTTAAGAGAATGGCAAAGCGTGCCTTTTGATTTGTTCATCGGACCTAAGCCGATCTTACAAACAAATCCTCATGACATACAGCCTATATTCGTAAGTAGAATCTATAAAAACCTACTAACAAATTTCATTCTTGTAACTTTACGATATCTACTATAAAAAAATGTATTTTTATAATGGCAACCTTGTCTTTTTTTGTCTCTTTCTTGCAGAGGTCTTTCCAGTTTAGTCACCCTTCTCACTTTTCCGGCATGATAATACACAGCCACCCAAACACACCTGGGTATCAGTCATGTTTTTGCAAACAAAGTTATTTATATTAATTAATTGTTATCGATGCCCTGGTTGCTGGGATCATATAAACCAAAGTTAAAATAGTTTACGTTTTATATAAGGGTATAGATGTTTACCAAGTTTTAATGTATGTGTGTTTATTAATTACTTTTAGAGAAAGGTACCTGATGTTAGAGCAGAAGAGGTGAGAAAAACAAGACCCCGTCTTATCATGTCACCTGCAGTCATCGTCGACGACGTCGATGAAAAAGTGTCAGTTTTAATTTCCATTTTAATACTACAAAACATTCCTGACCATTTAAAACATTTGAAGCACTGTTTTTTTGTTTGGCACGCAAACCAATAATCCAAAATGACTAAGTAACCAGTTCTAGATTTTCCGTAACACGTATTTCACGTTAATATAAAACAAATGTTACTTTCTATTATATATTTAGAACTCGAAACATTCTAATGGAGAGTACTTACATGTCGGAATCGAGAAAATCATTCAGATTCACTCGAGATTGGCCTGAAGTGAAGGCACCACTTTGCGAGAAGTACGCTCCGCCGAGAGTGGTGAGTGCTCTAATTGTTAAGTCACGGCGCTTAGTGGTGCCATCTATTAAAGAATTGAAAGAATAAAATTTAGCACCTCGCATAGCCAGTTTTAGAATGATACCATTTTCTTGTATTCAGTATTGTCTCTTTATATTATCTACTTTGTGGTCACCGTAATAAATTGTGTCTATATAGTTCATTTGTCTAAATTTACACGTCTTAATCCATAATTATTTTAGAATCCATAGACAATATTACCTCTAAACACGCGCGGACAGAGTTGCGACTTGTTTAGTTGGAATTTTCTCGTAATGCTGTAGAAGCACCTCTTCTTATTTTATTTAACTAATGTTAACTTCTAGGCGGACCTCCCGAAGTTAGCGCCGCCGACGATATCTCCAGAATGGCGAATGGACTCAATGAAATGGGAAAGAAAACAATTGAGAGGCCACTGCGAGCCGACGAGCCTGTTTTGGACGAAGCGAAGGCATTTTTGAAGTCCACGAATATTGTAGTTAGTTTTGCGATTTTAAATGTAAAACGGCACATCCTTCAAGACAAAAAAAAACGCATTTTTTATCTTATTAGTGTGACCTGTTACATATTTGTAGCCAACGCAGAGATTTGTGTTCTCGATTAATTTTTATTTCTATTTCAGGAAAACTGGCGTTTTTAAGATTCAAGTAGTTGATGCTGCAGAAGTTTGCAGTTTTGTAAGATTACGTTTTTAAATGAGAGTAAATAAGTTAGTTTATAAACTTATTGTTAATGAATTTTGTACGTAAGTATACATAAAGTTCTCAGGTCACGAAATCCGGTGGATTTTCAGTGTTATTTTTGAATATCTTACTTGTTTCTTAAGACTTTTAATGTAGCTATTTGTTAAACGTAGAAATATGTTATTTACCTTGTAATGTTTTAAAATTAAATAAATTTATTTTATGCCTCGATGTGTTTTCATTTAATTTTCCTAATTTAAATTATACATCAAAGGTCACGAAATTCATCGAATTTCTCAATACTCAGATTCTATAAATATAGAGGGCGCTTGGATCACAGATAAGTGACCTCCTTTCAGAATCTGTTATTTTTGTTTTCTTAAAAGAAGGCTAAAAATGTCATTTATGTCATTCATGTTATGAATTTCAGAAAACATTTTCGAGATTTATTTTCTAATTAATTTGTTATTCCATCGTTTATTTTTGATTTAACTTTACGTGCGTATTTTTGAAACATGAAGACTACCCGAGAGCAGGTTCAAGATTCCATCATAAACGACTATAAAACTACTATGAACAATGATTATAGAGAAAATGTCATCAAACCGGTTATAAACACTTTGTATAAAGAGAAAAATCCATTTGTAAGAGAAAAATGGACGTACGTTAAATATATTCATACAATGAGAGAGTGGGACGGAGAACGGGCCCCATTTGATTTCACTATACCGGTTAAAACTATTGTACGCACAAACCCACATCACGTCCAACCAGTTTATGTTAGTATTATTTCGAATAACATAATTTCTTAGCAATTTCGATTTTCGATTCATATATTATCTACATTCATGGGCCCTCTGCGGTGTTCAAACCTAAACGCAAGGAGACCGTTTCATACGCATTGAGACGACGCGTAAACCATAAACAATAAATAACGGACGCAGGTTTTAGTTGTCTGTACTAATAAAAGTCAGTCCGTGATATCCGATTAATTGCTTTTTACTATCATCTCGTTTGTGCAACACACTGTAACCTAATCTGTTATTTTTAAAAAGTAGCGGAGTTTATCTCGTTGCAACAAGGCAAATTTTATAAGTTGAACACTGCGAAAGGCCCTGACTGTACAATTAGGAATCGAAAAATAAGACTTGCTATAAATGAATGTTTTAGGAGAAAGCTAAAGATTTAGAACTGGATAGTGTGCGGAAGACGAGGCCGAGAGTCTTCATGAGGCCGGCCATTAGTATGGACGACATCGAAGACAAGGAGTAAGTACAGTTGCGTCCAAGCTTTATGGTGGCGCCCGGTAAAAAAACGGCTTTCAGAGTTCCTTAAGGTACCTGTTGTTCAAATGTTAGGATTGAAAAATAACAAAGCTGACGCGGTAAGTCGCCAATGTCCCATTCACCTTAGGTGTCACTCTGCCATGCTTACTGTTCGTGAACGATGTTTTCTTCGCGCTGTAAGTATTGTACCGCTCCTCATTAGCTCCTTACTACTGTTAATATCGTGGCTGATAATTTGTATCTAAAATAAATCAAAGCGACTCTCCGCGCCAATTCGAAGTCATCGTTGGGGTTTTATCATCCTTTTAATTTTCAGTAAATGGAACCTGCTAATGAACATTATAAAACGTAGTTAGGGATGATATACACGAACTGCTTCATAAAATCAGTATCGACTTACCGTTTAACATCATCTACAAACTGCTGTCCGTGTATGGTGAACAACTATCACCCAACCGCGATACTTGTGTATGCCGATAATTTGGAGTAGTGCGTGTATGTCTGTCCTTATAGTTAATTCGTTCTCCCCAGTTACAATTTAATTTATATACTTGTATCTTGAAATTTAACCGACACCAACAGCCAGTAAATCTTAAAGTTTTCAGTGAGATACTATCTAAAGTTATAGAGGGCGCTGTTGCTTACAACTGGACCAAAGTGCTGGAGCGTGCACCTGACGTAAGTGAAACGCTTTCCCGCGTCTACACTATTGAACTCGAATGTATGTCGCCAACCGATTGTTAAAGTTTAAACCGAAATCTATAAGAAGTATGAAATAAATTATAATTTACGAACATCATGTATTTAGGTTGCTTTAAACGAAAATTCGTTTTATGTCTGTCTGTCCGCAAGTCCACGTTTATTCTTCGTAATCTTCGAAACGTCTAGACTGATTTTAACAGGACGTTAATGGAAAGCCTGTAAAGAAGTGACTTTTATAAAGGAAACCAAGCGTCTTTCTAGAAATTTGAATTAGAATTAACCACCTTATTTTAATTCTCTTTTGTATCTATTGCATGTTAACAGAAGGTAGGTGTTTTAAAAACAAAAACAAGTTGTAATAACACAAATTTACGGTACACCTTTATTGTCTCGTGAACCGAAAATATATTCGGATAAAATCCATTACCTTCACTTCAGTGACTTTTATTTCAATAACGTAAACACCGATTTTTTTTTACCTAACACGTTATGGACGTTACAAATCGCAAACGAACAATCATATAACGTTGTAATGTTTTTTGGAATAACCCAGACTATTTTGGAGTGTTAACATTTTTTAAAAATTAGAATTTAACACGTTCGCTGCGAAACGAGGTCTAAATCATCCCTAATGCAACTTCCCTGTGGTACTGCGAGGGAAAACTTGTACTTCTCTGTGGTGCGAAAGGCTTTCTTAAAGGAGGTGGGGTCTAATGGACCGCGTGACGCACGTACGTCTAGTCACGGGACGAGTCGATGCCACCGCATACTATATTAAGTAATGTTAACACGTATAGAGTAACTGTATTACGATAACAAATTACCGTGAAATTGTGAATTAAATTATGATCTGAAATTTATTATAAAAGAATATGAATATGAAATATTTTTCATTGTTCATATTGTGTCCAAACCAGAATTTGTACAAACAGTGTAACATCGTAACTGTTTTCACATCATGAAAATATTTGGTCCAAGTTTAAATTCAATACACTCAGCTTTAACATACTGAGTGAGGAGTATTTCCCCGCAAAAACCTTTCACAATAACGAGTTGAATTATTTTCGTATAAAGCACAATAAATAAATTCATTCGTGTATATTTTACGAGCTCGAGTAACAGAAAGTTTATGCGAACTTTCCAATTAACTGAATTATTCAGATAGACGGGGGTCGATCGATTACATACAATATATTACGAATTGGTCGTATCAAACATTTTGTGAACATTCACGGAACAAATAAAACGAGCAACAATTTATCCAACGCAGTAACACACATGACCATCTACAATTTACGTCTAGATAACTTACATGAAAGAACAGAGAATGTAGACGTTTATTTCTGTTTTGCTTTGTGTTACTTTTTTATATCACATATAAATTTCCCGATTCAATTTAATAAATAATCTAATCTATGGATTAATTGGTCCGCTCGTCATTCCGCCGGAACACGTCAGCGGATGTAGCTCAACTATTCACGTAGCCATTTCCACTAATCGTTTAACTGCAGTCCACAGTCATTCGATTACTTTAATAAATAGAACGTGCATATATAGGACTACACCGAGCAAAATATTCTAAACTATTTACTCTATAAAATATAAATCTACCATGTAACCACGTTTATACCCAGTTTACATCAATCCAGTCCAGCGATATAAATTAGCAATTACAACTGGGAACAGGCTTGTACTATTACAACAATAGTCGAATGCCGAGATTTGAGCTCTCGACCGCATAGTCGGAAACCCGTACCCTTAACTATAAGGTTATTGGCGATTCATATATCGTTTTTTTTTCGTTACATTTAAGTCGATTGTGTTGTGGTAAAGGTACAAAATGTACTATTAACGCGACAATTTCTCTACGTCCGGTGAATAATACATTTAGTCCACAATGTAATAACGTTCATTAATCATATAGAAACCTTTTCGAAACCTCGACCTTATATTATTTATCTTATACATTGTTGAGGCTTTTAGAAGGTATTTCATATACTTTTTTTTATGTAACAACGCAGAATGTTTTATATCTCTTATGATCTAGGTTTCAGAGTTCAAATATATATTTTTTTTGTAATTGTTCTTAGATTTTATTTTGTCCTAAGTTGTTAATAATCTTGATTTATATTTATATATTTCGTAATTTAAATGACGCTAATATTTACTCGACCATAGTAGTATCCAGATTGATCAGGCACAAAACATTTCGGACGGTACGGAAAGTTATATACGCGTCAGTTGTTCGATTTATTAAAATATTTGGGACGACCGGAACTGGACAATCGATTTAACTTCAAACTAATCTCAGTTAACTTCCTATTTTGAATTCAAGTAAAACCAAATAACGTTAAAAACAAAATAGGAATATGTGAAAAAATCCTTACGTAATTATATAAAAATTTACTTGTTACTAAATCTTGTTAATCAAGATTTCGGAAGGTCCGTTATTGAAATAAAAGTCATTCGACCGAAAATTTTACTGATATGATAGTATTAGCATTTTATGAACCATAAACTAGGAAAAATGGTTCGCATATTTAATTTTTAACACACTTTCCATTCAACATACTGTGGAAAACCTTAAATCGTATACTAATATATATTATTTATTTATACAATTACAAATATGCGATTTAAATTTAAAAAAAAGTTTCTATATCTACGTTTGCATGTAAAAAAATCGTCATGATTTTTTCAAAGTGTACTTGGACATTCTTGATGTTTGTTTTTTTTTAAATTTAGTGACATTTCAAAACGTCATAAATTCAGTTAGCATTTAAAAAGCTAGAATAGGTAAATAAAATAGAGAAGTTAAAATCAGGACCATCTTGAGTAAAAACAATTTCCTTTTCCATGATTCGTTTGCGAAGATGGCCGCGCTCCAATGGATTTCTTTCTGTTGTTTGTTGTACAATCCAGGAGCGGACTCAAGTCGACTTTTATTCACTTTAAAATTATTTACTTTACTCGACAAAGGTTAATCGAAATTAGTACAATCGGAACGTTTCAAACATTGTACGAAATTGAGTCAGTCCATAAGCACAAATTAAAAATGATACGTGCATAATTTTTTGTTTATAAAACGAACAGGAGATTACATAACATTTTATTAAAAAAAAAAGTATAAGTAAGGTGTCCTTTGTTTTTAATTTACATTCGATGTCATCAAAGAATAAACCCACCAGAAATAAACCTGCGTAGGATTGTATTCAATTAGGGTAACGAGCCTCTCTCGAAGGCTTCACAAAATTGCCTATCTTATTAAAGAAATAGTCCTGAAAACCTTTCCTAGACGTTTCTCGTGATAAATGAAGCCGGCAAACTTCATTAATTAATTGGAATCTTTGATCTTTGCTTTTGTTTTTTGCCTTTTCACTTTCACTATCCACTAATACAGACGTGTACACTTTACTTCAGGCCAAGGAATGAGGTTCACTATTAAAAAATCAATATTATTAAGCAAATGTATTATTTATTATGTAATGTATACTACTTATAAGAACGGCTTAACTCGCGTGTGGATCGATGTCGGTACCGACTAGTTTAGAGCCCTTCGAGGGCCCTTCTTCAGGGTGAGTGGGAGTAAACGACGAGCGACGACCGCGCAAAAATCCCAATCGAAACTAGTCGGTGTCGACACCCGGTTTACACGTGAGTTAAACCGTTCTTATAAAAATAGTACAGCGTAATGTCTCAGGAAAGTTTTAATAATTTAATTATCTAATCTAGTTTAAATTTTGTAATTTTATTTCGGAATCTGTTTAGTTCACTATTTTATTTGCTGGTTTACAAAATCCTCACTTAAAGTGACACTGAAATGTCATTATCATGACAAAAGGAACATTATGTTAAAACTGACGCCTGCTTCATCGTTGGGAACATTTTTTTATTTTTTTCTTCACAGATATAATTCGGTATTTATAGGGTCTGTAGCAAGTAAATAAAACAAGCCGCGACTGTTCAGCGGACACATTTCACCCATGTAACTCGCTTCATTTGTTTCACACTTTCCCGAAAGGTACGAATCATAATCACTACATTTTTGAGCTTTGAAAATATTTCTCCTTATTGACTCCATGAAGTATAGATATGCGCACGAATGCTGACAAGTATCTGCAATTAAATACATTTTTATATTAAATTTAAGTTGAATAGCAACGATAAATAAAAGTAAAGACCTAGTTGTGACAATAGAATACTTCTTACAATATCTTGAAATAGGAATTACGTTAGTAAATAAATTAATCTTTTATGTTATTTCATATTTCCATAGACAGCGTTTGTTTTTTATCGAAATGAAGTGGCCAGATAATCATTAGCCATTTCCTATTAAAAAAGAAATAAGTGTGTAGTCATGTGTCGAGATAAAACTTACTCATAATATCGGTATTCGAGTGACAACACGGTTCTTGCAAGTAACCTCCATTCGGATAGAAATCTACATGTCCTCTTGGTTTAGTGATTCCCAAGAAATCTACATTTGTATGTATTACGTCCACAAAAGCTGCATCGTTCGCAGATAAACCGTGTACATAAACTGGTACCTCAAAGAATGGCCGCGCCGCGTCTAATGCTATCAATATACAACACATGTAAGGATAGTCTTTAAGAGAGCGCAATCATATTGTATGAACATGAAAAATTTGGGAACGCATGTATCCATAAAAAGGGATAGGCTTGAAGTAACCATTAAGTCTCTGAGTGTGGCAGCCAGTTTTTTTTTATTTAGATTTCAGTTAATTTACTAATATTTCATGTAACCATTCCAGATAAGTTTAAAACGCTTATGTTTGTTTGTTTCACGACAATAATCAAATGGTGTAATTAGATCCCACGAATGCTAGACAGTCCTCACCCATAACCATTAGGTTATTGGAGCTTCAAAATTTATAAAGTAATTGTTATAAACGTCGAAGACATTTAAAAATGTGTTGCTTGATAACTAACCAGTTAATCTTCCCGCTACATAACCGTTTTTTCTAAGCTGAGACCCCGCGGATCCCATCACGTGTGCACCTAAACTGTGACCAACTAAATGCACACGAGACATGTCGAATGCGTGATGTTTCGCTAAGGCGATTAGGAAATCACCGATCTGAAATCGGTAATTGTGTTATTCCGAAGTTTATTAAACCCAGTTTAATGAATTGATGGAAAATAACTATATGAAACAAAGTTGCTTTTGAACAGTTGTATAACACGTTGGAATAGATTGACAGTCATTCCATCGATCAGATATCGAAGACTAGTAGAAGAATGAATTATGAAGTGTATAAGCAGGGGCTTTACCGAGACTACAAATACAAACAAGAGCAGTTGCTTACCCGACTGCCAATGACTTCAGTTTGAATCGCGGCGGAAACATAATCTATTTGTGATATCTGCCTCCAGTCAACCACAATCACATTGACATCTGCTGTATCTAAATAAGCGTCCTTAATAAGCTGTGTGGCTGCGCTGGATCCGTTCACCAGCCACCCGTGAGTCACCACTATCAGAGACTTGTCGGCCATAAAGTTTGAATTTGTTAAATTACTCGCTTCTAATATCTGATGTACTCTAGGATTCATTCTGAAATGACATAATTCTGCTTCATTTTCCTGCGTCACACTATTTGTTTCGTGGAAAAATAAGCGAAGCGCAAGTTTTAAAAGAACCAAGCGTCAATGTTCACCTCGTATATAACCAAAAACTGCAAATATCTTCAATAGATAGCGCGGGGGTGCTGACTTTAGAGAGCGATGCATTCAAACTGACGTAATGTGGTATTCCATCAGCATCCATAAAATAAACCCAATCTGTTCCATAATTTCCCCTTTGGCCGATGCTATCAGCGAAACATAAAACCTAAAACCGTTTGTACTTATTCTCTTTATAATCTTCTACTAAATTTTTTGATATGTATTCTATTGTATTAGTATTTAAAAGATGTATTAGACATGTCGCATCGGTCAGGCGTCGAGCGATTGCGTGCGAGCGTGCCGCGAGTGAGCGAGAAACAAAACAAAAGGAAGAGATAGTTGGCCATCGCGCGATTTTCGAAGCATGAGCCGGATTTATTACACATGGGCAGAATACCTATAATCAGTTTTTTTATTTGTCATTACACATTATTCATGGAAATATAAAAAATCAACTAAAACCAGAAAAAAACGTCCAAGTGACGTAGGAGCCTTCATGTGTAAAGCGCGTAAGCACTTTCTACTCTAGCGCAACCTTCGACCACATCACACTGGTGGGATCGTGGTCAAGCCCTTGTTCATTGCATAGTGAAAATTATATACTTAAAAATTACACTAATTTTAAAAGAAAAAAAGTACTTGCGAAAAATATAAATATGAACATAGCGACCGCTGCTCGATACGATATCACCAACTAAACTATTACACCATTAAGACTCTACACTTCAATTATTTTAACATAATGCAATTTCATAGTAAAACTATATAAAATTACCTTAACCAATTCGTAAATTATTGTTATTGTAAACCCCACCGTTGAATTTAAAATGTAATAGACTTTTGGCGAGGACACTCAATTGAGCTACGCAATTATTTATTAAATCGTGTTGTAATCTGTCAATAAAAAGTTACAAATACAAGTTAATGTCGTCAATGTGCAGTTACAATTTTATTGTACCATTTCTTTATATATTTCAATATACATTTGAATAAGTATAATTATATTACTGAAACGAATTACATAATCAAGTTAATATGATTTAATCGATTACATTCGTTTCAGAACTGTATTAATGGCAGGCGACTTCATCGATGTTGCATTAAAAAAAAAAGAAAACGACATACCCTAATACTCCAGCTGCGTCGCTTTCTTGTAAAAATCACTTCAAAATCGGTCTAACCGTTTCGGAGACAAAAAGGTATAAGTCATAATATTTGAGGACTTCCTATGGATATAAAACCTTCACAAAAAGTACTCTAAGTAAAAATATATGGTTTTCATCAATTAGAGGGAAAATAAAAATATTGATAATGAGTTTCAGCATTGGAAACCCACTATTAATTTTAGTTCACCTTGATACTATAAAATACCTCGCAGTGACGTCATCTGAATTGCGTCCTGTTTTTCCCCGCCACTATATTTAATCTCATTTGATAATTTATATCATTTATAGATTAAATCGACACAAATAAAATGAAGTAGTGCTTAAATTATTTATTGATTAAAATAATGACAAGAATACATTGGTTTTATTGTACAATAAATAAAAAAAAGTATTTCGGATTTTTTTTAAAAGGTGGGATATAAATGACTATAGAAAATGTCAATTACAATCGAAACGTTTTCAGTTCGTATAAAGTATAAAAGGATCATTTTAAAATGTTAAAATCAATAAGTAATTACACATCTTGAATAAGCTCAAAAAACATCGTGTAAATAATAATAAAAAAGAAACAAAACAATAAATTACATGTTACCTCCATTAAACATAAATTTTTCCAAATCCAAAATAACCGAATAACCAGCAATAAATATTTATCCAATAACAGTGTAATTATAATTTAAATCCAACTTGTAAATAATCGTATACAAATTTAATCTCACTAAATTACAATTATATAATTAATTAAAGCAGATAAATTTAAAGCAAACGACACTTTTTTAACCTACAATAAAAATTATTTCATATAAGTTATTAAAAAAAAACCATAACAAGCATTAATCCACTAAAATTTACAATGGTATAGATTTGCTGTGAAACAAAATAAAGTAATGGCATGGCACATTATTAAAAGGAAATCAAATAAAATAATCTGGCTGACAGACTCTGAACACTCTTACGAACATTCATCATCATCAGCTCACTTTACATCCTCCCACTGAGGGGCTCGGAGCCTTCCCTATTAGGGCTAGGCTATAGTCAACCACGCTGGCCCAGCGCTTATTAATTGACTTCACACATATCTTTGTATTTCTTCGCCGATATGTGCAGGTTCCATCACGATGTTTTCCTTCACCGTAAGAACGTCAACCGCACCATCGACGCTCTTACGAACGTTACATAAATACAATAAATATTCAGAAATATAACTTCGACTTGAGCAGTCTACATATTTACGTTTATCCTCATATCAATGGCCCCCATATAGTTTACTATATGCAAGATACTTAAATAAATTCAATACTGTTGTAATATTTAATACTGAAATCATACATATAAATAAAAAAAAGAATAAATTATTCCAAGACAACTCGTCATGTCATACATACGTCATTCAAACAAATGAGTTAAAAATTGACTCAATAATTCACAGCCATCAATTTAAAATTACAACGCAGTTCTTGTCAACAACAAACATACCAATATGACATGTTTTTTTTTTGTAATCTTCAAGGGCCTCGAAATATGCCAACTCCTTTTTTTTTGTAAAAACAAAGAAAACGCGGTTCATTTCAAAATTTCTGTTCAGCAAATGTTTTACCATATTACATAATGTATATCTTAATGCTTGTATGTGATGTATGAAACGTAAAAATTAGTCAAATTAACTCTCTTTCCCTTTATCAATCCATCCCTCACACTAACCAATTAAAAATTAATTGAGCTAACCACTTGATTAATACATCAAGCACACTCAATTGGGAACAAAGTAAATGGGAAAAAGAAAAATTTGGACAATTTTGTTTTCACAAGTTTCAACCATCATAGCTAAAGCTAAACTTTAACCTGGATAGCATAACAATTAAATTTTTCTTAGTATCTCTTGCTGAGACATCTTAATGTAGAAACATTGCACTGCGGAAATGGAATGAGGTATACAGAACGGAATGTATCAAAGCGGTCAACATTATGTATGGGACAATACAAGAGAAGGCACAAGTTACATTGACTTCATCTTACCAACATTTCAAAGCAAAATCATCAATTATACGTTTTATAATCAAATATTTTAAATCATGGTAACATATAGCTTAAATTACTTTAACCATTTTTATATTTGAATCATAATGTACTACCATCAATTTATATGTCTTATAAACTAGTGTCATTGATAAGAAAAAAAACTATGTCTATATTTAGGTCCAATACAAAGATTAATAATAAATATACAAATGTATACATTGGATATATACACAAAACTTTAGTAATTGCATTACAAACCAGTATCTTCAACAAAGTCTGTTATCTCCTGACATATTCAAAAGTTACATGTGCTTATATCAAACGTTGCTCACTGTGTAAATAACATAGCAAAATTTCAGCACTCAAATTTCAAAGTTCAAAAATATAAAACACTTTAAAATCTGGATTGGTGAAAATAATGTAAATCCAGTAAACATGTTTATTAAATAGTAGAAATGAGCAAATATGTATGTAACTGAATATTACTCACAAATCATGCTATCAAAACTTTGATTTTTCTTTCCACCGCTGCCCTACACATAGGACACGAGTCAATATCAGTAATAGCACACCTTACACAACAACACATATGGCCACACGGTACAAAAACGATCTCCGATCTAGCATCCATACATATAACACATTCACCTTCCAATTCATTTTGTTCTTCCTTCACAGTCAACACTCCGGAACATGCTTGGTCCTCAGCATTTTCTTCCGATGGAGCAGTAGGTTGGAAATTGTCTACATCCCTGCTTAATGTTTCTTGACTACTATTGGATTTAACAGTAATATACAGGTTTATGGCTCTCATTATCCCGTCTCTATCAGCCGAGAGTGTCACACCACTTTCTTTCAACTTCTCTGGAGTTATATTTGCTAAAGAATCACCAGAAAATAAAAACTGGACCAGAAATGGTAAGCAATGTATCACACCTTCTTGTAAAAGGTAATTTGCTAAGATCGGGTCCAAATGTTTACTTACATTTAGCAAGTTTTTGGGTGCTGAATCAATTAGCTTCTGATAGTTTTTCAACCAGAAGTCTTTACTTGTGTCATTTCTAACCTCAGCTTCTTTCAAAGTTTCAATAAGTTGCTTTCGTCGTTTCTTTCTTTGATCATACAAATCATCTAACAAATTAACAAGTTGCATCCTTTGCTGTAGTAATTCGTTATAATTATAGGTAATATGTAATTTTTTCTTCTCTTGCTCAATAACACTTAGTTTAGCAAGATGCGAAGAAATTAATGATATTTCCTCATTCAAACTCCACGTTTTCGCATCAACTTTTTCCAATAAGGATGTGACAAGAGCTTTCTGAACATCTTCATCTTCCAAAAGCTGTTGAACTAAAACTGTCCTAGAGTTATCTTTAGCATCTAAAAATTCAGACAATTTTGAATTGCTTTCAGATTCCTGCATCAGTATATTTTCTTTGATATTATTTAAATTGTCCTTATAGCCTTTCATAAAGTATTGGACAGAATTTTCGTCATTCATCAGATTTTCCATTGCCTTCAAAACTTCTGATTTTTTTATATTATCATAGTTCTGTCTAGTCAATTCAAGCAGCCTATCATGCTCAGCTTTCTCATAAGCCAGTTGTTGTTGTATGACTTCTGGCCTGAGTCCATCCGATTGAATGAAATTCTTTACAGCGATATCAATATCCTTTTCATTATCTTGTATGGATTTAATTAACTTTTGCCTTTCAACCTCTCTCCCTTCATGAACTTTAGCTATTTCTGTGTCTAGGTTTAATTGTTCTTGAATAATCTCTGAGAGAAACTTATCTCTCTGTTCCTGATTTGCCTTATGTATCTTTCTCTCTTGTTCTATTATAGCAGCCTCTTGCTCCTCCCATGTTACAGTATTTTGTCTTATAAAAGGATTGTGACCTATGTTTATTTCACGTACTTGTAAGTCTTCGGTCTCTATTACTGAAGGAGGTATATATTCTATATTAATTGATTCACATAAAAACATCATTATAGCTTTGGTATCTTTGCAAGTTATTTCTGAAGGTGGAAATGTGAACCGATTTCCATCGAGATCTATTTGATTTAAATTACGAGCTAAACAAACCTCGGGACATAATTCAGTCAAGTCCTCATTCTGACATATATTCAAGTAATTTAAAGCCTTTAAACTACCTATTGAAGGTGATAGATTTGTCAATTGATTATTTGAAACATCCAATATTCTTAGACTTTCCAAGTATTTAATGCCATCTGGGATTGTCTTCAGAAAATTATGATGAATATGTAGTTCAGTAAGGTTCACTAAGTATCTTATATCATTAGACAAATGACTAAATCTATTGCAGCTTAAATCAATACTCCTAATGAGGTGTAAATCAGATAATAAACCTCCATGGTCCAATGTTCGCAAGTAGTTATTTTGTAAATATAGATTATCTTTTCTGAAAACCTTACAAATAGAAAATATACCAGACGGTAATTGTCGTATCTCACAATCAGACAGATCAAAGTCTGGTTCAGGTGACTCCTTTGCCAAGTACAATTTCCGTTCCAATTTAGCACGCGCGTCGTTGGTATTTTTATTTAACAACGACATCGTCGCTCTCTGAACACCAGACACGGCACAACCCATGAAAAATTAAATAATGTTACGAAATTTTAATAAACACTGTCACCGATGCATAGTACTAATTACACAAGTTTATTAATTATTCACTGAGTGTACATCAGTTACAAACTGCAACAGAATAAAATATTAATGATACGTTCGCATTAAATTGCTTGCCTTAGCGAAAAAAGAAAATTATCAAAGCGATAAAGAATTGTAATATAATGATTACTAGTAACTCAATTTTGGAATTATTTTCTAAATATTATTATCTTATCATTATGACAGATCCGATAACAACAAACGTCAGTGTCAGTAAAATGTCAGGTTTAGTTTTATTTTTAAAGACCAAGGTACGTTTCATTTTTGGCTTTACTGTTAGACGTAACATGATGTAATAAAAAGTGAAAAAATACACCCGTTATTGTAGATTTCTGTGTGAATGAACAAATTAATCTTTCTATTCATATATAAATTGTTATTATTTTAATTTGTAATAGAAAAAGAGAAATGATATTTTTTAGAAAATGTTGTGTAGTAAATGACAATATTAAAGAAATTTATCCTAACAAAAAGAGTCTGGAAGCCTTTTTTCGCCTCACTTTTTGCTGTTGCATAATTAGACGAATGTTAAATGAATTTTTTTTGTTGGTTTTGTATCAATCTTTATTTACTTGTACTATATACACATTATTTCAATTACACACACTTGATATATAATAATAAAAACATATCACAAATATCTTAAATAAATTTCTCTTAAAACCTATGTGGCCAATCACTGTTACCGTCGATCGGATATTGCAGGCGCATATTACTTTTAGGACTGATCATTTCCAAGTGAAAAAAATCTTTTCTACTTTCGTCATTTAAATTGTGCTCATCGTTGTTTCTTGTAAATTCATTATTATTATTTAATCTATCAGATGGTTGTTTGTTACTCATTTCATAATCTTTGAAATCATCTCTATGAGAAAAACGTAAAATGTTAAGTCGCGGTATGAATTGGTGTACATTTTGTTTATGTATAGGGTTCGATGTAAAACTTGTATCTGTCTCTTCCTCGAAATCATCATCATTACTATCTTTGCTTAAATCTTTAGTCTCATAAGGTGAATTAGAATTATGACGTACAAAGGAAGACTTTTTGTCATTAAAATGTCCATTGTTAGAATTATAATTAATTATTTTGTATTTGTCTTGTACGTCTAAAACTTTATGTGCACTGTTATAATTTTGCTTAGGCGTGTAAAATTCGCTATAATCATTCCTAATTTTAAAAATATCTGATACTTCGGCAGGGTACACATGATCTTCGTCAGCTTGACTTACTGCTTCTAATTTGATCAGTTTTTTATCTTTACCTATGTCATCATTTCCTTCTGAATTTGGGAACATAATATTGTTTATGTATTGTTTTATATTTGATTGGTACTTCTCGAAATTTCCTTCCGGTATTGGCGGAGCGATGTCGCTTTCTTCTGGTTCTGGTCTCATCTCTACAATTCTATATTGATCTGGATGTTCATGTTCTGATAGGACTGGACGCCGATCAACTAGCAGTGGTGCAATTAATTTATGCTGTGTGGGTTCTACTCCTCCTCTAAATCCATTTTTTTCGGTAATCGTTTGCGACAAGACTTGTGGCGCTTTACTAAAATAATCAAACAAATGAAATTGTGGCATATCTGGTAATCGATAAGTTTCTACCGCTGGAAGTTTAATAACCACAGTTTTACCTTGTTGGTAGCCAATGCCGTGACCTTCGAATGGTTTGTTTTTAGTATTCTCCTTTTTGTTTGGTTTTCGCAGCGGGACATGGCTTCCATCGTCACTGCTAGAGTCAGCATCGCAATACATTTTATTTAGTTTTTGTGTATCTTTATCAGACAATCCAAGTCTTTGTCCGATATTTGCTCCGTTCTGAAAATTAACATAAATGCACGTCAATTTTCACATGTAAAATGAAAGACTTATAAAAATAAAGGTGTAAAAAATATATATATAAACCTGTTTTGGTACTAATGTATCTTGGCCATTTGAAGAGAACGCCTTTCTACTGTAGTGCAAGACGCTTTCGTAGTCGTAACCGATGCCGAAATCAGAGACAGCAAATGTGTTGTACTTTCGAAAGTTATGTCTGGCGGCTGTAAATTCAGTAAGAAAATTAAATAAAACAATCTTAAAACAAATGCTTTCACTAACATGCATTCGAAGCGCCAAAAACCTGATGGTCAAGGGCACGGATTACAGATGTAAGCGTTGTGGATTCGAAGTCCAACATTCCTCTGAACCTTCGAGCTTGCTTGTTAAAATAATTTTGTTTACTCACGCTGAAGTATGTTTTCCCAGAGGACATCGATGTAGTCATCTCTATCGGGGCTGCTCTGCATGTGGTAGAAGCCGAGGGTGTGGAGCAGCTCGTGCACCACGGTGCCGTGCCTGAAGCACCCGCGACCCACCGGGTGTCGCCCGTACAAGTTCAGAACTTGGTAACCTCCTTGGTAACCCACTTGGGAGAAACAACCGCGTCTACTGCCCTGGAATCATAATTAAATCACGTTTGTAATATATCGTGGACAACAAAAAAATTGTGTCAATGGAAACTTTAATAATACTTATTAAAGATGAGACAGTCAACAATGTAGTATGCAACTGGAGGTAAGAGATTAAAAGTAAGTAAGGCTTAATTGTTCCATTTGTTGTACGGGAGAGTCAAGATTTTATCCATTTATTCTATTTATATTTATCTATTAAAAAAAAAATAAAGACATTAAGCCACCATAAAGCTATTTGCATTTATACATCGCCTAGCAAATAGTCTATTCCTTAACATAACCTGCTACACTGCTTTGTCAGTGGTGCCTAGTTGCTCTAACTTGTCCCCCATTAGGTATTGCGAGCGCGTGCGTGAAACTCGATGCTATTAGGTTACCTACAACCGACAGATATCAGTATGGAAACACTTATGTAAACATTTAAATACATTAACTTCACCGTAACATGTAAACGACACTCATGTATACAACATTGTATACATATTGAGAACAGTGTGTACTTAAAGTATAAAATGTTCTGTTTTTTTTTAATTTCGAAGTCTTAACCTGCCTGTTTTATTAAATGTCTAACTCAGTCGGGTATATTGTGCATAAAGAGGTTTTGTTTACGTAGTTTTTTGTTGTATAATTTAATTCCATTTTGACATTTATCAAGCCTGAACCGATATTGACGATTGAGATATCATTCGTATTGTATTATTCCCGTGAGTTTATTTTTGTTTTTTTTTCTTATGATTAACAAACTTATATTACCTGTATGACGACCGCGTCTCTATCCCCTTTTTGGTACGGTCGAAATTTAACACAGGAAGCTTGTGCTATATCTTCGATTCCACTCCGTATGGCTTGTAGTTGATCATCATCTGAAATTAAAAACAGTCACCTTTTATCATCACTTTCGTGTCTGAC
Source organism: Papilio gigon (assembly GCA_027563995.1). NCBI lineage: Eukaryota > Metazoa > Arthropoda > Insecta > Lepidoptera > Papilionidae > Papilio > Papilio gigon. Next base: position 5,103,492 of record JAODUI010000023.1, read on the forward strand.
ATTGATCTTATATGTGGTCTACACAGTTCTATAACTACCTTTGATAATATAGGCAACATTCTGTTACATATAGGTACTTGTATTAGTTAATAGTGGGGGCAATAACAAATAATATAAAGTTAACGAATACATGTATATACCCACTAAAGTGTTCACGTTGTATGAAGTAAACAACTTCATTATCTGGCCATCTCTTGGTGGTGTCGCGGAGACCGTTCCTCGACAGCCCTTCGGCGACTGTCTCCACGATGACGCGCCGCTGGCGGTCGTTTAGGATCAGATCTCCTTCGAATTTCCCGCTCTCCTCCCACGCGTTGTCCTGGATCACATCGTCTTCATCGCCCTCTACATCGGGATTACCTATAAAATGTTACCACATTATTCATAATTATCTTAAAATTAGTAAAACATTTTTTTCCTTAACAAATACTATATAGACTAACTTCCGCAATCAGAGTCGTTTATTGGTCACTAAGGGCTTTCCTTATTGTAAAATTATAATGTTAAAACTCCATTGAAATCTGAAGACAACGTTTAGTGGTTAAATTACACTAGATGTAGTAGTTCATATTTAATCATGTTTTTTTTTGTGTAGAATGAAAACAATTAGGTGATGGGGCCAGTGGGTGATGCTTAACCTATCACATAGGTCTGCAAGTTAACAATAAGTATAGTTAAAAAAATGTTAATTACTTAGGCAGCATTTTGCTAGGTTGACGCCTGTTACACAGAAGGCACAGAGTTGACGATAGCGGGGAATAATTTTTTTAAATGGATATACAACAAAAAAAACATTTGGTTATTGTTGTAGATTATGCACATCACAGGACACTAAGTCGTGACGAGTTTTGATTTAACTATTTGCGTTTCAAAGGATGTTTTCACAGTCGTAATTCCGGGAGGTATCTAGTACCCCTATTTCTTTACTAAATCATAATTCGCGTACTATAACAAAGACTAAAATTAGTGTATAAATTTAACAATTTGTCTAAGTAAATGTTAACACATAAATAACTCACTTTTTAAATTCAAATCCAACTGTGAAGTTTTATGTAAGAAATCACTGAACTCGTCCAATTCACTCTGAGTCATTGTCCAGCACTTTGTCACTAGGATATTTAAAAAAATCACAACGTTGGGCCACTTCATGCTTCAAAGAACTATTAATTTTATTTATGTAATTTGTTTTAAATTAGTTCGAATAACATTTTAATAAAATGCGTGAATATTTATAATTTAACGGTAATAAAAAAGTATTCGTCAGCGATAAAGCGCGGCGTCCATCGGTTTCGCGATTAACAAAACCCATTGGATCGTAGCGAATTTAATATAGGTTCAGATACGACCATTTCACAAGGCGTGGGGCCGCAACTGCGTCACCTTGTTGTCATTGCGACAGACGGACCAACGTTTGCTTCTCGTTGGCCGTCAATCCGCGCAACGATCAATTGCTAAATTTATCGGCCGAGTTGTCTTACAATAAAACTGTTGATTTCCTTTGTACACCACAGTACCATTTATGTCCTATTTGTGTAATAAGAAAAGCGTATAATTTTACGTCATTTACACAAACACGGCGTTGCGTTTTATTAAAATGGTGTAGCACATGTTAACAAATTTTAAAACGAATGAAACTAAGCAAAAGCTATTAAGAAATATGTTAATGTTTTTTTTACATAAATAATACTTAACTGCATCCACTTTCTATTGTAGCCTTAATATGTCATTTTTTTTTATTTCAACGGATGTATAAACAAATTGGTATGACAGAAAGTAAGCAGGTCAAAGTTTAAAAATTAGAATCTTCATGATGTGAAGGACATTCGTCTGACAGCCTATAACTTAATAGGGTCAATGACCACCCTAAGTCTTTTTTTTTTCATCAGCTCACTATACGTCCCCACCGAGGGACTCGGAGCCTACCCTTTTATTAGGGGTGACTAGGCCGTAGTCGACCACGCTCGCCCAGTGCATGTTGGTTGACTTCACACATATATTTGAATTTCTTCGACGATATGTGCAGGTTGTATCACGATGTTTTCCTTCATCGTAAGAGCGTCGGATAATGTACATATGCAATTCGAAAACGCAAAAACACATTGGTACATGGCGGGGATCGAACCTGGACAACATCGAGTACGGTCCGGTCAAGCGCTCAACAAGCTTTTTATGAGAATAAAATTTTTCAGGAGATTTTTCGTTTGTGAAACCTTTGCTCCGCCAGGCGTCAATCGATCCATACACAATTTTATAAACATAAAAAAGGGAATTAATTACACCTTACATAAGGTAGGAAAAAACGTACGAAGTAAACAATTTAAAAGTATTTTTTCTGTTTCTTAGACTTTCTTGTAATCTACTCAGTGATTACATAAATAAAGGCAATAAGCAATGTAGTGAATTCCATGCTTAAATGCCGATAAAAAAAGAAATTATTATTAAATTAGTGTTGCAGGCTGCAGTGGTATAAAATAAAATTAGTTCAAATTCATTTCACAGCTCGCAGCCGAGCGTGGCAAACGTCATTAGAATTGCTGTATTACTTAAGACGATTTTCGGCTTACCAGTGAGACTGAGCTGCTTAGAGGTCTTCCCGACATGAGGCAGCATACTAATGCACTAAGTAAAACCACTTTCTCGGAGCCCTATTTGATTAGGCATTCTTAAGAGGTTTGCAGGTAAATATCGCTACTGTAATAGTTTTTTTTATCAATGATATAAGCGTATTTAAAAAAAATAACGAGGTACAGTCTACACTTTTCTGTGCCAAATTTCATCCAGACCCGTTAAGCTGTTTCGTAGTTTTATGGTAACGTACATTCAAACTTTCACATAATATTAGTAAGACTAATATAGTCAAACGCATAACACAACACTTGGTGCATCATAATTATATATAATGTAAACTTTATTTACATTACACATGTATTACATACAATAATTCTCGTGTTAACGTTTACTACCGGAGACATAAGTTTCGGAAAGTGACCGGTTCACTTTCTTTTAGTTTCCGATTTCAACTGCGTAAGGATCTTGTCCTACTCACAGAGAACTCGTTTTTATAGAGAAGACAGATTGTTGCGTAAATATATAAATATGTATATATACATGTATATATTTACCTAACAATTTTCAATTAATCTTCTAAAAAAAGTTAATAATAACATATGTAAAAAATACAATATTGAAATGATCAAATTATGTATGTATGGTTTTTTGAATCTTAAAAAGTACATTTTTAAAGATTCTTTAATAATGAACATAAACCCTATCTCCAGCAGTGGGCGGACAAGGTGTGATGATGATGATGAATGTAAACCAGATTTCATGTTGCAATTTTTATAATTTACTTAAAGCAAAGTTACATGTCTGTTGTCAGTTGAAACGATGGTCGCTTTGTGGTGCTCAGTCTACGAGGTTGTTATAATTGCATTTGTACATCCGGTTCAGTTTGACGATGTCCCCGCGAGACATGCCCATCCTCTGACCAATCGTCACGCCGGGCTGTCAACATCATTACATATTAATTTAAGTCACTAAGAGGCTTTAAGAAGACGTTTCTATAAGTTGACTGTTATTGGAACGTAAATAACCGACATTTATTAATTCCTGACTATAAACAACAATAATAGAACATTGAAATTTTAGCAATCAATAGTACAAAACAAAACTTGCTTAATGTTAGTTTTATTAACATGTTTTTTTCTTCTATTCTTACTTTCTTTATTCTAACTAAAAGCTTGTGAAAGGGCTTGTGTAAATAATCGAATGTCGGAATTCGAACTCTTGACTACGTGATCGGCACTCTGTACGCTTAACCATTAGGCTGTTAGCACTTCTATCTACGAGTACAAAATATAACAAGAAAGCAGAACAAACCTGTAATGGTATAATAGTTCTAAGTCCATTTTTCGAAAATGCCGTGGACGGATAATGCATCACGCTGTCGTAGTCGTATTCGACTCCGAAATTTGACACCGTCATGTTGTCCTCCTTTGCAAAGTTATGCTCCATGCCTAAAGGCAATACTATAATTAGCAACGTTAAAGACACGAGGAAAGTAGGTAACAATCTACTTGAAATTTTGTCACGCTTGTGGAAGAACGGGCGGCGGGCGGCGAACATAGCGGCGCCAAGAGAAATAAAATTAATCTGATATTACAGTTGTTTATACTTTTCTACTAGACTATACAATGACATACCTTCCACAATATTTGGCCGGACAATGCAGACGTAGTCATCTCTGTTGTAGGTACTTTGCATATGGTAAAAACCAAGCGCGTGCAGAAATTCGTGCATTATCGTGCCACGAGTAAAACAGCCCGGGCCCAGGTTCAGGGGCTGGTTTCCGTACTGCCATAGGTCCTCGTACACGTAGCCTATGTACGAGTAGCACTGGGTGCCGGCGGCATTCTAAGTTTCAATGAATTTACATTAAAATTAAATTCAAAAAACCTTTATTGATGAATTTAGTAATTTGGGTCCATTCCCTGTAGCAAATACAGCAGCAATCATAAGAACGATTAAATAAGTACGGAACGTGTAGTTACCGTGACTTTCACAGCGTAGTCACTACTGTCCTGTCTTTCTTGAAAACGAACACATGAACTGTTTGCTATATCCCACAAAGCTGCTCGGATCGACCACTTTTGAAACTCAGCTGGAAATTAATTAATTAATTATATTTATAATATACATATATTTGTAAAACAACAAATGCGTTACTTACTAAATTCATTATCAGTAAAATAGAAGACTAAAGTGTTATCTGGCCAGCGCTTGGTAACATCGATGAGACCGTTACGATTGTGTTTGGAGATCAGCGCAATTTTTTGGTTGTCCGTCAACAAGATGTCGCCTTCGAAATGCTCACCAAGTTCTCCTTCTATAGGCAATGGTTCTACAAAGAATGTTATGGATTATGTTCACGAGCATAATTATATTGAACTAAAAGTGTCCACCTCAAGCGGTCTCCTTTAACTGCTACAAATGTATCGTACGTTCCCTGTTCAGACATAGAGTGATTTGGTGTAGACGAAGGCGCGTGAAATAATAATTTACCATAAATATCTGGCGTCGATACAGCTTTAGTTAATTCGTCTGATAAACCGAAAACGGCATAACTGTTGTATAACAACGCAAATATTAGATTTAATTCTTTCATGTCGAATTAAGACCCGGGATACTATGTTTTAGGTACTGTGGCGTGTCATGTTACACGATCGCTTTTAAACGTGTCCTGTTTCCTGTCGAGGCACGTGTAAAGGACAAAAAAGTCTATGGTAAATGCATGGCCTACTTTACGAAATATACGTTTCTTTGCTAATTTACATTTGAACATGAACATCTAGGAATTATGAGTGATAAAATTTACTAACTACAACAGATACGGGAGCGTGTGCACGTAAGCTTTTTTTGTTAACAATATGAAAAAAAAGTAGCACACAGATTTAGCTAAATCAATCTGCAATAGTTTAGTAATATTTGATTTCACTTTTTTTTTATTATTAAAGTATCGTGTTATACTGATTTAAGATTTGACAGTAGTTGGCAGTTAAGAAATTATTACAAGACCGTGAAAATAGAAAAATTGGGGCCAAATTGTAGACAATTGAGCTAGATAAAATAATAACTTGAAATGTTTGTACCTACTCATTAACATACATTTATGTGAGAAGGTAACGATTCTCTAAATATCGCAGAAAGTAAATAAACTAATTAATATAAATGGGAAAGTTTGGATGGACGGATGTGAACATGGGAAGGGGGGGGAGGGGAGGCACCTTTATCTTAGCTTAGTAAATAGATTTACATATGTAGAATGAAATATATATTTATATGGCCAAAATTGAGACAAAGGTATAATTATATTAATGCTATTTATTAATTAAATTCTGTAAAATTACATCACCATCATAATACAACATTTAGAACACATTTATTCAGTTTTTTTCTGTTGTTTCTTTTTCTGGTTCACAATACATCTTGTTAAGTTTTACTATATCACTCTCGGACATTCCCTTCCTTTGTCCAATTTTCGCCCCCTCCTACAACACAAAAAAATGAAAAAAAGTATCAAAAGACGAAATAATTTAATTACTAACATAAATACTAAAGTTCGGATAAATGTTTGGTAGCAGGTAACTCCAAAACAGCTAGACAGATCTTGATGCAATTTGGCACAGAGTTGACTGTCTAGAACAATCGATAGGCTACTGTATTTTTTTTTTATTTCTTGCTAACGAAGTACGCAATAGATATATAGATCGTAATTTAATATTACAACAATAATAATATATATTCACATTTTGTTTGTTTAATTTTTAAAATACTAACAACCCGTTTCATAACTCTGTGTATTATATAATATTCCTGGTAACTAAATAAATAAAGATACCAAGTTACAAATTTACCTGCAGTGGTATAATAGTTTTGTTTCCATTCTTAGAGAACGCGACCTCCGGGTAGTGCATCACGCTACCGTAGTCATATTCAACGCCGAAATCCGTCACAGTGTCGTTGTTGTACTTAGCAAAGTTGTGCTCCGTGCCTGACACACAACATAATAACGTTATCAATTCAGTTCACTTCCAAACTACTAAGTACGTTATAAATGCGTACCTGATTTGATATTCTCCCATACGATCTTTACAAATTCATCTCTGTTGTAAGTACTCTGCATGTGGTAGAAGCCGAGGGTGTGGAGCATCTCGTGGACCACAGTGCCGTGCTTGAAACAGCCCTTCGCGAGGTTCAGAACCTGCCTCACCTCCTCCTCGTCATCGCTCACATTCGTAAAGCCCACGTTAGAGAAGCAACCGTTCGACGTACCCTGCAAATCTAGTCACTTAGAAATAGCTTCCAAATAAAATAAATAAACAATGCCGAGCAATCGATGATCTAGGTAGAGGCCACCGCTTTCCATTCGGAGTGACAAAGCAATAAATTCTGTAGTTACTTTCACATTAATCTACGCATGACTGCTTGCAGATTGCAAGCACCTCTAACATTGCCCTTTGTATGTTTAAATAATAAACATTCCCATTTATCGCCAATTTCTTTCTTGTTTTTCGTTAAAACTTAACCTAAATCATTCACTATAAATTGCTAATTGAAATCGTTTAAAATATAAGAAAAACAGCTTGCACATTTCGAATCAATACCTTTAACAAAACTGCGTGTTCATCGTTTTTTTTAGTCCTAAATTTGATACAGGAGTTATTAGCGATGTCCTGCATTGCAGCCTCTATCATTTGAACTTGTTCCTCATCTAATAAAGATAAACAATCAATGAATTATCGTAACCACAATTAATATTAAAACAACCTCTGTGTAACAGTTACAAACCAAAATCGTTCTCTTGTATATGGTAAACGACGGTGCGCTCCGGCCACCTTTTGACGCCATCTACAAGGCCGTTGCGGTTCATTTCCGCCGCTGAAACAGCCCGCCTCTGATGCGGCCTCAACAACATGTCGCCTTCGAAGTACTCGCCGAACTCGCCGTCTAAACTCACATCTGTATAAACAATAAAATTAAAAGATCCAACTATTATGACACACGATTTAAAATAATAAACAGAAGAACAAATGAATTACAAAGCTCCACACTAATTCCGCATTATTGATACAAACGGGTTTAAAAGTATTTCTTGCAATCACGCTTTAGCACTCAACGGAATTGGCAAATAAAGAATTTAATACAACAGAAACTTTAATTAAAATAGGGTACCATCTTCGACAATGTCTTCTATCAGAGGCGCAGCGTGACATGTTATTAACGCATATAATAAAGTTATTGAAAATATTGTATGAAATAAACAATTATTGGTGGCAGCCATGTCAACAGAAAGCGGTATGGAAGACGCACTGAACTGGAGCCCGGCGGTGTGGCGTGACTTTATATTGTGTGAACAGTTATTCCAGACGGCGGGATGCGACTACCGATTACCTAATTAGATAAACGTGTAGTGCCTAATCTCAAACGTTTCGTGTGTTCTAAATGAAGTGGTTAACGATTCTCTAGATATCGCGAGTCCCTGCTGAGCCGTCCTCAAGGTTCCCAGTGCAATGACTTTATAATGCCTCGTACTGGCAACAAATTTACTATTTTGTTGAATACTACATTTTTATTGCAGCCTCTTTTTCATTATTTGATATTCTAAAATGAAAAGGTTACCTCCTAATTTGTACTGAAAACATTCGGCCAGTTTTTTTTGAGTTTGGGGCCATATTAACTTTTTTTTTAAATGAGTATTGAGTCTCCGACCGTTGAAACGAAATTCAACCAATTATACGACGCGCTATCTAAAAGCGCGTACTATAATCTATAGAGTAAATAAAATTGCAGTGTCTGTATGTAATGTATGGAATGTAAAAAGTACATATTCCGGGAATATACATACATTACATGTAACGAAAATACAATATTTTGTGTCTTTTCGCAAGTCCGCGTTTGTTCTGTGTAAACAAAAACGGCTGGACCGATTGTGACGAAACCTTTATTGGAAGGTAGCTATATGCGGGATTACTATAGGCTTGTTTTTTTAATCCTATGCTGAAGTGAGGGGCAATAGCTAGTCAGTAATAAATTATCGGACATGATAATTATTAAAAATATTACAATATCATCAGGTGACTGTCCATGAGACAATTAGATAGTGCAACAGATTAATATTGCAACAATGATAAAATGCCTTTTTCATTACAAAATAACCTAAATTCAGCGTAAGTGGTAATAGGATTGTAGATGTTACACAAGTCGACATCAACTAGGGAATCCCCTTAGTTCAGCTTCGGAACTTCCCAAGTACAAATAGAGAAAGCTATTTTAGTCTTTTATAAACTTGTTTACCATCTTAGTTTTAAGTCGGGACTATTTTAAGGTATAAAATAAAATACATAATGTTACTGTAAATAACGTGCTATATTTATATTACAAAATAATTACAAAAAGAAAACTTGACACACAAAATGTAAACTGTACATGCACGCGCTTCAGATACAGTGTGGGTTGATTAAACGTAATGTACAATCTAACTGATGCATTAAAATACTTACAACTAAAAAATTAACAGTACCGTGTACGACGCAAAACACTCCATAATAATAATAAACAAAAAATAATAATAATAAATCCATTTCGTACATTATGGCATTTTCATTTATATAATACTGAAGTTGCTAATACAACAAAAATATGTACGCAGTTCACCTAGACGTGACCGGAATCCTGTGGGAGCGCGTGGCCGGGAGGCGCGCGGCGCCGCGGCGACACCTCGCGGCCTTTCCTCTGATCGAATCCATCACTAATTTACACATTGAATATATTGAGTAATTAATTTAGGCAGTCTTTAATATATTCCATTGTATATAACATCGAACCGTCGCAGCGCAGCAGTGTACCCGACAACACAAATGGTAACGTCTACCAACTTAACTACACCGAAAAATGTCCCTTATATAAACTGCAAAACCAGCTAATAGTATCTGTAAAGCACTGTAAAACATTCTAAATATTGGTCTAGTCATTATTGCGCGGGACGTCCGCGTCCCTCCTCTATACAAACGAGAACTATAAAATCGTTGCGGTTACATAAGACACAATAAAATATCTCTCGTCCATTCAACATGAACAATTGTCATTTAATATTTAAGGTATCGATGGCTTTAATACTGGAACTTGTATCTGTAGGCCATTGTAAAATATTATGGAGATGTCACACGCGCTATTCATCCCCCCCACTATCCCCACTCACCAGACTCCCCACTATCATGGAAGATTATATTTTCAACGCTTTCATTCAAAACATTGATCAAATATACTCGACGTCAAAATAAAGTAGAGCAATTTTAAAATTGCATATTCAGGTCGAGTTTATATTTTGATGAATGCATTATTATTTCTGGTACAACGTGATTAGATACAAGATCCTAGTTTACCGCCCTCGATACTTCTTCAATTTCCTTCGCACTGTGCCGGAATGATTTAAATTTGTTTACATGTTGACTATCATAAGAAGCATGCGCTTCATTCCGACGTGTGCGAATGGAGTAACCATTAATAAAACAATTATCTAAATATTATCGTTTGGTATCATCTCAATGAATAATACAAGACTTAATGAATACTACCCAATCTAGTCGTTTATTCAACAAGACAATACCGTACAGTCAGCGCCTGCCAGATGTAACATAGCAATGTCAGTAAACACGTAAAATTGATATTAATTTTCACTCAATACAAAATACAAATATTTCAAACTTAATACAATCAAGACAATTTTGTTTAAAACCTGAAAGTCTAGATATCTAGAGTTGTACTTATATGGTATCAATTTTCTAGACTTGACTGCTATTTCTATATAACTTCAGTTTGAATTAAACATACAAAAAAACGTACATCTAATTTATCGCTGACTGTACCCGTTTGAGCCTAATGCAGAAACGTATATACTCTGTTTCCAATCAAAGGCTAAACTTTGTAAACAAAGAGATCATTTCTAACGCTACAATTCGTAACTTTAAACCATTTTCTCTTAATACATTAAACCATACATTTATACACAACTTATACACAATCGGCAGTACAAAAATAAGGCGATAAATGGCTTGATTTAGGCAATTCTTCTCAATGATGCCATTTATGTTATACAGTGACATTTCGAATATTGAGCCTAGATTAAAACGTCTTTTATGAAACACTGCATCCATATTATCTATTTTATTTCATTTCAATGTTTCGTACACGTCATCAGTAGGCGATATAGCTTTGTTTACAAAGTTTTAATATTGATTTGAAACAGGGTACGTTGGGTAAGCTTATCGCTAGCGCTACATTCGCCTAATACAATTGTCTATGCGTAGGACGTCAACCGATTAAGCAGTACTAAACGAGAAGTATCACAATGTGCAGCGACCTACCAACAATAGAAACGTTATTGCTATACCTTACCGACATCGTCTTAAGGCCAATGGTTAACTATTTTTTTTTTTTCATTAATATTGAAATCCAAAATCTGAGATTAACTATACGCACTACTAAAGATATTTCAAACGCTTACAGTTTCAAAAGACACAATTCGTAACGCACGTTACACCTATGAACGATTTAGTTTTTTTTTTTGCAATTTTACATTACCCTTGTAGGGTTCTTCATAAGAAAAATATTCTGATTATCAAAAATAAGATGCGTTACAAATTTGAAAAAATACATGAAGATATCGAATTAATTATCTTAAATTTTAACTGCCGTTAACTTGTATTAATATTTATTTCTCTGTTTACAAAGAGAACGAAGAAACGGCGGAGTTGCGTAAGCCATAGTTCCTAATGTCAATATACAGGTGCCACGATCTCAACGTCAAGACTGGTAGGCTACCGGGACGATGCGATAGCTCCGTGCTACTCTTGCGTATGTAAATAACACATTCTATTAACTAATTGTTTCCAATGCTCATACATTTATAAAGAATGCCTTCCCGTCTTAACTTTTAACGAAGATTAAAAAAACCGGCATTTCAAAATGAAATTTTAAAAAATTAAATACTCGTACAAGCTTGTATTTTACTAATATTTCATTATATAATTTAAAAAAAAACTCGATTAGATCTATATTTCATTTCGTTTTCACAATTTAAATATCTCGAAAGTCATACATAGCAAGATGTTTGAATATATGAATTTTAAAATGAAATAAATGACTATTGTACCATTCGGCCTATATTGATAAGCATTTCGAAACGACGATAAAGTGTTCACGTTTTAAGTTCACTTAGTTTCTGTTTTGAAACGAAGTGAATAAATTGTACTCATTAAACATTTTTACGGCTTTCATTATTATTATGAGACAACACTGTTTTGGCACTTCCTGTCTCCGTAAAGTCCCATATGTTATTGACGCTGACCGAACATTTTATTTATTAAGTAGAAATAATGTTAAATATGACGCTAGAGTAGCAAAATACGCAATCGACATTATAAGTCTAGTAGATACTATGAGTTTCAAATAACAATGTGCATGACAACGCGCTATACTGTGACGTCAAGCGCCATGTTGTGATGCCATCTGACATATTGTGACGTCTGGCGCCATATTGTGACGTCAGCGCCATATTGTGACGTAATGGCTCACAAATAACACGGTGTTTTTCTTAAAAATGGCCGTAGTCTTTCTTGATAATTTATTTAACAATATTTATTTTGTCTGCAGCGATCTTTCCCGCACGTACATTGTTACTTGAAACGTAAATACTTAGTCGAATAGACACCGATGCCCTTAAGCTGCTATTATCCTAACTTTCACTAATTCGATGTATTGTGAAGTACAACAACTTCGATTTAATATAAAACGCGACACTATATTTAACTTGGGGTATTCACGACTCACGGTGCCTCAGTTACATCAGTAAAGTGAGATAAAGTTGTCCAATAACGAAAATTTTAAACAATCAATATTTCATTTAAAAAAAACGTAGTTTTCTCTACGAAAACAATACACTCTTTTTCTCGGATTTTCACATAAAATTTCAAAATGATGTCCAAAAACCTTTGTATATCCTATTTAGAGACACTGTGACCGCGACCACAGTTAGAATAAAGTCTAATGAATTCTACAACTGAGCTAGCGGCGAATGTTTTACTGTACTATTTAAGTCACGCGCTGATATGTAAAGACAGTAACTTTCAAGTTATTTGTTAGAGGATGCGATTAAAAAGTTGACTGGTATAACACCGATCGATTGTGAGATTCGTCAGTTTATAAAAAAATATTATCATGTTTAGGCGAATTGTGAATTTAAATAATTCCAGACAATATTTAAACTGTAGTCAAGTGATTACCGTAAACGTTAATCTTTCTTAACGTTAACGTTTTATCAAATACATAGTTAAATTATAAACTGACGATCACAACTTATCGATGGCATGTATATTAGTGTCTGCCGTACGATTTGGATCCTGCCACATCACATTCGCCCCTCGGACCGATCACAGTTGCCAATTAGCGTCATTTACTCACAAACACTATATATAATTAGGCCATTTTAGGACAGATAATCACAATACATTGTGTAAGTCAATACAATTCCTTGCGTGTCTATTGTTCTCACGTCGGCGCGGACGCGAGCTAATTCTTCTTATATTCTTTGGATTAATGTATACCTCTGCAAGTGAAATAAAGTACAATTAGTATTTTAACAAAATTAGTAAATCGTTTCTGTAGTTGAGGTCATCGTATTTGTAGGTGAAAGAAAGTTTTTATAAACTAGTTTTTTTTATAAAAATGAACCTACCTTTTATGGTACATTCGCTTAAGCGGCGGTTTGCGCGGTGGCGTTAGCGTTGGCGTTTGCGGTGGCGGTGGCGGTGGCGGCTGCCGTAGCGGGCGGCGAGGGCTGCGACGCGTTGCGCGCGCGACCGCCGCGGGGCTTGATGCTCTCCGACACCTGCCACATCGCCTCCTCGCTCAGCACGTCGTCGAACCCGTTGAACATCGCCTGGATGCGCTCGCTCTTCTTGAACTTGTACTGTCTGTGTGGCACATATAAATATATTACATATAAACTCTTTTCTCTACTTCACTAGGAACTTATGAACAATGAATAAGATTTAAAAAAAAAGTCACACTTACTCTTTATGAAACCTTTTCATGCTCTCCATGACTTGATACTGCTGCCATCTCTTGGTGAAGTTGATGCTGCCGTTAGGCAACAGGTCGGGGTTGCCGATATGCACGAATGTCAGATCTTGTAGCACTAGACCACTGTTGAAAACAATACAAAGAGAATAAGATTTGGAAATTCTGCTATTAAATAATAAGGTGCATGGTTCGGTCGAAATGCATAATTATATGGCTAGTTTCGCTTATTACAATTCATCCAAATAACATCAACATAACGGTAAACCTTAAAATATTGTAATGTTGGTATTTTATTGCAATGTAAAGTGAGTGCAGCAGTGTACTGACATGTATGGTATGCAGGGAGGTTGCGTCTCGGCGAGCGCGGTGCGGTAGGCGCTGAAGGAGCGCGAGGAGTCGATGAGCGCGCAGTGGTCGTGCAGCGCGTCGGCGATGGCGCGCGGCCAGCCCAGCCTGCGTACGGGCGGCGAGTCCAGCGCCGAAACCAGCGCCAGGTACGAGTTGAAGTTGTTCATCTTGCGCAGCGCCTTCATCACCTTGAGAAACTTGCTTGCGTACTTCTCGCGCTCCCGACCTTCCTCCTACAATCAAACAATACAATTTAAGAATTACACAGTTGCTAAGTGATAGACAAATCCTTAGTGCATATTTAAAGATACATTTAAACTAAAAGATTGTTTAACGATTATGAGTACGGTAGTTACAGTTGCATTGTGTTTTATTGACCTGTTCGAGTATCCTGGAGCGGGCCCAGTAGCTCATCTTGTTGAAGTGTTCGGTGAAGCGCGTGAGGTTGGGCGAGCTCTCCTCGGACTGGTCGCGCGGCCAGGACAGCACTTCGGCGGCGGAGATGCGCACGAAGAGCGCGGCGTCCAGCAGCGTCATCTGCTCCGCCACCTCACCAGCTTTGAAGTCCAGCAGCGTGTCACGCCGCAGCGACACCGACCCGTAGCATGGCGTCTCGTACTCGTAACGGTTGTTCGTCTTCTTGCATTAAGAATTAGTTAATAAAAAAACCTAGTATCTAAATCACTAGCTAATAAAAAGAGTCTATGTGAATTTTCAAGTGGGAATTTTTGAATTCAAAAATCGTTTGTTTTTCAGTTCATTGGGTATTAGATGTGTCGGTGGTACCTGCTGAAAATGTAGTTGCTTCTGTTTATCGACGAGTATCTGTCGCAGCGCTTTCGCGATCGGCAGCTCCTCGGCGTCCACCAGCCAATAGATGAACTCCATTATCTCTTGCATTAGAGGACGATCCAGGTCAGCCATACTGCAATTAATTGATATTTTTTCATAGTTTTGTGTTTCGATCGTTCCTTGTCGTTCTCCAAGGGACATTATGATAAACTACTTATTAATACTCACGTAAGATCAGCGACGATCCTTGTGAGCAGGCCGAGCGTTGAGCGCAGGTCGTGCGTGCGTGCGCGCAAGTGATGAGCGCGCCGCACGAGCCGCGCGATCAGCGCACGCGGCGCCACCCACGTGCGGTACGTCGCCAGGAATGCCTCCTGGTACGCGAAGTCTGCGCACACACACACGTCACAACACACATATACACTAAAAACTATACAGTCGAATTCAATGGTAATGAGAAATTATAATAAACAAAACTAAGCTTTTAAAAGGTTGTAATCTTATCAAAAATAGACATGTTTGTTTCATCAATTGAATCATTCAAAATTTCGAAGATCAATTCTTAGACAATACATGCCATTATCAGCCAGTGACATATTTAAATATAAATCTTCATTCCCAATGAATTATAACTCAGTGCCAAATACAAGCTAAAATTAATTCATTTAAATTGAGAAAATACAAATGTTCATGCATCGTTTACTTTAATAATTGAATAATTACAAAGAATATTATCATGTGTTCAGTCCATGCTCGGTATATGATGTGCAAGGCAAGGCATTGTTACCACAAGTGTGAGAAACGAAGCCATTAGGTTAATAATTTAAATAGCAAAGTGCTCATAAATCGACCAAAACCCAGCAACATTTGTAAAGCTTTAATAACATTAGTAACAACCAGCTTTTTCAGTCCCAAGTCATACAATGAGCCAACTGAACCACTTACGCTCGTCCGTCTCTGTAAAGTGAAAGCATGAAAGTTACAATGTTAGATGCAAAGTGTTTCTCCTTATGTTAACCCAAATGACTGGAAAATATAACAATGTATTCTGTTTTATTAGTAAACGCCTTTCCTAAGGCGGTTTAAGGTTATCTACATTTCTTAGTTCCCCCTCCCTCGACATCCCTTTACGACCCTAAACTTAAATGTATAAACTACGCAGCGAGTTATGCAATGTTCCCAGCCGTAAAGATATACGTTCAATGACAAATATTTCGTACAAGGTAACCACAATGAGTAGAAATTATTCATAACACATGCCTGAATGGTTACAACGTCATAATATAATCTCAATACCATTCATGCTATTTAATGTTATTTACGTTGATCGATGCAGAACCTAAAGGTTGAATCATTTTACAATGCTAAATGTAATGAATGATTTTACGTTATAAAAATAATTACAGGTCTACCAATGTTTCGTTAATTTTATTTTGTACATTGAAAAAATTATAATAGTTAATTGAAAAAATAACCCAGTAGTACTAAACTAAGAGAACTAAGAACTTCCACACTACTTTATTATTATTTATTAATATATTTTGTTTTACCCACTACGTAATACATCTATCCCTTATATTAGTAGAGACTAATAAATGGCGACAAATTTCATTCAGTGTACCAATGTCATACTTGTCAATACTTATACGACACTGACCAAACCTAGATTTACCTTGTGTTAACAAAATATATTATGCATTTTATTATCTGCTTGTTTAGTAATTTCTAAAACTGACGATGTATAACATATCTCTGGAGACTTATAAAACTGGTAAGGAAAACGAACGGGCATATGACATTGGTGCAATGTGTTAACGTTATAGTCTATGCTAGATAAGCTACCTTTGGTAGCCTTGGTGGCGAGTACGATGAGTGCGTCGGGGTGTCCGCCGCGCACTTCAGGCCCATCCTTGTCGCGGTCGCGCAGCAGCAGCCACTGGCTCACGTCGCTCTGCAGGATGATGTCCTCCGCTCCGCCCTCCGTCACGGCCTCCGCCACGCCCTCGCCGCCCTCCACGCTGCCCACACTGCCCGCACTTCTCTGTTACAACGCATTCAATTTTAATGAATTACAGCTATTCTAATTTTACTGGCGTATTCACTCATTTAGTGGTTTCACAGGGATCTATTAACATCTAGTATTTTTTTATTTTTTTTATTTATGCAACCTTCTTCAATTTTGGCGGTAATAAGCACAAAATATTGGACGACTGATAAGACTTGGACGCCGCTGAATTAAAATGGTAAAAATTACCTATTTTTTATCAGTTGGTACTATTTGTCTTACAATACATGACGCCTTGTAAATAACAAACCTGAGAGGGCACCGGCGAGGGCGTGGGCACGGGAGCCTGCACGATCGTCTCGAGCTCGTCCTCCAGCGGGAACTTGCCCGGTGTATTCGAACTCATGTACAATTCCTCCGAACTCTAAAAAACATTTATAGTATAACATTATTTTATAGGTGTACTGTTACACTTACTTTATACTAATGTTACATTACGAATAGACAAAAAAAACCTTAAGATTTTTGATTATACTGAAACAAAAGTACAATATAGATAATTGGTATACCGAAATTAGTGTGTGCTAAATGACAATAAATAAAGTTACCACATTATTGATGAATGACTCGTCTGTAGAACTGTTATGTGAGGAGGGGCGCGGCGAGGCTGGCGGCAGTAGCTCATTGCTGGACGTCACTGGGATCTGAAATTAACACACTGTTTTAACTGCCGCAATCAGAGTTGTCTAATGGTCACTAAGAAAGTCCCCTGGTGTTGATAATATGATTACAGAAGTTTATGTAAGTACCAGAACAGAGATATTGTTTTGTGTTTTACTGTTAACTTTAGTCTAAAAAAAAATGCCCTGCTTCTAGGTGAAAATAGCGTTATGTGGGGTTTTAGACACTAAAACCCCTCAGTGGCCACGTTCTAGAGCGAAAAGCGAAGCTCCGAGATATATGGAGAGCATAGTATTCTGTTTGCTATACCTGCTTATTTTTGTTCATCTTGGGCGGCAGCGCGGGCGGCTCCGGCGGCACGGGGCTTGTGCCCGCCGACTTACGCACCATGCTCTCATCCGAACCACTATAAACACAATTTGTAAACAAACATATATTTATTATATAAATATCACATTTGTTTTTATATCTTTTATTGTAGGTTACTTGAAGACTATTGTATATACACTGGGAAATGAGAATGTATTGAGGAACAGTTTGACAATGTTATAATGACTATCACCTTAAAGCAGGAGGAGGTGTGCCGAAGTGCTGCAAGGTGAAGGACTGAGCGATGGAGCACTGCACCTGCTTGTGACGCTGCACACTGATTGTGCCGCCCGTATGCTGCGCACTAAAATTGTATACATTATACATTTATTATACATTTTAATAACGGCCTCATGTGGTTTGTGGATATAGTCCAAACTGCAACATAAACGATTGGTATTGAATTTGCTTATTTAAACATATCAAAGGCTGCTCCACTCAAGTCCATGGTGGCCAATCAATGGTCCACACAAGTTTTTTTCTTATGATTGTAACACACTTTGTTAACCCTTGAACTTTTAATAATTATCTCGTAAAGTAACTGTTAATAGAAACACTATCTTGATATTGTTACTAGACAGACGCTTTGATAATGGAATTGATCAAGTATGTTCATGGCTTTATACCGGTCATACCTGGCCAAGTTATAGGTGTGAATGGAGTGCCGGAACATATCTGAGGGCGCGGCGACACTATTGGGCGGGTGGCTGCAGTTCCCGAACATCTCCATGTAGGCCATGACTGCGCACACAATAATATTATTGCATAAAACTTAATCTCCTGTGCGAGAGTCGCCTGTACTATTAGTGGATACAACGTAAACTATGAACAAGAAGCGAGCGAGCGCCGCTCACATAAATTAACAAACAGCAAGGGCGAATGATCGTAATGAAGCGCTACGTACAGTCAGCCGCAAAAGGTATGTGAATAAAGTGATTAATTAAGAATTAAACAATATTAATACTCTTACATCACATAGTAAAAATTATTTGTAAACAATTTTAAATTAAGTACTCTCACTCAAAAAATATGTGCAATAATTATTACGTAATCAAAGTTATTATTTAAATATAATTTTTTAGGATATCATTGAATAGTATTATTCCCTACAATGTCGTAATACTACTGATTTATAATCAAAGATAAAGCAGCATTAATGAAATTGTGCGACGTTTTTTTAATAACGTTAATTAAAAGGCAAGTCTCGATAGATCGTATTGCGCACTGCTGACTGTACATGCATCATCTGGAGTGTGAAATATGCGAAATTCCAAATTCTGTTAACTGACAAAATAAAGCGGCGTAAGGCAATTAACACGTGAAGAAGCAAGCCGATAGTTGATGGACGTCCGAGCGAAGCCGTGAGCACCGCTACAGCAATATGAGCCTCCAACGCGTCATTATCTTGGAGTGGACCTGTGATAGCTAGAGACAAATCCAGTGCGCCCTAACCCCGACTGTCTACGACTTACGGACTCCGCACACACCTTTAAATAACTACAAGCAAAAAGAAATAAGTTTTCCTTATATATGACAATAAGGAAACGTTTAAGTTTCGAATTTATATAGGACATTAAATTTAGAGTATTTGAAATATCAATACAAACAATACTCTTAACGTTACAACAGTATTTAGGTAAGAAAAATAAAAACGTAAGAAATTGAGATTTTTTTAATTATATTATTTCTATAACAGCACTGTTTACTTGTGGATTACTAGAACTATGTGAAAAAAAACCGAGGTATACGTTACACAGTAAAATATAAATTTAATATGATCAAAGTTTGAAGTTCGATGTTGAGTGTGCGGTGACCTTAAGTATAGTGACGGTGTTGGTTAGCTAGTGATCGCGTTACATGCATAGATCCACTCACCACTGTATGCGACGCTTTGGAACACTGCCGCGCCGCACCGGCACAACAGACAACATGCCATTATATCCCCGTTATATGTTAACCAGTAAATATTAATAAACAAGCCCCGTAAATAATGGCTCTATAAACTTCTTGGTATTACAATATTGCCGTCCCATCCCTCTTTTGGAAAGGCAGCGACTATTATATTCTTATACAAATGACACGACATTTGAAATTCACAGTTGGAGTATATCGGACTTGACGTTTTTATGAACAAACCTCCCAAATAGAAATATATGTTATAAAACATGTACAACCATCGAAAAGATACTTAATAAATTGTGTGAATAAACTCAATTGGAATCCCGATACCCTCTTATGAAATAAAATTTTAATAGAAAGTTCAAAGTAATTTACAAATTTGTTTATATCTATGCTTTTTGATGTTTTTTTACAGACCATAACCCGATGATGATAATGCAACATTCAATTCGCATATCAGTTTCATGAGATGTCGGTAATAACTAACCGTGACTTTTCACTGTTGTAACACTTGAACACACACATATATAATGATGTCTCTGGTTTTCTAAAGATTGGCAGAAAAATAAATTTCATAGAGAACTACTCATCAAAACACGAGTCATCATCGTGAATGGAGTCATATTTGTACTGGTTTTTGTTATTTTTAGTGTCTAATGTTATTCTAAAAGTGTTACAACAGTGTAAACCCGCGGTAAAATGACACCGAACAGTAAACACTGATGGACAGGATTGCATTGTGCAAGGACAGTTCACATGCAAGATGCAACGAACAACCTGTATCATGTCATACCCACACTTTTATGTCAACAATTAAAACAACACAAATGTAAAGGTTCCCTTATCTACTCTATATGGGATATAAAATATCATAATTTTGATTTTTAATGAGACTGTTCACTTATAGAAGTATAGTATACTGTATTGAATAATGCAGATGTTTGATAAATTAGTCTAAAGTGTGTATCATAGATATAATATATAGATACCCAATCCGGAGCACAAAAAAAGGACAGATGCATTCTTCTGGTTTTCAGACAAAAAAAAACAGAGGAAGGCCTCTGTTTTTTTTGTCTCACTTTTGTATTCCGGTACACGATAAAAGATTCTGGACTTTGGCGTGTAGTTTAAAAGTTATGTTCGTCAATAATTATCATGAATATTAATTTATTTATTATGGTATTACTTATGATTATTCTAACACAGTTATCTTTTGTTACTGTTATAGGTGATATTGTAATAGCGTAATACTGACTGTGTTTCTTCTTGAGAGGCAGCGGCGGCGGGCGCGGCGGGTGGTGGTCGGCCAGCGTGTGCGGCCGCGCCTCGCCGTGCAGCGAGCACACCGGGCTTTGTCTGCAACACGCAATAAGAAAATTGTTAAATTTACATGATAATCATCTAAGATACTTTTCCTATACAAATAACCGTGTCTCTATAGAACTTGACTAATGGAGTGAGCATTTCGGTGTTTACCTAATCTCTACGTTGGGGAAGTGGTGCTGGACATCCGCGCGGATGTTGCGGCGAGTCTTAGCCGGCAGCTCGGGCGGCGTCTCGCTCTCGTCCGACGTTATGCTTGCCAGCCTGCATACGGCAAAACACACCTCGGTTAGATTTATGCGGTTATATGAGTTGAGTTGAAATTGTAACAGTTTGATGCGTAACCATTTAGTACATATATATGGTACCAAAATAATTCTATTCTACTATTTATGACTAATATTATAAAGATATGGTTACGAATAAAAAAAAATAATTTTGAATATTTGAAAACAATCCTGATTCCTGAAAGTGCTAGGAGTTCTTACAGATTAGGTTTTGGGTTTGCTATTGTCTTTTTAGAAATAAAAACTTTCTAATTACTCATACTCTAGTTATATCAAACTATAAAAATGTTATTTTTATGAAATTTTAGTAAAATTTAAAACAAAATTAATGATATTTAGTTCACAAACAACTTAACAATTAAAACACAAAGACACAAACATTCTATTAAGATGAACAGAACACAGTGTGAATAGTGGCAAAACAAAAAAACACTCACTTGGATGAATGGTGAGAGGTTACGGTGTTCATATTGACTACATTCATGCGGCCCTCAAAGCTTTGCACTGTGCACTTCACTTCGCTCACATAGTCTGTACTTTCAAAAGTACTGGAAAACAATAACGACCAAGCGTAAAGGAAACGGACAACAAACAAACAACTCGTTAATAAACAAATATCTGCTATATAAAAAAGCACCAGAATAATGTCATAGAGTTTTATAAATTCTGAACTACGCATAATGTTTTAAGTCAATCGTTTTATTCCTCAGTACCCCTCTACTAAAACACCCGTAGAAAATATATGTCAACCCACTTATTAAAAAACAGACATGTAAGAGTCATTGAATATTATGGTTAGAAAATGTGCACAAAATTTAAATGTCCGATATGATAGCAGATATTAGTCAGTCAACGTCCAAATGTGACAAAGTGTATGAATGTTTGTATGGTTTGTGAATAAGTTAGAACACTTAACACCATGTTAATGCGGTTACCTGTCCGTGTGACTGGAGTAGTGGTGCGAGGAGAACGTGGACGTGAACAGATGCTCCGTCGACATCTCCGAGTGGCCCACCGACACGAAACCGGATTCGTTCGAGAAACTGACGAAATAATACACAAATACATAATACTGCATTTCTCCTAACAGAAAACAATTGTATGATTATGACCCTGATCTTTAAATAAAGTTGACCCTCCCATCTTTATTTAAAGTGGGGGGGGGGGTTTAGGCAATTCCGCTGCCTTCAACTTTTACAGTACCATATTTAAATCTAACATAATCATCAATAAGAAACGGTACATAGGAAGTTGTATTGAAGATTGTTTTAAAGTCTCTCGGTCTCTGACATTAAAGGTGAGAGTAAGGCAGCGGGTGTTGTACCGGTTGTGGTTGGAGTGCGTGTGCACGTTGTTGACGTGCATCTCGTGCGACTCCATCGACGTGCGGATCTCATTCGCGCTGTTGCAACTGCACATGCCTGAAATATTGAACATAAGAATATTATTGATTTACATAACTTTTTAAATTATATAAAAATGTTTACAATATCTCTATGTTACCGCTCATACATACCGACTAAGTCAGAGTTGGGGGGCGTGACGAAGACTTGGTCGTTGTTGATGGAGTCGTGTGTGCGGTCGTCGTCGTTGGACACGTTCAGCATGGAGTCTAGAGAGCCGCTGCTGTGAGACTGCAGGGACAGCCTGACAAATGACAATAGACAGTCTATGTAACGAGAAAAGTTGACAATGGTGGAATATTCTGGGCTCTCATTATGAGAGTAACAGTCTACCTTATAGATAATTCGTTACACACCTTCAACATTTAATACAGTTCAAGTGATAATTAAAATTTTGCCTACCCACGTAAAACTGAAAGTGTTTTAAAAGCTTTAAACAGGAGCTACGGTCAATTTTAGTTGATATTTCATCATATCATTAATTCCTTTGCAGAAATACAGTAATTTTTAGGTAGTCATTAATTACACGCATTAATAGTTTCTATTGAGCGTTAATTAACACAGGTCTTGAAGGTTCATATTAATTACTAAAGAATATACAAAATTAACTTTCCTTGGTATTGTTTACATAAGAAATACTTAGTAATTTAGAATTATTTGAAACTAGAAGAGAGACATTTCTAAGAAAATTTTTAAATTAATACTCATTATACGTAAGTATATAGGAATGTATAGTTTAAATAAAACTAAACTATTTTATAGTAATGTAAAAAACAAATGGTAGCAACCATTTAAAAATAGAGTGTCGATGGCGCTGTTGTTAAGCGCTTGACCGGACCGGACCGTACTCGACATTGTAAAGGTTCGATTACCGCCATATACCAATGTGTTTTTCAATGTTCGAATTGCATATGTACATTAACCGACGCTTTTACGGTGAAGGAAAATATCGTGATGCAACCTGCACATATCGGCGAAGAAATTCAAAGGTATGTGTGAAGTCAACCAACACGTACTGGGTCAGCGTGGTTGACTATGGCCTAGTCAACCCTAATAAAAGGGTCTTGGTGGGGACGTGTAATGAGGTGATGATGATGATGATGATTTAAAAATAAAAAATAAATGGGTCGAGTAAAATTGATTTTAATCTAATTACGGTAAAAAGATATTGGATAATTCATCTTGTACAAGTTCACGGATAATTAAGAAAATCTATCGAGATTTGTGGAAAGAAAAAAAATGCCGCTATATAACAAAAAAATTACGTAATCCTAAATATAATAAAGTAATTTGAAAAAAGAATGTCATATTCATCCGCATAAGACTTTACTGGTCACTAACATGATTAAATGTAAACACTACTAAGATTGCACTTATGTAAGAGACACGTGGTCAATAGCGCTCTCTTCAGTTTTAACTGAACAGTCAAACAGTACTGTAGTTAAAACTAACGTGTATAGACAAAAACGAAAACTGAATGGTTCAACTGATAGTTAAAATTTTGCTTACACACTTGATGTTTAAATGTTCATTAGTTCAATTAAAATTAAAGGTGTGTCTATCCTAAAATTAAAGATGTCTTAATAGTATTTGTTACATAACACGTAATAGGTAAAATTTAATATGATGAGACATTAAGGCTATCTATCGGATTAAAGTTTCAGGTTATGAATGATTTCTTTGCTTTAACGGTTTATTATCACATTTATTTATCTGGGAATCGAACTCAATACTTGTACATTAGGTGCCCATGTGTAAATAAAGTGAATATAAATTAACAAATCGTCTGATATCATTACTATCGGTATACCGTTCGGACTCGTAACCATTCGTCTTCACAAATTAGTTCAATTCGGCGTGATAACAAGAAAACAACTGTTTCTAGGTAAGTTATGGAGGAAAAATAAAAGCGAATCAGTCACACGATTTACCCGTTAGAAACAATCAGTTTCCTCTCTACCCTGAACATGCGATATTAGTAGTCCGGGTATAATATAATAAAAAAAAATGTTTAAATTACATCGCGTGTTTGTACCATTGTGATCTAATATTGACTAACTCACCTATCAATGGATAGCGCCAGGAGGGAGTTGTCGTTAGCAGACTTGCGTTTCGGGGGCAGAGGCGGGGCCAACTCGATTTTCCTGTAACACATGCTTTCACTTTTATTATCCGAACGTGATAGAACATCTGATTTCACAAAAAGTGAAAACGGAAAACGTCGCTCCCACTGTCAAGGTCAAGTTGATACAAAACGTAGTTGACGAACCGGAATCGTCTCGTTCAATAAACGAAAGTCGCCAGTTCATTTATAAAGTGAAACTTTAGTATTTTCGATAAAAACTTAAACAAGTTGATGATTATTGATACTTTATCTGTTGTTGATATTTAAGATGTTTTTTATTCACTTTAAATTAAGAAGAAAAAAATAATTAAACAAGACCATCAGTTAAAATAAAAATAAAATATTTTTTTCGATGTTTCTTTGAAAAAAATGATACCTGATAGGTCTAGCTGGTTTGGGCGGCGGCGAGTCGGGCGCGTCCAGCACGGACTCCGACGAATGCGAGGCGCGCACGCCGCTCGTCTCGTTACCAGTTTCACCAGTTAACAGAGATCTTTCCTTAGGCGTTAAAGGTATATCTGAAATTACAATTAACAAATATCTTAAACTAATCTCTTAGACCCTACATTCCCCACTTGAGCAACCAGTACAAACATCGATAAATAATGAATCGATATATCTATAAAAAAAAAATGACATTTTAAATGCATGAAACATAATTTACGCCCATAATTATGACCCATTGTGAGTAGCCACAACACAGACATACTTTGTTACGACTGTAGTAATCAATACCATTATTTTATAATTAAAGACTAGTGTGTAACCACAACCTCGCACTATGCTATGCCGACAAGAAACTAAATACCTGGGTGGTAACGAATTCTTTATTACAGATTTATTCAAACGCGTCGTCAGAAGTGATCAGAACATTGTATAAATATCGTCCACACTAACCAGGCAATGAATTTCTCTGTGTAGACCGCGGCGAGACTAGAGGCGGTCTCGGTGACAAGGCCGGTCTCGTCATATGCTGCTGCGCCAGTGCGGCCACCTCCTCCACCGCTGACGTCACTCCTTTGACAACGGAGCTGACGTGCTCCGGGGACAGCGCCGCAGCAGACATATCCAGTTCCTCATCAGTGGCATCCGCACGAAGACTTGCCACCGTCACTTCATCGCACAGCCGGATGAGCATCGCCAGCGCGGTGCACAGCTTCCTCACGGCGCCGGTCAGCTGCGGCGAGCGGCTGCAGTACGGCTTTATTGCTAAGAACACAACACTTTTACAACACTAAATAGGATAAACGATAACAATTGATCGACTAAGTGAATTACCTTTGTGTATATTCGCTATAGATTCGAACACTATCGTCCCGTTGTCCGGCAACATTTCCAATTTTCTTTTCGTTATCACATCGGAGAAATGTTTTAGGCCGAATGTCACCTATGATTAAAAACAATGAATTAAGTGAATATTAAAACGAGTAAATATTTTTAACACTGTGATATCGCGTGACTACATAAGTTACGATGACCTAAAAATTCCGGGGTTTCGATTACGGCGAACTTGTCCCAAATTGACATTTTATTAGGAACGTGATCTCATCTTACATATCTAAATAATTACATCAGTACCTATATCTATATAAAAGTTTGGTTTTTGTATCCGAAATGAAATAAAGTGTGCGGTTACAGGAAAACATTAACAATTAACAAGGTAACTACCTCTTTGACTAGTCGTTCCAACTCTTTGGCGGGTGTGACCTCACCCTCTTCAACGGTAGCAACAGCCTTAGGCCCCATGTTCCGAAGTTTCGGACTAAGCGGGGAGTGGGATCTGAAACAATAATACTAAAGTTACGCAACCAATTATTTTCTAATACAACTACAAAACATAAATAATAATTAAGAAGCATTAACGTAACAAGTTTCACTTTACTATTAACATTAAATTTTATATCGTCATCAAAATTTCGTAGTAATGAGAATAACATGAATTTACTATCTAACAAGACACCGAACGCTATATGGTTGCAAATTTCTCTGTGAGCCTGTCCACATTGCGGTAACGAAAAAGCAAAGCTAAACAGCATTTGATATTTACGCAGACGCTGAATCACAACATTTAATGCATATGTAAACAAAAGAGAAACTGTAACGTATCGTCCAATTGTAAATTGAATAACTAAATCGGTCACACACCACTGCAATTTGGCATATTGTGACAAATACGATATATTTGAGTCAAGCCAAACGTATTGTTTATTGTGAATAATTAATATGTACCGCAGCTGGTCGTACCGTTTTCCATTGTTAACGAAACGTCGGTGCAGCCGGTTGGTGCGTTTGTTGAACCAGCCGCCGACCGGGGAGCGGCGAGCGGTCGACATTCGGCGACACTTTAACTACTGAGTCCCCGAGTCACTTGTAACTGACGATTAAAATCCGGCAACTTCCGAACGCGTCCAAAAATACGAGTATCGTTATACATCCGCCGATCGATAAATATGAAGCGATACGACCTCGTCGACGGGTCGGCAGCGTTTAAATGTAATCACTTAACATTGCACGCACTAAAGTAATGAGATTTCAGCGGACAATGTCATTAATGAGCGCGACAGTCGCAGGTCGCGAGTGACTCACTGCGACGCGACACATTTACACAGCAGCGCACGACTACAACGTAACTAGGTACATCAAATTCATTGTAACACCATTCAAATGAAACACCATAACACTCTCGCTAAATATCCTCGCATTCTTGTATCCAAGATAACACTGTAATGAACGATAGTTTCTTGCCGGCGCGCGCGGCAACGTAGACACTGAGTTACGTGTGGACGTAATATTTATCAATTTAGATAACAAAAGAACCAATACAGTTGGCTTGTAGATTTCATCGCAATGCATACAATATGTCAAGATAAGGTTGCTGCGAGAAATGGTACCAAAACTAATATGTATTTACAGGTAACGTAGTGTCGAGATATAAAGTTCGTCCGTTATTAATGGGAAAACATAAATAACTATTATTCATTCATCAGGTACATTAATTTAGAAATAAACTCCTTAGTATTTTACTACATTTTTTTATGTTACTACGAAAGTAAAATTTCCCTACTGATTCTTATAGGAAAAACCGTACCTGCATTATATAAAAAGTACAGAATTATTTCAACTTCACAGATCACAATGTTGAGCAATAGTTATGTTATTCTATAGCGTAAATATATTTCACCTTCTGTGTTTTCCTATAATAAAGTATATACACAAAAGTCATTGTTTATTCGAGTGCAAGGCTTGTAAATGTCGTTTGCAGTGCTATCAAAGGCGAAGTAGATAACGTCACGATGGGCATAGAGGCGCCATCTGTACAGGCGCGCAGATAATGAGATCAGTCTTCAATTAAAGTCCAATTATATGCAAACAATGAAAAATACTAGAATATTTTGTATCGTAAACATCGGAATTATGACATTGCATGTGACATGGGTTTACGCATGACATGACTCACTTAATATTAACGATTTTGGATGTTCCTTGAATTATCCCTAAGGATGTTTTAGTAACATTAAATTTGTAAAATAATTTATTTCACTGTCATGATAATACAGTATTTGTTTAAAAGTAAGTAAATAAGTCGAATTCATGCTATGGAAAGCTCGCTATGAATTTAATTTACTTACCTTTAATAAGCACATGGGGAGGGGACTAATACCAACAGCTGTTACAATTAGGGGAATGTTATAGGATGGATATTTAATTAGGAAATCTTAGCTGTTTGCCGTTCTTATTTAGATAACGTTCTTAAGACCAATGTATGTGATTAATTACTGAAAAAATTACAATGAAGATTTAGTATCGTAACCTTTGTTACGACGACCCATATGACAAAGAGTTACCTCAGTTAAGAGATAATTTTGTCGTAAGCAGTTGTTACCTGATAGCGGAGGAGAGGTGAGGCGGATGATGTGGCTGTGCCGGCGAGCGCATGTTGGAGATGCGCTCTAGCAGGTCGTCCTTGAAGGAGCGCGCGCGCCGGGCCAACTTGTTGGCGCCGCGCAGCGAGCCGCGGTGTCCAGACCCCGCCTCGCCGCACACTTCGCTCTCTGAAAACAATACCCTATTGAAAACAAAACACACAACTAGGATGATAACTTTTGACCATATTTCGTTATTCCTTACGCATCCCATATCATCCAACCTAATGTAAAACAATCAGATTATCTGATGGTATCACCCACACAGATTGACTTGTAAATGATTATTATTCATCGCTTACTTAACGTCCGCCTATACACATTGTATCATTCAAGAAAATACAAACATATTAATCATAAATAGAATGACCCGAGAGAGACCAAACAGCGAATTACATACGACCTTTGCTCTAAGCGTGACATTTTCGCAGCCGAGTACTTTCAATTAGATGTAAATAAAACGTGCAGAAATGTTTGAGTTTACAGTCCGACATAATACCAAAGATTGTGTGCCGTACAAATAAAATGCTTTGTAAATACAAACATGTTCGTAGTGTAACTTTGAGCAAAGTTGAACAAATTGCAAGTTTTAATGATGCCATTAGGGGCAGTTTACAGCATAAGTTCTCGCTCCGCGTCTCGTTCAGTCCTGCTCGGTTCAACCGTTGTTCTTATGTGCTTATAAAGTTATTGTAACTTGTTAGAGGCCACTCGAAAACTAACGGTCGCCTGAACTACTAACACCAAAGAAACATATAAAAATGCTGTCTCACTGCTGTTCAGATATCAAATAATGATTGCAGTACAATTAGATGTCCTACAAGCTAGTATAAGTGTGACCTGTATGAGTAATAATTGACTATAATTATTACCTTGACAATTCATGACTTATTTTACGAAATCAAAGTAATAAAATCAAGTACGAAAAATGAGGCAAAGGTCCCCTTTGACTCATTTTGTAAATTAAAACATAACAATATTAGTGTCTACAAATTTATATTAAAAACAAAACAAACATGTCAACTGGCCGAAATGCGTAACTATTCTTCGAAAGTTGGATTTCAAAGTCATTGTTACATTGTTGCAAACGTTCACCCAAGCGCCTACTTGCTAATCAATTGATGCAAAAAAGTTTTTTCTTAGTTCTTACGTCTAAGTCGGTAGATGCGGTAAGCGGTAAACAATTTAAAAAGTCTTCGTATTTTTATCAACAACGAACTTAACCTGATTGCCACCTTAAGACTTTGTTAGGTAAGGATAGGTTAGAAAAGAAAAACTGACGGAGGGAAACGGGAGGAGAAGGCGGCAGTTCCTTGCCGCCTTAGCTCCTCCTTGACAGAGTGCGTAGTCGCTTGCTCACGCGGCGCCCACAATGACCAAGCGTGAAGGAATAAAAAAAGAAAAGAAGAACTACGTAAGCGAACGATTTAAAACTATCATTATCATACATTTTTGTTATACGTTAGTAACTCACGCAAAATACGCGCTAGTCTTGGAGTTGCGGAAAACATAGTCACAACTACTACTATACGTTACTAATAAATCATTTTGCAAAAATTATTTTTCTAACCCGACACAGATCTGAATGAGAACATGTTTATTTATGAGATTATATAAGATTTCGCACGAAACACCAATTCGCTTCCTTTAGATTTGTTTCGACAAATCATATACGTAACGATTGCAATTTTAGTATGTTCTATACAATGACCTTGTTTTTGGAAATTAGATTTGAACAATTTATTTATTTTAAGAATGAAGTTTGCTACATTATGCGATGACGGAGATAGTACAAACTGATATAGGAAACTTTTGATAATATCAAAAATACTACGTGTGAAAATCTGTCGCATTTATTCCCACAACACCACTAGGTACACTCATTGGTATTGCTTATTTTTTTACTTCTGTAAATCCAACAAGTATTAGAAACTATTTAGATGTAATTGGCGAATTATTTATTTTCGTTCTAAAAAAGGCCGCGAACGCGCTATACTACCAATCCCACTCACTCTGAAGAAGAGCCCCCGATAGGCTGGAAACTAGTCGGTACCGACACCGATTTACACGTGAGTTAAGCCGTTTTGAAAGTAGTATAGTGAAATGAATGATTGCAATTTTCAGTAGTTAATATTCTGCAAGTTGCAGGAAATCCTGTTTGGAAATAAATTTATATCTGCATAA
>JAODUI010000023.1:5134568-5144954 GCA_027563995.1 Papilio gigon
ACTATTTAGATGTTATTGGCGAATGATTTATTTTCGTTCTAAAAAAGGCCGCGAACGCGCTATAGTACCAATCTCACTCACTCTGAAGAAGAGACCCCGATAGGCTCGAAACTAGTCGGTACCGACACCGATTTACACGTGACTTAAGCCGTTTTAAAAGTAGTATAGCGAAATGTCACACGAAAGTTTTAATAGTTTAAATTTATTCTACTTATAAAACTTTTAATAGCCCACTGTAATCTTCCTTCTATATTTACTGCAACAAACAACTAGTAAAATGTATAAAAATAAACAAAAAACCCGAATGCTTGTAAACAAATAACAAACGTAGTACCAGTTCAAGTTTCGCAAGAACGTAAACATTTGCATAAAATTAACTTAATTATATATAAGGAAAATTGAAGGTCGTCTCGCGTGGCTCAGAATTGCGATGTTGTGTGCCTTGACTAATGATGCCAAATTCATAAACTAATTTGTCGACATTACTCTGCTTACTTGTACTTGCTGAGTCCAAATAAAGAAGACGGCCATCGGATCATGGTTATACGCATTAGCGGGACACTTTACATGTTCATTATAGACCACCTTAAAATGACTCTGGTATGCTTCAATGTGTATTATTAAATGTTAAAAAGTATACATTATTTAAACACAAACATTTTCGATCAATGATCTTGAATGTTTTTATGTTATTTACCAAAGCAAGCAAGGGTCTGGCAAAATATACCTGCGACGCTTACAATGCTAAAATGCGTCCTTAAAGCAAGACTGTAGGAAATTTATCATGTTAATATTCGGCACATGGGACGACCAAACGGTTTTAAAATCTTTTGTTTTTTTAATAACGTAAATCTTTGATACACAGCTGGTCTCCTAGTTGTGGAATGCAACTATCGTTTGGTATCCTACCTTGAGGTATATAATATTTTTGAATTGTTACATTATTCTTTTATATTTATAGAAGTTTTACCTTTATAATGTCACACAATGGAAGTAGTGCGGGGATGTAAGGTACACTGACGTTTTCCAATTTTTCCGCTTTTTAAATTCTTACTTGTAAGTAATCATTAAGTATAATTTGTGTCCGGACTATGGGCGTTTGTTTCACTCTGTCACGGTTGAGACCTGAGACCTAATAGGCTCGATAAAACGCGGATAGACAGCTTTTCTTCTACTTTCGCCTTCTTTAGATAAGAATGGATCATAGTAATACATGATTAATATTCTTATTACATGTAAACTAAATGTCAAAACCGATTTAATAAAAGATATCGATTTAGGACTCATTAAACATAAAGAATTTATAACTATAGTACCTACGTACTATAATTAAGCACATATAAAATGAATCTATTTTAGAGCGGGACTTATCTGGCAGGACTTTGACCCTGGAAACGACACGACAGTGTCACCAATGAGTCCCGCAAGGGGCGTAGCATCAGGTATATTTAGTGGCTTAGTTATAACGCAATAACATTGAATTCCTTATACGATTAAGGATAAAGTCGAATCGTACCTGAGCCCTGTTGAGATGACTTTTTGAGGAACTTTACCACACTGGCCGAGTATAAAACACAAAACTTTGAAAAGAGGAAAAAAGGTCCGTATAAGGAGTGTGCTAAGATGAAGTAAGCGGCGTATAAAGGCGATGACGCGCGCGTTAAAAATAATACGGCGGTGACAGGACGCGCCCAGGCCACGGCGCGTGACGACTGAGGGCCGTCGGGCCGCGGCGACGGAAGGACGCACGGAACGGGACGGGACGGCGGGACGGATGGGAGCGAGTGCGTCACGTCACATATCATAAACACGGAGACGCCACCGGCTGCTACTTAACATGCAGCATGAGCGGTCCCCGTCTGTCGCGTCTGCGCCTCCAAATTGTTCCTTTTATGATCCTATATTAGATTGGGGATTACTGAAATATTTTGATCTGTTCTCATAATCAAGAAATATACTCCCACGACCTCATAACCTTAATGGAACCGTCTCTACGAGGGGTTATTTATGTTGCTACAAAATACTCTAAAGTCATCACCTATTTTATGAAATCTTACAAATGTTTTTGAAAAGATTTAGATGCACATTTAATAAAATTATATTAAACCTAGAAAATTTGCATTTTATAGGGGAGATACTTAACAAATAAGAAAGATAGCCTTGTGATTTACGTCGGTGACAGTAAAGACTAAAAAGCATGTTGTTTTATCATTAATTCCATTTTGAAAAATATGGAAAAGATTCGCTGAACACTACGTATTAAGATTATGCTTTACTACGACTACAGATTAACAACGTCACGATTACAACAAAAACATACGGTTCGTAATATAATTAAGTGGTGCAAGCTTTACATAAAATTATACATGAAATGGTTACGAAAGAGAACGGAACTAAATTAGCAGACCCGTGTTACACGGAAAGTAAAAACTGCGCTTTATCATTAACAAATATTTCACTGTTTCATTAGGTAATCAATTTATATATTTTAATACATCATACAATTTGTAACTAGAAGGCAACCTTCCAAATGTTTATTCTACGGTACGCTATTTATTTGTTATTCTGTTGTAAACATTTTTGATGTCAAACACAAGTAAGGTTTATTTATAAATTCAATAAAACAAACAACATCTTATACTTTTTTTATATGAGACAATCTCCGAAACACATTCATCGTAACTAGGGAGGAATCCGTTGAGAGCGTTTTAAAATTTTTCTTTCCAAGCTAACGAGGGAAACAATCGTACAAGTAAATAATTAAAAGTGCTTAAATGGACAAAACGAAGTCAATTATGTAGTACACCGTGCACGGGTCGTTAGCTCGTTGGTTTTTGCGGACGGCCTTAACATTATCGCAACAATAACAATAGACACAATGGTGCGTTCTCGCGTCTGTTACGCCTTGTTATACAATATCTGCGGGCCCGATGGTGCTGAAGCCACGGGCGCAAACACAATGATACATCACAATCTCTTCCGCTACTTCTATCCGAATGCAAAATCAGAAATTGCACTTCAAATGCAACGAATAATAAATAAAGATTAATATATTTCTACGGGAGGTCAATCTTCTACAAGGTCTAAGTATCAAGTTTAAAAAGATTTAATAATATAGAGCTTCTATAGTTGTTATATCAATATCATAATAATGGAAACGCATCCTAAAAGGGGGACTACGCATCCTACGTCCAGCAGTGGACTTCATTAGGCTGATAATGATGATGATGATGATCCTAAAAGGGGAAGAGATACAGTGATTTAATTTGTAAGTAATTTGTTGAAGAAGCCCAAATGAAATTACAATGTAGTGAAATGTGGAAATGTCACATCTATATTATATTTGTAATCATAGAAAGGTGGACTACTAGTTCTTTGTAGGACACGGTTCTAAATAAGAGTTGAAGATTTTATTGATGCTATAGACGTATTTTGCCTTCACGACGTTTATGGAGAAACAATTGCTTCACTCTATAGTATAAGAGGTATAATAGATATAAAAGTAACAAATAAAGTAGAAGTGTATAATATTAAACCTTTTTCTCGGTTTAACATAGTTCTAACATGGTAGTTGAGTCAAGAAGATTCTTATATCTAAGTCACAATAAACTCAAAGAACTATACGATATGACATTCAGGAAATATCGATTTTTTTGTGCGTTTTTTTTTTGTTATCAAACGCTTTTTATATATCCTCTAAATATAAAGATACAATTTGTAGTTTCTATTGATATTTTTTCTTTTAGAAAACGTGCTGCGGACGGGTTTTGTAAGGCGTCCGAGTACGGTAATAATAAAGAAGCGTCATTAGATTTGACATTATTTGGTCGAGAACTCAACTTTCAAATACCTACTTAAACGTATTTGCTTAAACATATTTTATTATTAGATTTCGGTGTTACCATGTCTCATCGGTTAAGCATTTTTTAAAATATTTATAAACATCATCCAAGGACCAACTGGTCTTGTGTTATGAACGTCGTTGCACAGCACAAATGAAAACATTTCAACGTGCAAATTACAGCATTTAGGTTAATGTTCGCGAAGAATCATAATCGCCGTAATGTTTAAATTTAAAAACAATTTGAACGATTTTACTGTATTAACAGATAATAAAAAAAATAACTGCCGTATTGAAAGTTTCGTTGCAAGAAACATGATACTTTATATTGCAGGTTGCTCGTTCTCATGTATGCCGAATGAAATATTTTTTTTTTTACTTTAGTGTTAAATACTTAATGTGCACAAAGAAAGTATAAATAACCAGAATAAGTCCCAGTAGATATCAGGGGATGTTATATGTGGGAGAATGTAAGCTTTTAAAAAGAAAAAAATCTGGTTAATTAGTAATTTTTACTTGTAAGTCGAACCTAGTATAAAATTGACAATACCTTGTTTTGAATTGAGTCAATAACTTTCAACAAGAAACCTTTAAACTAGGAGCACAATAGTCAAAGTAATGCAGAAACATTGTCTCTTCATCATATAGTTAGTATTCACCTATACTACGTGCTCGGAAAAACGTTTACACTATTAAACATATAGTCCAAAATAGACACACGTTTACGTTACAGAAATAGCCGCATGACACCACAACATCACGTACACAAGTGTGCGATAACGCGACCAACAAAAGAAGCAAACAGTTGTATGTACATGTAAAAGTACAGCATATACCTTTTATATTCTTCTTATCGGCGCAGCGATCACCGATGTGCCGGTAGACGCCGACGCCGGGCGCGGCCGAGGAGCGCGACACGCGGCGCATGGGCCTGCGCCGGGCCTCCGCCACAGAATATGAATTCCCCACATCGTCCTTGCGAGAAGTCACTACACATTCTTCGGAAGGTGACGAAAAATACTTCAAATTCTCATCGCATACCAGATTTTGTAGACTTGTGCCGTTCCTAATTCTCTCTTTGTTGACATCGGCGTTGCGCGATTTTTTTAATGTTAAATTATCGAAACTTTTGCAGGAGGTTAATGAAGGGACTTTATTGTTTCTTATATCAAAAAATTTGTGCGGATCGAAAACGCTGATTCTCGGCGTGCGAATGCCCAGTACGTCCTGTGTTTTGTACTTAGCACTTGGTACGTGGGATGGGCTCGAATCTGGTTTGTATCTGTTGCCTCGATGTTTAATATTTCGAATATTTCGTTTAATAACTGAGGTTCCCCGCTCCTCGAGCGCTTGCAAAACATCGCCTGTTTCTAATATGTTTAACGGGCTTATACCGTTCTTGTAGACGCGGTAACTCCGCTTGTTTCTTCTTTGATTTTGATTGTCGTCGTTGAAAAAACTTTCGTCATAATGAGGCATCTTTAAGTACTGAATGCGACTCATTATCACATCAAATCATTGCTAATAGATTAGCACCTTCGTCATATGTATCTTGCACGTCGACTCTTTTATACGATACCTGGCCATGGATTTAAATAAATGAAAACGGGCAAACGTTAGGGGCAGTCTAGCCGGCAGCAGAGAAAGGGAACGCCCTGTAGAAATCTTTGAAAGTGGGCATTGCACTTAGGAAAAGTTTCACATCTGGTTGCAATATGTGTATTTTCATTTTATTTCATTGACATTATATCTGTTTCACTGTTTTATAACCCTCCAGGTTAAACTTTTCTGTACACGGATCAATCATATACCAAAATAGAAGGGACGTTAGCCACCTACAATTAGGTCATTATTTATTTACAGTGGACGTCTCACAACGAGCCGTGTTCGCTGCGCGCATCTCCTGCCTTTACACTGACGTACGATCCGATCCCCAAACCTTGACACTGTGAACGCGACGATCACACGTCTGCGCACAAATTTAACACACCAGATAATCTCATCCCGATATTCACATAAGAACTGAAAGCGTAGCACTATCAAACCGGTGTCACTTCACAGGTGTAATCGAATATGTCACAATTAAACAGTTACAAAATCGACTCGATAAGGAAACTTGTCGACGCTTAAAACACCGGAATTCACTTTCTCTTCGAGTAAAACTGTTCAGATATCAATATTAGCACTGTCGCAGACTGAGACGCGTCCGGTGTGGTAATCGCCGTCTATCAGGTTGGCGGCAACGCTGATGCTATGCAAACATTCAAAACATGCGCAAAAGATTTGTCCGGTGAGATTACGTGAAACAACAGTACGACGATTCAAGGGAATTGGATATAAATAGATGTTGATTTTTCGCAGCGCGATCTCGATATTCAGCGGAGCAACGAGCTCGTACGCGGCCAAGCATACGATTGACACGAGAGGGTGTCGATCGGTCGGCAACCGCGGCAGCCGTGAGAGCGGTGCGGCCGGCGGCGGAGGCGCGGCGGCACTGCGGACGCCGCACGCCGTCCGCCGCACGACGACAGTGAAAGTTCCGACCATCTCCGCAGACCGCACCTGTACAAGCCTGCCTCGGTATTCAGTACCACTCCTGGTACCTGATACCCTTCGTCAGACAGGTACCGTACACTTGCGTGTATACTAAACATTGTCCAACTAACAAGCAATCCAGACTCAAACCACGTGCCTTCCAAACAGCAATGTAAACTCTTACATATAAAGCTTTGGGGTTCTAACCATCTCTCAAGCTTTATCTATACCAGATGCAGTTCATATACAAGGTTATTCTAGGGAGTTGTAGATTTATATCCATGAAAGGCGTGGTTTTTTGTTTCGCTCTATTTTAGACGATTATCTATTGACGTCAATTTAATAGATCAAGATCGTCGCATGCGCATGCATCCAACATTTTAATAGATATTTTTTTGATCAAGTACTTTTTATATGCATTCATTTTGTAACTAATAATATTTACTATGAATTTAATTCAATACTTTACAGAGTGAAATAACAAATGTAAACAAGAATTTATCTTGGACAAAATGAAATATTAAGCTAATCGTAGCCTATGTCACATTAATTTAAATGTGTAGACACAAGAATGTTAATTCGCGGCATGATGTAACGGCGTGGACAGACTTACGCTAGTCGAAGCATTATACGCAATTATTACGTGACTGCACGTACAACATATATCGAAGTCCTTAATGACAAAATAATGTACGGAAAGTAATTTCATTCACATATTTTTATATGCCTATCACATTTCTATTACACGAACACTCCTACTATTAATTTGGCTAATAAATAAGTGTTAATAAATGACATAAATGTGTAAATTGATAATGTAATAACGACAAAAGCACCTCTGTTACTTTTGTGTGATAAATGAATTATTGGATCGTATGTATATCGTAGTATGGACAATTTAAATAGTTGAAAATAGAATTGTTTAAATCTAAATCACGATGAAACAAAAGTGGGCCCGTGTAAGTGTGTCACTTGACCATTGACAGCTCGCGGCGGGCAGCCCGGCAGCCCGGCAGCCAGGCAGCCAGGGTTACACGCAATGGTATTTGTGAACTACTTATAACTGTATTGTACACGCGAATTGAAAATAATTAATTTAAACGCCGCACTAGTTAAGTGGTTATTGCCTCTAAAGCCAAACTTTACAAAGAAATACAAGTTATTTATCTTAACTTCATTATTCACTATTAATGACAAATTGACATTAGTGAAAACAAAAGCCTGTTGCACAAAATTCTACTTCTCTTAGCCTCTTTTTTCCTCAGTTTCGTTTTCTACTTCGCTATTATTTACCACAGAAATGTTGACGGCGCATACGCAAGTCATCCGCAATCTGCACTGTTACGGATGTATATAGGTAAAC
The DNA here is from genome assembly GCA_027563995.1 of Papilio gigon. Classification (NCBI taxonomy): domain Eukaryota; kingdom Metazoa; phylum Arthropoda; class Insecta; order Lepidoptera; family Papilionidae; genus Papilio; species Papilio gigon. Next base: position 5,142,308 of record JAODUI010000023.1, read on the forward strand.
AGTGGTCACATAACATCAAGTATGCCACTTATTCCGTTCCATCATATACACAAACATGCGAAGAAAATATCATTTAGTCCTAACAAAATGATAAAAAATATTCCGAGAGAAATCGGACTGATTAGAGATCGTAATGAGTAGAGGCTGTCTCTAATCATTACGTAATCATTAATTGGAATGATTTGAATGCAGTAATATTATAAAAAAAATACTTAAGCGTAGGTATATTTATTTCTTATATAAATTATTTCCATCTCAGGAATCAATCAACCGGTAGTTTATAAAGATGTTGCGATTTGCAATAAATGAAATAAATAAGTCAACGAGATTCATTAGCAAATATCTAAAACTCCAATCACTTGTAAAAACTAACGAGTCCGACGTAGTGCAGCATGAAATCTAATCGACAAAACGGTTCTGTAACAAGACAAACAAAGAAACGTCTGGTCACGACAGAGATTGAGGAATCGGCGTTGTATTACAAGTTGATGAAAAAACACGATAGCTACACAGTCGTTTATTTAACTAATATACCAGTAACCGTTAATTGACAACACAAACTAGTTCAAGTAAGTAGAGATTCATATAGAAATTGATAGATTAGGATAGAATGGAATTTTTGGTCGTACTTTGCAACTTCCGGAATTTTCAACTGATTATTCAAATTCATTATAGCGATAGACATAGGTGTTCGTTAGTATCAGGCAAAATAATTTTAGACGATTCGCTCTTAAATAATGTGTAAACTAAAAACACAAAATTTAACGAAATAAAATGATGAAAACTTGATACTTCTGCACATAAAATTTTATTCCATCTCGAACGTAATCAATACAACAGCGTATAGTTTCGAATTATACATCGGCACGGTCGTATCTCGCTGCAAGTTTTCCCTCTCGTAAAGTTTATTGACATGGCTAAACGTTGTAATTAAAGCGTAGACAGCACTAATGCGCGCGCCGTAATGATCGGCGAGCTGGGCCTTTCTTCCGATAGCAGGAAGCGGCCACGCTCCGCGCTCACTCACTTTCCAATAAACTAGCCCGATCGTGATACCTAGCCTAGCCTAACGGGATCGTACACTTCTCGCTAGGTCGGCCACCGACTGCACCCGCCCGGCCGGATTCGAATGCAGCGGCATACAAATTATTTAAATTCACAGAGCTGTGTTATTTTGTAAACATGCGGGTCGTGTGCGTTACCGTTGCAGACGCCCGAGCAACAATCGTTGCTAAATCACAACGGCCCGGTTTAATTCTCCGCGTCACGGTGACAGCTCTCATCACGATGTTTTTACAGATGTTGGGTAATCATGAGACAAAAATTATCTCAAGCTTTGGGCGTCGCCTCGTTTTGGTAGAAAAAAAGTCACGTCTTCCGTCCCGTGAACAGATTCAAGCGAGACTAAGTTGAATGGCGGGACTTAGATTTAAATTGTTCCAAACATTGTTACAAAATGAGCAAGAAATTGAGAGTTAAAGCCAATAATCGACAAAGCTAATACGACCTACGAAGTGTTGCAATCTCAATGATACGCTTCACTTAGATCCTTGGTGTTATTATTGACCAGATATTTCTTACTACAATTTTCTTTGGACCTGTGGAAAGGACATAAGGCATAAACATTTACATTGATTTCAAATATCCAGGTGGTCTCGATCCGAGTCTACAAACGATCATCGTTTTACGAAACCGTACTTATATGTATTTGAAGAAAATCATTACAAATCTGCAACAACATAACGGTATGTGGTGTGGTAATACCAAGCGAACAAATCCGTAGGTAATGGCTATTCCGACACGTAATAAAGGTTACAGCGTCTACACATGTTAACAGTGTTGCGCAAGCGCACAGCTCAGAAAACTGTTAAGATAATTGTTTCATTTTTGAACAACGAGCAAAACAAGAAACGAATCGATTAGCTGAACAGTTGAACAATATAACCTCATGGAACATTTATAATGTACGAGTTTGAACATTCTTAATTGCCTTCATACTGGTGGTACTAGAGTGTAACCAGTAGAGTGGCAAGATGAGATCGAAAGATTATATAGAGATGTAAAGATGATAATAAATAGATTTTTACAACAAATTATAAATTACTATTAAAATGTAATAAGAGGATCTTGTTATTAGTCAAATGGTGTATCTTCGAGACTTGTAGACGACATTTGACAATGGTTAATTTTATCACCAGACGTCACAAATTGAATAATTTCGGAAATAAACAAGGAACGAAACTTATGATAAAACGGAAACATATCGGTTCGTCTGGCAGGTGACATTAAAAACAAACTTAGTTACATAATATGTAAACCTAGTACTGCCATATCCGCACTGATACCCAACAAGCTACAGACCGCAGATTTAAAACAAAGACACTCAATATCGCTGGGAAGTTAGAATAATACACAGCTTGTTAAATCACGACATCGGTCCATTAAATATAGTTAAGGCCTCGGCAATTACTTCTAAGGTCATAACTATATTGAACCGTTTTGCGGCGGCCTTCTGTTTAGAAAACGTCATCACGGAGACGTATAAAAATAAATGTTACATGAGACAAATTCGGGACCGGTTCCCGAGGACCGTATGCCTTTCACTTTCGTCAACATGTCTGTTGAACATCAACAGGTATAATGCATA
>JAODUI010000023.1:5156755-5168965 GCA_027563995.1 Papilio gigon
AAAGGTATAATCCACCGTTTATACTATGACGATAGATTGACATGTTAAACTATAATTTACTATAATTTACATAAATATCGAAGACCGTATACTGTGGAAGGCATTGGGAAAGGCATATTTCCAGCAGTGGGCAGATAAGGGCTGATGATGATGGGTAGCCATGATGATATTAAATCTGCATAAGAGAAGTAACTAGTAGTTTAGCAAAAGCTAATTTAGTATGTTTCATTCAGATTTGTTCCTGTTGAACAAAAGAAGTCTGAGGGAGCGGTTCGTGAAAATGAAGTTTTACTGCAACGAAGGAAGGGGCCCGCCGCCGACCAGATACCGAACAATGCAACCACCATGACTGTGAGTTTGTACTCAAAATATTTATAATTCATTTGTTCCATAACGAAACTGTTGCAACGCTGAAACAATTGAACTACCCGATCCATCATTCAGAGAGCGTACTAATATTTATTTGTATAATATTTTGAAAAGAACTTAGCTGCATATACTCCTAAAAAAAAATGTTTTCTACTCAGCGATTGGTGCGAGGTTTCGAGTAGCTAAGATATTTGACAAATAGCATATTCATTCCAATGACCTAATTTCGCCTTAGATAGCTTCTTCAATTGCAGCTGTTATTACAGTTGTCAAAATTAATGAATAAAAATGTAGATTTAAATAAAATTGTTTGCAATTAGGTGCCGTACCGCGTGGTGGACAACCCGGGGCGGCTGTCGGCGGCGGAGTGGGAGCGCGTGGTGGCGGTGTTCGTGCAGGGCCCCGCCTGGCAGTTCAAAGGCTGGCCCTGGGATGGAAACCCCGTACAGATCTTTGCGAATAGTAAGTGGCAACACGATATAATAAATTTATGAAATGCATGATTCGAAAATAAACAATATTTTATAGCAACACGTAAAAGTTGTCTGACAAAATTTTTAAGACCCCAGTTAGTAGTTCCTAAGTATTTATTAAACATCCATTTATGTATTTCTCCGACTATAAATAATGAATGTATATTTTCAGTTTGCGCGTTCCACCTGAAGTACGATGAGATGAAGGTGGACAGCAATGTGGCGCGCTGGGCGGTCACCGTGCTCAATCTCAGCCGCACCAAGCGCCACCTCGACCGCGCCGTGCTGCTCGGCTTCTGGGAGACACTCGACAAGTAATGTTACCTACGACCCTACCTAACTCTGTCTATACAATTTATGAAAATAGAGTGTCTGTATATGATATGAAAAGTCATATTTCATGAACCTTTTAAATAACTCTAAACAATCATTGGATTAATTATTTTAATGCATTACTCAAACTGCCGAAATAAAGTAAAGTGCTAAATATTTATATATAAATGACTACGATCCTGAATAATAGGGGAGGCTCTAGTTCCCTTAGTGGGGACGTGCAATGAGCTGATGATGACACAAACATTAGAGGGCCTATTATAGACATTGGGGAAAGTCTGTCTCCAGCAGTGGGCAGAATAACGATGATTGTGATACAAAAATAATAATTTAAATAATAAATGTGGTTGTTTCAGGCACATGATGAAGAATAAACCGCACCTTAGATTCTAAGTTTGTTGTAGGATTATAGAATTTTATCTTAAAGACTATACCGTGTGAATATACGAATGCCTTCTCAAGCGTAGGAAGTCTAAGTCAATTCCAACCATTTAACAATAATTTGGCTACATTACTTAAATATGATAAATATAAACGATTGCATTACATGTATCCATAGATAGCAAATATAATGCAATTTTACATCCATATTGTAACGTTGATCTGTTGATACTGTAGGTTTCTCATATCATTTATATTAAATACGTTCCAAAACATTGGTTTTGTTATTTCTGATAGTTCACGAAATGATTACATTTGTAGTACAATTATGTTCGATGAACGAATGAAGGAATGAAACGATGAATGTTTACACGTGAAAAAGTTTGTGGTATAATGCCGTGTAAAGTTTACAGCGGCTCGCAATCTCGGGACGCTGCCCATGGAGAATTAGATACCGTCGGCGCAGGGAAGGATTCAGCGAGGACTACAGTCGTTCTACTCCCTCCTCCTTCCCTTTTTAATGGGTTTGTGTATTTTTTGGTATCGGAGACAGTGGGCCTGACTGATACCCACTTGCCATTTGTACCGGCTTGTGCACCAGCTACCGGGTCGAGCCGATGTAAACTTTGAATCTTGCAATACAATTTCCATTAACTTATATGTGAATAATAAATGATTTATTAAGTCACGACATTTACTTTCACGTTACTAACATTGTTTTATTATGAAGAAGTTAAAAATTACTTGTAATTTTAATATAGCGACACAATGCAACAGAATGTATTTAAAATGTGCCTTTAAAATATCCATAAGTCAGCAACTGAAGCAATACTATGTTATATTGGCTAATAAATCGTCATTGTTACACGTTATTTGATTTATTAGAATCAAAGTTTCCCTTTCACAATATTTACTGTTCCTAAAATTTTACACTTCTTTGAAAATCATTGAACTTTGATGAAATAATAATTTTCATATGAATAGACATAGTTCGTAATTATAAATAGTGATTTGTATTAATAACAACGCTCCCACTCACACCTTTAATTTCAACTGAAAAATAGGACTGTTGAGGTAAATAGCGAAATCTGCCAAATAAACACTCGCCCGGGGAACAAGAACTGGGAGGGTTTGAAAGTAATCAGAGCTTTACTCATAGCTTTTAGTCGTTCATAATTATTTTACAATATACACATGAAATTTTAAATAAATTAGCAACTAGTTTAAGTAGCAGTTAAATTTTTGCCGCTCAATTTACATGTGAATGATTTAATTGAGTCGTCCGATTCAACAGTTAAAATTAAAGGTGTGAAGATAGCTTAATAATATTTACTCATAAGATAAAGAATTTACTATCATATAGTATATGCTCCAAAATATAGACATATTTTTCGGTTGATGTTTAAAATATACAAGCTAAGTGCAATATTGTATTTTGTGAAATAATATAGATTTCTTATTAATTATTTGGCCTTTAAAGTGATCGGATGGGCTTGTACGAGTCGAAGCGCCTTGTTTAGCTGTAAATTATAACATAGAAAATCAAACATGTATTTTATACTTTGATAGTGTTTTGACAAGACTTTATATGAAATAGTATATAATCGCGAATATTAAAATACAATATTTACCGAATAAATAGATTTATATTGAAATTAATTGCGTAGCCAAAATATTTTTAAATGGTATTGGAACTATCGAAGATCTGTGATCTTTGTTATATGGCAACAATAAACTGTTAAACATTATCTGTGTGCATTTTTTTTTTACATATTGTTTATAATCCTGCCGCTAGTTTATAACTATATTACCTTGTTGGAGCGGATTGTATTTTGATGGGTTGATGAAAGTCAGGTTGATGCGATATGAGAACACGACGTAATGGACGGAAGAACGGAAGCGATGTCTGTGCGCGGTGCCGTGCGGCCCGCTGCCACAGAGTTGTGGAATGACGGCCACGGATAGGTCGACGCAGCGAGGGTAGGCCTCCCACAAGATAGGCCGATGATCTGGTCAAGTTTGAGGGAGTATCCTTGATGAGGGCGGCAGAGGACCGAACGTCGCGGCGACCTTTGGGGAAAGCCTGCGCTCAGCAGTGGGCGACGTGTGACTAACATGATGATAACGGATTTTAAAAAATTAATAAAGAAATAAAGAACCCTGTTTTCCAACGTCCCTGACACCTACAAGTTAGAGGAAGGAGAACGAGAGGGGGGCATAGCGCCCAAAAAAAAACATGATGATGACAAGGAACGGGAAGAGTTAAAATGTTATGTTTTAATGTACATGTGCAAGTGTAAGGACAGTTATCAGTATTTAAAATTCGCGAGGAAATACGCGTCAAAAATAAACACACAAACTTTCAGTTGTCTTTATTTAAAATTTCAAATAATCAATGTAGTGTATAACAATAAATAATTTTGTAATCTCCCAGAGTAGAGCCGTCATTACATAGGATAGTATGTATTTGAAGGTAGATGTTTTGTTACAAGTAATTCGTCTGTAGACAAAATAAAACCCTTCGTTTAATTAAACAATATCACATAGCTGGGCGTGTACTTGTGTGCCCAAATTCACTTACACATTAATAAACTCGATGGCTCCAAATGTTACAAATTGATTTTATTATGCTCGGGGCCACAATAGATAATTCTTGCTCACTGCATATATGGATCATTTTTTTTATAATTTTATAAAATGTCACTTATGAAAATATCTTTGATAAAAACAATTTTACAGCCTACTTCTGCCCCGGTAAGGAATGATAGGACCAATATTTACCGGTCGCAGAGTTCGGCCGCTAACAAGATTTAATATAAATTATTAAAAAAAAAACACACTTTAGTCTTTGAAATAGAATATCGTAACAGATCTTTGATTGTCATTTGCTAAAAAAAAAAGAAAAAAGAGTATTAGTTGACTTGAACCATAGTTTTATTAATTTCAATATGAATTTGAATCATAACTATTTTAATTTTTTCCATAGAGCGAATTGGAAGCGAGGAAAATATCAAGTAAACAGAATTGTTTTAATTAAATGACAATAAATATCTGTTACGTATCCTTTTTATGTTATTTTTTTTATATCTTCGATTAAAACAAACTGAATTAAATTATGACACACAGTTAAAGATTAAAACTAAGGTTGTCTATTAATGGGTCGATGAACTAAATAACTATGAGTTTAGCACAATCACTCATAGTGACGCTAAATGGTACAAGCTCGTCCGAGATAGTTGCCTGGCTGACGTCAACCAGTGATGCTTGAGGTTAGAAAAACCTAAATCTCGAAATAACTTGACCAAACAGGAATGATTCGTGCAAACTAATGAAATGTTCGATGAAACACTAACCATCTAAAAAAAAAACATCGCCAGTCGGCTTTCAATCCTTATTAAACGCTAATTTGAGAACATAAAACATATAAAAATTTTAAAAATAAAATTCGATATTACATATTTATTGCTAGTTAAGATTCAATCTAAACACTGTCTTCTACTTCCGACTTCATTGTTATATATGTGATCGGCTAAAACAATACACAACTTTGATTTAAACCTTTTACACATTACTTTGCGTTCCGGGAGTTTATACGTTTGGTTGTAAGCATGACGTATAAATAAAAATAATTAATATTTTATAAATAAAGCCAGCTACACACCTTCGGGTTTAAATGAAGGAAACAGTCCACTTACAACTTACGTGTGTAGTAAAAATTTTAACTGTCAGTTAAACTTCAGTTCTCAGTTTTGCCTTATTCGTAAGTTATAATTGTACAGTTCGACTATTCAATAAAAGTAAAGTTTGTAGTTGGCTTTAATTGATGTGGACCGATTTTAAAAATAATATTTGTCATAAAAACAATTTTGGAATAATTTTGAAAGGAACACATTTCAGTCAAATTTTGAAATTACGCGCTTGAGACATCCAATTACATTTTGGCAATTTTTATAACCTTAAATTGATTAGTTCCGTTCACTAACCAATCAGATAAGATTTAACTAAATATTTAAAAATCATTTTTAAATGCCTAACTAGTAACATTTATTTTATATAATAATTAATCAAAAATAACAATTCGCGAAACCTGCATTTCATAGATAATAATAAAACAGCAAACATTTACTATGCAGATAAATAATAACGGCGGTTTATTCCCAAAACAAAAACGCTATTTAAAGTCGAGCTGAGACTTTTCAGTATTCAAATGTTGTTGACGTTGGCACCACTTCGAGCACCATTTGCAGGAAAACCGTAATTTTATCTAAACAAAAATCATTGTCAATAACTTCATACGTCGCTACTCAAAATAAATTGCTAATACAAAGGTAAAATAAACTAAAAGGTAAAAACAGATGCAGGACGAAATTCTAAAAATACATTTTTTTAATGTTTTTAACTACACAAGGATATCTCACAGATAATAGGTAATTATTATGAAAGAATAACTACAACATTAATGGAACATAATTTGTTTATACTTTTATACGAAAAAATCGGCTGCCAAGGTGTTAAAGAAATTGACTTACCCATAAAGGGCAGGGAGTAGGACCACTTGACGAATGGCACGTAGACGAGTAGGCCAGTGAGAATGAAGGCGGTGGCGTAGAGGTACTCCCACTGCGGCTTGTTGATCACTGGCCCCACCACCAGGTACGCTGACACCAGCAACACGATGTACGGGATTATGACTGGCACCTGCACACAGGTACACTTTGTATGTATTACATGTCTACCTGGGGATAAGTCTGAGGTATTAAACGGTATGTGTGAGTTGTAATCCTCATGTACTGACGTAGACTGCTGGGTATGTGTACCTTGTAAGGTCTAGGCGCGTGCGGCTTGGTGTAGCGCATTACGATGAGTGCGAGCATGGCGCCGCCGTAGAAGATCCACGCCGTGAACGAGAAGAACTCTATCAGCGAGTCGATCGTTCCGTACAGCACCATTGCCACAGCTATCAGCGACTGAAAACATTCATTTTACATAGTTATTTAAAAAAAATGGATATGAAATAAAAACAGATTTTCTAAAAAGGTCACCTTTTGTTAAAAAAAAAGGCTTTATTACTAGCATATTACAAAAAGACCTTTTCCAGCGTTACACTTGTCTCGGTCTGAACGCAAAGAATAGATTGATTCAAATATTGTAAATGATAAAGATAATTACGTGAAATATAAGTCCGGGGGCGGGAGTGAAGCGGCGCACGTGGACGTAAGAGAGGATATCTAGCAAGTGACCCTCGCGCGACGCCGCGAAGCACAACCTGCAAAACGATTGTATTCCATCTTACACATTGTTCCAAACAAGAACATTTATAGTTACAACTCCGTTGTACAAACACAGCTCTTTGTTTTTCAAAGGGAATCAGAGTCATGTAGACATGATTTTATGCAATTAATTCATCAGGACTAGTCAATGAAGTATAAATTATTTTATAATGTTGCAAGTCACCTTCCAGCAACGAACAGAGTTCCGTTAGCGGATCCGAAGGTGGATATTGTGACGGCGAGGGGCATGAGCCAGGCGAGCGGGCCGAGCACGCGGTTGCCGAAGGTCACCGCCACCGCCTCGCTGCTCGTCATCTCGCTGACCGACATCACGGCCAGGTACGACACGTTCATCAGCGCGTAGCACAGCGTCACCAGCGGGATGCCGATTATTATACTCAAGGGGAGGTTCCTGCAACATTACATCCTCACTCTGTACGTCCGCCTCTCTTCCTGTTTGTATTAAACGGAGGCAACACATCTGCAATCATTTAACTTGATCAAAGAAGGCAAGTTGTACAAAATGAATTGGTCCATAAATCATAAGGTTACGTAAATGCTCATTTTCTATAAAAATCTTTATCTATTTTATATATTTAATATAATAATGTATATTTACATATTGTTTTAGTTACAGTTAAGAATATTACAGTAAATATTACGATTATGTTTGATGAAAAACCTTTGCAATATTCTCGATGCTATCAGTAGAATAAAAGAAATGACACCCAAAACTGTATGTCGCTACATTTGACAGAAATGGATGACCTCTACACTCTACAGCGATCAGATGACTATCTAATAGGATGGAGTAAATCGAAAGGCAAGGCGTAAACTTACTTGGATGGGTTTTTAATTTCCTCGGTGACATAGTTGAGGTTGTTCCATCCGTCGTAGGCCCAGAGGCCGTTGTAGAATGCGATGGCGATGTTGCCCAGTGTCGCCTTGCTACTGGCGAAGTTGGGCTCCTGTAAATGTCGCGTATTACCTGCACCATACGGACACAACCAGCTGTCAATCTCTATCTATATATTTACATCCCATTATGATAACATGATCTGTAATGTTGTGATTCAGTGTCGTGTTAGTTTTGACCATGATTCGCAGGGTGACCAGATGATAATTAAAATTGAACTACCCCATATATCTGTATGTAACTTTGAAGTCTAGTCTGGCAACCCATGTGACAAATGATTTTGTTAGTGAATGTCAATTAAATTATTTTTTTTATTAAAGAATAAACTACGTAAAATTGGTAAAGCAATCTAATGACTGACTAAAATGACTCAAAAATATCGTATAATGTAAAAGTGTATTAAAAGAACGATTTCCTAAATCTTCTATTTATAAACCCACTACTTCTGGATAAATACATGGTTTCTAAGTGAGGTAATGTATAACAAACTGAGGGTAGTTCGGCATCTTACAAAGACATCGATTTAAATTTGTATAAATTATTACCTAATACAAGTTTGTAAGCGCCACCGCACACGATGATGAGGACGGCCACTAGTTTGGCCGCCGTGAAGATGTTCTGCACATTGGTGGCCAGGTTCACGCTGTAGCAGTTCACTGCCAGAATCATTACTGCAACAGAAGCAAAATTAGCTTCAAATATAATGGTAGTTCTAGAGCGGAGAAATATCAAACAAAACTGTACCAGTGGTACATTTTAGTGTGAGTACAGTTTGGTTTGCAATGACTCATTTGAGTGTCCAAAATTTGTACCAATACAGATGACGGCGACCAGTTTGACGAGCGCATTCGGCGGCTCGCACTCCGCCACGAACGGCTCCACGGCGTACTTGGCAAAGCTCAGGCAGATTATAGCCATCTGTGACGGCTTCAACACTAGAGTCGATACCTGCCAATCGATCAAGATAATTAGTTACGAAACTTAGGCCTAACAGGTTAATATAACAATTTCACCAACTACTGGAGAAGTCGAAGAATTTTTATATTCTGCTGTTCTTCCATTCCTTTAAGAAATAAAATCCACACCTACTCATAATTTATTATTTAGTGTTGCATCTGTCTAGTCTTCTCAACAATGACTTCATTTAGTTACCCATGAGAAAAGGAACGCGGGCGGTCCCCCGAAGGCGTCCATGAAGTAGGCGTACTCCGCGCCCGACGACGTGTTCATTGTGCCCAACTCTGCGTACGCGAGCGCACCTGACAGTTCAACCACTTTTATAATTAAATTTATAAGACTAGTACTAATCGATTTATCTGTCCTCAGCTAAGTACATCCCCAGACAGGGCCTCGACCCTAAATTAGGAATGATAAGGCCTCTGTCAACCACGCCGGATTAGCGCGCATTGGTTGACTTTACGATATCTTTACATATTGGTATAAGTTTCATCACGATGTTTTTTTTCACAGGAAGAACATCGCATTAGGTACATGTTAAATTAAAAATTGAAAAACACATCGATAAAGCCCTTTACACATCTTCAGTCCTAACTGCACGTTCTAAAACTGAATGTGTGTAGAAGGCTTAATCATTTGGCGGGAATTAATATCTGTGCATTATAAGTCCAGTGCTTAACCACTGAGTTAGTTAATTAATTTCATATAGCACACAAGACATATGATTGTATTTTAAGTTTAGTTTACCAAGTAGCGAGAGCACGCCGCACGCCATCCAAATGATAAAGCTAATGCCCACTGAGTCCGTGTATTCTAGGAGCCCAGAGGGCGCGACGAAAATTCCCGAGCCTGGAACAAATTGTATATTATATCTTCATGTCATTTTTTTATATTCAGTTGAGTTTTCGTTTAAAATAGGCCCTCGATCCGATTAAATCGTGACAGGATTTTCTTGAGTTATAAAAAAGTATGGATTGAAGAAAATCAATAATATAATAACTGTGAATGTTCAGATGTGTTGATGTTCGCTAACACATAACTCAAGAACGACTGAAATGAATGAATGAAGAGGAAAAGAGATAGATGTCTGGACTAGCGGATAGACTACTGATTTTTTTTTTAATTCCTCGCAGTAAAAGGTGCCGACAACATTTAAGTATATATATAGTAGGTAAATCTTTTTAGTTACATAAATTGTTTGTCGAAAATAATCTTGTAAAACGCCGCGTGTTATTTCACGCAAATAATGTTTGTGTCAAGGCTGACTTCGCACATGAACTAAATTTTTTTTTAATCACGTCTGCACACCCACGGCTCACAGATGTCGAGTCAACGTTTACGTGGTTTACATGAACAAATATTATGATTCAATGTTTAAACAATTTATGGCTAATAATTATCACGAGAAGTAAATATGGACTTGTAATGTCGCGTGAAGTTGAACAAACAGGAGTGCCTCATGATGCAGTCACGAGATTTTTAATTTGTTTTGTGAAAGTATAAAAAATTTAAAGTACAATGACTCGTGATGTTATGATAAAATATTTACCGTGTATTATATAAGTGTTTGCTTCCGTATTTCGTATGATATTTAGATAGTAGAACCATAGATTTATAACCAATTCAGGAGTATAAGAGTGAGGCAAAAAAAGATCTCAGGAGACCTTTTGTATATGTAAATTTCCTCTAATGTTACAAATTTCAGTTTTTTTTTATTCTATGTAGACGTTGTCGCGTCGTAGCGGGCGTCAACTAGTATTCAATATATATCTATTTGACCTAGAGTGTAACAACACTTTGCAAACATAAATGTGTTACAGTTTTTTACGTTGTAGTCAGAGGCGCGGATTGTTGGTAATAAATTACCAAAGGCGTCATCACTGTTGACGTCGTTCGTGCGTCTTTTATACTACTGACCTTCCAAAATCCTCAGTAAAATAAGATTTACAGTCGATGTAAAGATTTTAGGCTTAGTTTTAAAAAAAAATTGTTAAAAACCTAAGACTGGTTAGATATAGTTTGGAAAATATATCATATTGTACAAGAACAGAAATATTTAAATTATATACAATTTTCATGATTTTACCTAATTTACAAAATCAAATATGTTTTTTTTTCATAGAAAACGTCGTCCTTAGAAATGAGTGAGAGAGTTATATATTAATACGATAGACCGTAATAATGTAATTTTGGATATCATATGCTTCATTACGCAATTCGAACCATAGCCAAATAAACGAGGTACGGCAGTACGCGTCAGGTCGTTTGACCGCCGGCGATAACGTAAGTACCGCGATTCAGATACGACGGCCTGTCTATTTTCGCGACGGACGCGTTTATTAATAGGTCGTTTTCGACGTGAAACTTTTTTTTTTGTATCATTTACAACGACTAAAATTGAGATTTGCCAAAACTTGGCAGATCCAATCGGTTTGGAGTATTTTTTTCTAACTGTTGAATATCAATGATTGATTATTTGACGAGTTGATTTCCGAATTTTAGCACTGAACATTTAGAAATACACATTGCTTTATAGGATGAATTTGTTGTAGATACGATTATTGATAAAAATTGTTTATTCTCGGTAAAAACAGGACAGGGTGAAGACGGTTTTAGAGTATCTCACATAAACGTGTGCGGTATAAACTTACCTATCATGGTGCCAACGATTAGAGCCACCCCACTGAAGAGTCCCACCCGTCTCTTGAGGTGAACAGGGTCGTCCGGAGCTGCGCCCGACCCCTCCAACTGCACACAAAACACACAACTTGCAACCTTTGCCGACAACCAATAAAAAATGTTGCTTTTCCGTAATTTCTGACGCCAATACATCTATTCCAAATTTGATTTAAGACCCGTTCAGTCTTCTGGGTTACATAGTAACAATCATCTAACCTTTATCCAAACCTTCATGTTTGTTAAAAATGTTTTAGTCCACACAATACAAAGTCGTGAAAATTTTTGGTAATTTAAAAAAAAATGTTTTAATTCCTTTCCAGATGAACCAGTACAAATTTCTATATCATCAAAAATCCATAGACTGGAAACATTAGAACGAGTTTTGTAAGTTTAAAATGTTCTTTACGTTTTTTGCTTATTCATATATCTTTAATTCATTTAAAGAAAAAATCTTATTTTTTTTAACATCCTCAGAAAAAATGAAGAATTACATTTCTTTCAAACTGAAGTATAAAGTCTTGGTAAACGACACCGCTGGCTTTAGCAAACAATTCTTGTTACGAGTACTTAAGTATTGAGCACAAAGCTTTTAAAAGCTCTAACTTTTAATCTATTGTTTTAGTTTAAGTTATATTGTTTTAGATAGGTGCTCAACAAATGACTGAGTGCTTCAACTATCACGAAGACTTTTTAGAGTGTTTTATAAGTCACGTATGACTCTACCGTAGAGAGTCTAGTTTCAAACATTTCATTTGACATCACTTAATTTCGATTGAATAAAATAAGAAATGTTGAATTATACGTTTGATGTCGTATTCTCTGGTTAACAATC
>JAODUI010000023.1:5169065-5186360 GCA_027563995.1 Papilio gigon
ATATGCAATTCGATAATTGAAAAACACATTGGTACATGGCGGGGATCGAACCTGGACAATGTCGAGTACGGTCCGGTCCGGATTTTAATCTATTGTTTTAGATAGGTGCTCAACAAATGACTGAGTGCTTCAACTATCACGAAGACTTTTTAGAGTGTTTTATAAAGTTGTCACGTATGACTCTACCGTAGAGAGTCTAGTTTCAAACATTTCATTTTCGTTTTAAGAAACGGCAATACTCAAGTCTTGGCTAAGATCTTGTTAATTTTAATCTATCTGTAATAATTTAAACAAAAAGCATATAATGAATTAACTTTTTGTATTCTTTATTTTTACTGAACATTGACCTTTACACTTTGAGGTCAAAATCCACACCTTCAGTACACAGTTTTAACTAAACAGTTTATTTGACAATTATCATTTTACTCACGTAAGTTTTAACCGTACCATTGGACTATTAAGTTTAAACTAAAGATATGTAGGTAGGATTTGCTTAAGCCTATAATAATTTCGCTAGTCGTTTAAAATGCATTCATTTATATAACTCGTATTTTAAAATAGCATTTTTAATTATACTGTGGTTTTTGTCTATTAATCATTATCATTAAAAGTATTGCTAGTATAAGCAACGTAATGCAATCGTGTTTGCTTGAACTAGATTTAATGCTTACAGATGCAAACGAGAAATTATTGTCACTAAGCAAATACGTTACTTAGCAAAAATTAAAAAATATATATTCGTAATTGTAAATTGTTGACTTATTATTTTATTTAAATAAACATTGGAAACATTTAGATGATCTACGTAGTCTAATGCTCATGAGTTTTAAGGTAAAATGTGCGGTGTTATAGCTTACCTTGTCTCCTGGGTTGAGGTTCCCGTCGGTGAGCGCGCCCGTCGCTCCATCCTCGGCGTCGCAGCCGCCGGAGCAGCCGCGCCACACCACTCCGCCTTCGCGTGTGCTCCCTGCACACAAATAACACCCTAATATCATTTGTAATACAGATTTATACTGCTACGATAACATTTATTGATGTCAAAATATTCCGAAGATGTACCGACGACCATACAAGTCTTTGCACATTGTTGTAAAAAGCTTTTATCACAGATAATGCAAGGTTAGAATAGAATAGTCATATTATAAAAAGATCTAGGTACCGAGCATTGATATTGGCTTCAGAAAAAATAAGGTATATAGAAGGTAGATTAAGAAATCAGTTGGCATCCGACCGCAGTCTTTCATTAACGTATCTTTCCTAAAAATATACCGATTCCTTGAGAGAAACATATCTCCTACCGCGACAGCACATACAAGGAACAGTAAAGCTTTGTGTAACGTCAGTCGACCGTGTAAGGTCACTGGAGCATCTAATTATGGTTAGTTTGCTAATTCGTATGAAATATACCAACTTCGTAGATGATTGGACTCGAGTACAGTACACGGAGTCGGTAAATGGCGACTTAAATGTCACCATAGTAACAATAATATATAATTAATTATGAGAAATTTACACTAAACGTAGAAGTATTCTGTGTGTGACTAATCAATGTCTAAGTCAGATTCCATCCAGATTTAACCAGTTAGTAGTTACAAACTTACTAACATCCATCCATCTAAGTTTTCGTATTTCATAATATTAGTTAGAAATAAAATTGATAAATTACACTTACAAACAGTCTTTTTTTTGTATTTTTAAAAATATGTGAAGGTAACGTCTGTTTTCTTTATACGTTGCAAATTGAATAGCAATAAATTAAAATGAAACATTGTGACGGTATTGTTGTACGGGATCAAAAAGACAAGATAATTACACAATCTTTGCCAAATCGTTTTATTCTGCGCACAATCGAATACCATTCGGTACAAAATTATTGTTGAATTTAAAACATTAAAATAAAAAATAACCCATTTAACATATACTAATAGTATTGTATTAGATATAAATCTTGCCTCAAGAAATCAAATAACAAAAGTACTTTTGTTGTAATGATACCATTATACGTTAGTGTTTTGTTTAAAGTTTCCAACACGACGCGAAACAAAAATGTAAATGGGAAAAAAATACAAGAGAATTGTAAGAGCGGTCTCGATTTTTAAATAAAGTAGTAGAGGTACTTTGGTAGAGTCCCCGGCAGTATGATGTACGAATGCTTTACCAGCACAATACCACGTCCACAAAGACGAAAGGCGTAAAGTAGAAGTGATTCCAACTAACGATTGATGGGTATTTGTGTGCAGTCCAAATTCTAGTCCTCTTTCCTCCCTACCCATATCTTACAAGGAAAAGGTGAGAAGGATAAAAAGATAAGGGTAAATAAATTTTGCGGGAGACGGGTCGAATACCATCATATCCTGTTTTTGTGCGTCCCTTCCTCTATTGATTAAAGATAGACTATGCATCTGCAAATGCAATGTTTATGATCACCGGTCTATGTAAAATCTTTGACGTAGCCTAAAATCGATACAGGCACAAATGACAAGAGCGATTGTATTGATCGGTGCAGCGTAGTGAGCGCCTACGAGCTGTCCCTTGTACTTCATAAATGTATTACCATCACGAATGCATTTGTAACCTATACTCTTGTATTGAATTTGTTTTAATATGATTATTATTGATTCTCTGATATATTTTTAATGCTGTTTAGGTGAAATATTATTTACATAACCCACTTTTAATATTTATTTTAATATTGTAAGTTATTATTTAAGAATAAATAATTCTCTACCAAATGTGTACGTGTATGTGTAAATATGTACAGATCTGGACGCAATTTAAAAACACAATGTGGAAATGTGCACTCAACTTGTCACAAACAAATCTAGAGTTACCGTGTGTAAGTTTTTTTTTTCATAAAACATCCGCAACAATATGAAGAGTAAATTTTGGACGCGGAATGAGTCGTTTTAACATAGTAAACAAATGTGATGGATATTAATGGAGTAACATAGATTCTTGCGGTAACATCGGTTTGAATTTCTTTTGTTACTTATAAAATACCACCATAATCAAAGATACTATGGTACTTGTACTGTTCTAATGGTGTCTACACTATGGTACTTAATTGGTGCCGATGGTAAATGTTCATTAATTTATTTAATAGTTCAAATTGATTGAATTCAAGGCGTATGCGTGTACTTCTGTATGAAGTGTAATAAAATCTGACACTAATGGCAGAGATGGCATACCATGCCAATAATATCTAATTGTATAGAGCTGCCAGAAGGCGTCGAAGTTATATATTTTTTGTTCCCGTTATAACGGACGTGAACTTTCATGTTGATAAATATATCATAATATAAAACAAATGTCTATCAATTTAATTATTGTTTTAAAATATGTGCAGTTTACGTTAAAGGATGACGTAAGAGGTCACAAAACAATGACTCTATGCGTTGCAGAGAGAAGATTTGTATTTTTGTATGTGATAAATAAACTCATAAACTACTTGAGTCATTAAAAAATTCTTTAGTCAATATAAGCTATATTATTACTGAGTGACATAGTCTATAATTATTGATAGATTTTCTTTTTAATAAGCCAAGGACGTAGTCTCGGAAAAATCTAGTCTTCGATAAAATGTGTCGAAGAAAGTTCTAAAAATACATAGAAAATTCGTAATATAAAATTCATCCTATGATGTTAGAGAACTGCGCGGAAAAAATGTAACGGAATAAAAACAATTTTGATGCGAAAAATAGATACATCGACATTGAAGGCGAGCGACGGAATCTCAACATATACTATGATATATTTTTAATCGGCCAATGCAACAAAACAAAGTTTTCTCTGCCAAAAATTGACTCTCGAATTAATATCGTTTAATTAGTTTTAAACGCCACCACCAATTATCGCTGCAATTGAATCTTCATCTGATACTTATTTTACAAAAATTTTCAACATGGCTTACTCATTATTTCTATTTATTAACAATGTCTAAACGTCACACATAGTTAAATGTCTTCTTTAGCATTGATTTCGTGTCAGAAGTCTACACTAAAATTCTCCCGTAATTAGCCATTCTTTGTGGGTCAGTGAAAAACAATCAATTAATCGTGGATTTGATATTAATTACCTAGCACAAAATGTGTAACCTAATTTAATTACCGTGTAATAAGCAAGCGCAGTTAGAAGGCTCTTGTTTCATTGTACGAGTCATATATGAAGCTCTGATGTCACCTGAAACCGCCGGATGCGACGTAATCAAAACACCGCCTGCCTACGATCACGTACACCACCTAAGTATATTCTCGGTTCGACATTGTTGGACGTATTGGATCAAACATTTGGGATTCAGTTACAAACATATTATTACTATGTTTTGACTGCGTTTAAAATTGTTACATCAATTTGGTTCAAGGAAATCAATTTTACATTGTTTATCTTTATTTACAATTTTAGATTTTTCCAATTAAACTCAATTTTTGATAATTACGTCAAGATTCATCTTCTTTTAAAACATTTAATTGTTGTAATGTTGCTAACAAGTATTTTGTCACAATTTGCCGGACAGCCGTAACAATGTTTGATAGGACAAATTCGTATCTAAAATATTCTTTGCTTCTTTAATATCTTGCTTTTCCTTTCGATGTTTCTATACAAAAACAACTACGTAATAAATCATATCGTAAAACAGATCTACCGTTGTAAAATGTTTGAAAATATCTGACAGATATGTTTAAGATTTATGTACATTCGTCGAAATGAAGCATGGCGTTCATCACGTGCACACATCGTAATAACCCATGCGCTATGTTTTATCGCTTTACGCAATAAAGAGTAACCATTATTACACAGATCAATAGTGCTAACAAATATCTAATCATTGACAAATAAAGTCAGCACAAGGTATATAGGCATCGTCATTATATTGTATATAACTTTTTATGTAAATATTTACATATACTATTACAACTCTACTTACATGTAAATATCTTTTGAATTGCGGTTATTTTGTATATTTTTGCAATACATCTTCGTGATGTGTGCGCATTTTTACGCACTTTTCGATGACGCTACATGTTTTTTATTTTAATATCCAAATTCGGCCACAGGCAATCGAATATATTTTGGTGTTCCGAATAGTATGTTTTATTATTGTTTAATCTATTAATTGTCAATTATCACTTTGTAAATCACGTCGGGCGTGTAGTGAAAAATAAGATAGATTAATTAAGGGCGCTTTAGACATCTGGATATGATCCAATGTTGCCAGCAGACATTGTAACTGCTATTTAATTAATTGTACGCATTTCGAATTACAATTAGAGGACAAAAGATTAACAGAATTATAATTCAATTGTTTTTGTCCGACTGTCATTTTGATTTAATTAATTAAATCATAATTCGATGCAATCAGTATTCTTTTTCTTTAGTACCAGTCATAGTTTAGGTGTGTATTAAATATTCTCATACGTTCATAGAGATGAAACCTATAGACGGAGTTTTTTTTTAAAAAGGTTTGACGTTTAATCGAGAGTCAATTTTTGAAACATCAAATTGTATTGTGAATAAAGTAGCTTTAACAGTCGAGTCGAAGGACATTAACCACCCGACCGCAGACAACGCCATTGTTCAGTTGCTATAAAATGTAACATTACAC
This sequence comes from Papilio gigon, assembly GCA_027563995.1. Taxonomy (NCBI): domain Eukaryota; kingdom Metazoa; phylum Arthropoda; class Insecta; order Lepidoptera; family Papilionidae; genus Papilio; species Papilio gigon. The sequence continues at coordinate 5,174,668 of JAODUI010000023.1, forward strand.
TTGTAGTTTATTGAACATTGTATTATAAATAGAGCTCTTGGAAATAGTCGAATGGTACTACAAGACATAACATTATTTGTATGAATGTTAGTTTATTTATTTGAAAATGGTAATGAAGTATTCTATTTACTTATTTAATGTTAAATCTCGACTTTGACAATCTGTTAACAGTGATGACGAAGTTTTTAAGGGAGCAATAAGTAAGTTATAGTTAGTTAAATCCAAAAGGAGATAAGAAGATAATCGTAAAGCTCTTCTACACATATCCATTCTACAAGCTTTCTTCTGGAAACAACTCTTGTTATTTCTACAACACTTTGCTGCAGCTTGAGTACGTGGATCTATCCGGAAAGCAACTGCATTCTTAGACAAGTATATGGACGATTTTTTACCACAAGGGAAGTGCTCCAACATCGATTGAGACCTATTGTGCTTCTGAGACGTTCATTTTTCGGTTGCAGTTGGATCAGTATATACCTTGATCGGAGAAAACGTGGACGGGCGCGTAAGTGTCATTATGCAGCTTGTCCGTGTTGGCAGAGTCCGTGCCACGACGCCGCGAGCCTCGCAACAGCGCGGCGAGTCTGTCGCGCATCGCACGCGCCTGCACCCCGATGCCGCCGCAGTGGCGCCGGCGCCGGGCCCAGCGAGCCAACTATTCGCCCCACTCTAAATAAATATCGAGTTTCGCGGCAGCCGAGCCCGACGTGGCCGCGCTGCGATGCGCTGCGATGAAATCCTTGCAAATGCAACGAATCGGGCGCACAACACAACGCACCGTCTCAAACTGACACATTCACCTTTGCGACATCCAAAATGTTTGACGGCAGCACTTTTATTTTAGAATAAAATTCATACGATTATTTTCACTTTTAATAAATTTACAAGCTCATATAAAATGTATTAGATTTGTTTTCCGTAATTTAGATAAGTATGTTTATGCAAAAAAAATATTGTTTATATTTATCACTGATGCTTTTGCACTTTTCAACTTTAATAAAAGCACTTTAAGAATAAGTAAGGAGGACAAAAAAGACGTAAACAGTTGCGGCTGTGGCGCGGGGCAGACTGTCTATTCCCGGAGCAGCGCGGCGGCAAGCGGCGCGGCGGCGAGCACGTGGGCGCCGCCCGCCCTCGCCCGTGCCTCGCGCGGACACCGATCAATGGGAACGGATTCAACACCTGAGCTTTCATAATTTATTCGCGACCGCTTATCGCATTAACGTTATCAAATATAGCAATGCGCTTATCGCGAGCTTTTCATGATATCTAAAGAGTACCAGGACCGCCTCAAAGCACACAATTACTCAACCAGTTTCAATGCATATTTTATCTTTTAGTCACCAAGGACAACGACGCTGTAATTCTATAGAGATTATCAATTTTTAGTTTGGATTTCATTTAAAATCTTGTATAATCATAACTTAAAATCGTTCTGTATTTCTTATTTAGCAAGAAATCGTATTTCTATATTTATAACATAAGTAAAAAAGAACTTCAGACATTGTCCAGATTCGATTTTCGGCATGTACCAATGTGTTTTTCATTTTAAAATTGCATACATACATTATCCGACGCTCTTACGATGAAAGAAACTATCATGATGCAACCTACACATACCGACGAAGAAATTCAAAGATATGTGTGAAGTCAACCAACAAGCAGTGGGCCAGCGTAGTTAACTATGGCCTAGTCACCCCTAATAATAAGGTAGGTTCTGAGCCTCTCTGTGAGGACCTATAATGACCTGATGATGAAACAAATTAGTTTATATATTGAATATTATGAGGTTTTCAGAAATAAAATATGACATATATTGACAAAGTAAAATTAGATTATTTTTTTATTCCAGTACATTTCCTTAAAGTTCGGCAATTTGTTCTTAGTAAGGCTTAACACAAATATCGGATTTCTATCGGGTTCTCCCGGTACTCATCATTGACGCATTGTTTAAATATCAACAGTTACAGGAAAAAATAGCATTCGTGTACAAAATTAAATGTTCAATCTTATAATTTTTAATTTAAATAAATAAATGTTTAATAGTACATATTGAAATGACTAAACATGTACACGGTGTTAAAGTAAATAGTATTAGAGATTACGTAATTGATTACGTAATTAAACGACTGACAAATTACGAATAAATTTCTACATGACTTCCGGACCATTATATTACCGCCGATTTATTTACTGTTGGGTAAATAATGTATATACTACACGTTATGTAGCGGAGGTAAATAAATCTAGACAGAACATTTTAAAAGGAAAATTGTAACTTAAAGAAGAATGCTTCAACAGTCATCTTCTGTTAAATATCATTCAGATCACGATGTTGATTATAAATGTGTCAGTATGATGTAAATGTGAGTGCCCTTAAGACCCGGCGCTTCTATCCGTCCCCTTGTACCGTCAACTTAAAACTGCCTTGTCAATATTTTGCTGCTATAACCGTGAAAGATGGGAAGTAAACAATGCAATAAAAATGAACGATAGAATGAAAATTGAATTCGTATAAGAAGGTTGTTTAATTTTAGCTGAAACGCGTGCAGTAACGTGACCCGCGTCCGCGTCCGATACGTGGCAATTGTTTGGCACTTCACTTGTATCAATCGGCGAGCGCACGCCGCCGCCGCTCCGGACGCGTTATTATTACCCATCAACAACGTTTCGATCGAGACCTAAAGTGATCTGTCATTCTAATTTGAATCTTATATACGATCAATAAACTCTTTTTCGAACCTTGTTGGTGTTGAAGCTTGACATCGCATATACGCACAATGTTCGTCCGTAGCGAGCCGTCCTGTACCAATTACGTTTCTCGAAATGTCTGCTGAACTAAATTAATTTGGCTTCACAAATCAGTCTCGAATGGTGTTTAAATGTTCACAAACATTGGGTTTGATGAGATTACATTATACTCTTAGCGTAAGTATTGGTTTTATAGCTTCTTATTTCATTCAAGAAACAATTGTAATCCATTTCAAAGATGAATCGTAGTTCGTCAGAATGGTACACGTATAAAGTTTTTTTTTAAATTCCACACAGACGAAGTCGCAGGTAAAAGCTAGGTTGGTGTAAACAGAACCATACCGAACAACATTTGCGCAGTTACATTGGTTAGTTGAGTCGACAATGTCAGCACTACGCCATCAATCGCAGCGGACATGAAACAATGTCGGATAAATGCAGCGTAAATTAATTTTTCGAATCGAGGCGTCCATATTTGACCTATATGTTATGTTGTTAAGTTTGCAGTATTGAGTCAAACTGCCGCCAATTCTAACAGAACTTTATAGAAAAAATTATTGGTATGAATAATCTTTTCAATCTCGATCAACATTCGAAAAAAAAAACAAAATAATCTCGAAACGAATGTCGACCTTTTGACATTTCGTCGTAAAGATCAACATCGTCTATTTTAAAAATCTAATATAGAAGTATTCAGAAAGAGAAAAACTACAATTTAAAACAAGCGACTGTCGAAGGGTGAATGCCCTGAAAGCCCTGAAGTACAATAGTTTCAGACCCGGCTGCTACAAATGTCCTCTGCGTCCTTGAGATGACCTTTGCAGTTCGCGGAGGGTTTTCACCCAAGTAATTGAAATAAACAACACACATGTAGACGGACAATTTGATTCAATAAACAAAAAATTATCAATGCAATAAGAGTGCATCCAAAATGAGATTTTGTTATAAACGATTTATTAAATACGTATGAAATGTGCCAAACAATAGACCCTCCACTAGTTTATTTTGTAATTGATCTTTTCTGGTACGTAGCGGTGCAAATACTGAGTCTATTATTGATATTTAAATTAATTACGTAATGTACGAGTGTTTACGTGACGTTATGTTTAGTATCAAAAATATACACTAGATGTCAGCTTAAGTAAGCAGTAGAAAACGGAATGCGTCAGAATGTAAAGTACAAAAACATAACTACATATTAAAAAGTCATGGGTACTGCAATTTTATAACCAATGCTATAAACGTCCGCCACTATGCGGTTCGAAGATGGGCAATTAATTATTAATTATCACATACTATGTGTTGTTATGTAATCTAATTAATAATACAATAATAGGAATGGCGCCAATAACTGCGCACTAAGATATCCTATAGAAATGTTGAGGTATATCATTTGAATCAATATAATTGAATACGTACTATAAGATAGGCTACTGAAATGTTCATAGCATTAATACATGTCCAATCGCGAACGCTCGCGGTGTTCCACTTAAAAAAAATAGCTTTGTTCGCAAACTCAGTCCTTTCTCACAAATTAAAAAGTGAGAAGCATGAACACCGTAATAATAGTTAAAAGGAATTAGTCGTCAACCTGCTCAGATCACTGACAAACTTTTTTCTCACAAACTTATTAGAAACTACATCTTAGTGACTTTTATGTCCGAGTCTTCGACTCAATACGTTCTTTTTAATACAAGAGAAGTGACAATGACACGTGCGAAACGTTCAAGCGTCTGTAGTTTTTACGTGGAACACCGCGAACGGACGCGTTGGTACATTCTAAACATTTTTTTTACAGCGCATAGTATAATTAGACGCAGCCGTCATATGTTCCAAAATTACTATCTTAATCACCGTAGTCCCGTGACTGATCAAATAGGTTTTGTTAACTTTTACCAAGGTACGTCCGGAAATAACAGATATTTAATTAGCTTTTGTGGCTTGGAGCGGAATTAAAAAAAAAACTCAATAAATTGCCAATGCGATATTCCAGACAGTGACTACCTCTGTGCCTTTCATGACGAACCATTTTGAAGATTCATCGATCGAAAATATATCATTTACTTTATTAGAAAGAAAAGAAACAAATAGCCAATCAGCAAAAACACAAAAGTGAGAGAACGGGCGTCATACAAAATCAATGATTCCAAATATTTTAGTATGTACTATTATAATTATCGTGAAGGCGATTAATACATCGTAATTGTTGTCGGTTGTGATGTAGAGAATAATAGCGAGTATATGAGACGTGCGAGCACACGCAGTTTACACGTTTTTAAGATAAAACTTCCAAATAGAATGTTGTTACGGCTCCAATTGAGTTCTCCAATTGATTGGAATCGTACCGGCGCGTAGCTCAACAACAGTACTTCAGTATTCATTAACACAGTAATGCTAGCGATGACTGTAGTACAATTAGGCTGTCATCATTGCTCCTCATTTAAGAAGTTATTCAAGGTCACCTTGACAAGGCAAAGAGGCGAAGTAATTCGAAGGTTTCCTCCCTGTCTCACATCCAGCAGCTAAGGCCATCTTCTAACAAATCAATATATTTCACGCATGCGTCACAACTGAAACCTTTACTCTTTGAGAAGTGGAGTGGGAGGGGACGCATTTATATTTCATTGATAAAATTAAATTTCTCTTCGACAGAAACAAATGAAAAGATATTTTTTTAATTATTTAAACAATACCTCATTAAAAATTATCTCTGAATATTGAAGTATGTTTTTCGATAACATATAAATTAATTTATTTCACTTGCGATTATTTAATGGCCAGGGAAATTAAAACCCTCATACACAATAGAAAGTATTCTAATATAAGATTGGACGACCACGCTGGGATTATACTTTTAGTCAGGTAATGATTGTGGCAACAATACTATGTCATTAGCTGTTACGCAATAACAAGCGAAGGTGGAAAAGTTGAAGTACTAATTCTACGGTACATGTTATAAATTCACTACTGTCTAGGGTTGTCAACACTTCCGATTCGTCTAGAATTGTATTGAATGGTGAATAATAATTCCGCCAAATAGCCAAGTGATGATAAGTCACTCATCGTCTTTTTTGTTACCAGTGTTGAATTATTGGCAACCCTACAGATGACCTTGAAGTATTACGTCTCGTAAATTCATACACTATAGTACACAATATAAACGCGATAGTACCGCTGCCAGTCTTTTTGTTCCAGTTTCATGCTTATTTTGGTCGCAGTTTTAACACATGCCAAGGTCTTACGTCCCGATGTTATTTAGTAAGAATTATGTTTACGTCAGTCTGTTCCTCTATAGTCGAATTGTTTATATCTAATCTCTATATTACCTTTATAAAGGACTTTAACGCTATAAACTGTTATGACTCACAACTTTATGAGAATGCTTTTATTGCCGATATTATGACATTTTAAGTACTGCAGAATACTAAATATGAAATCTGAAAAACCATTGCCAATACAAACTATTGCCATCTTATCAGTTTTCTCTATAGTCATTGATTTTATTTAGTAACACTATTGTTATTTGAAAACATATAGAAGAAAATTCACGGATTTTTTTTACCCATACAGTTAAATCTGAAGATGCATAGTGGCTTTTCCGAGAGGACTTTATTGACACAAGACAATTATGCCGCGTTAACTTTGGAGTAAATTTAACATGAATTTTCTAAGTTAAAAAAAAATGAAAGTTGGTTTAGAACAAAGAAAAAAGCACATTAAATAAACACGCCAGATTAGAAGCACATTGTGTCACACGTGTGGAATGTCTCGATCGGTTTCATGTTCTTATCACACGAAATACTAAACAAGGTATTGTTTTTCCTCAGAGCAAGGAGCCGGCGGCGCCCGTGCTACCGCCATTTTGTATTCCATGTGTTAAAGAATTACGTTTAAAAAACAAATCTCAATTCAGATATGTGCTCTTTTTTTTTAAACAAGAAAATAATGAACATAAACTTAATACAAAGCGACTAACACTCACGTGTTAAACCGATGTCGGTACCGACTAATTTCATGAAAGGAGAGCCGCCGATGGACTCGAAACTAATCGGTACCGACACCGGTTGAATACATGAGTATTAGTCGTTTTATATTTAGTTAATAATGTCTCGTGAAAAGTTTAGATAGTTGAATTAATTTTCGTTGCTTCTTATTGCTTCGTTAAAATTCTTTCGCAATGTGTTCAAAACAAAGTCCATAAGCATGTTAATCTATAAGCGATTCGCAGAATATGGGGCATGCAAACGACGTGACGAACGATCTCGTCCCGATATGTAAATGTTTTCAAACTACTTCAATCTAAATACATTGTAGCGTCACAGTTACGGGCTACTACGCCTAAATCATTCTCTAAATTATACTTCTAAAGTCCGCTGTATAACCAACATTACGTATACAACATAGAATATATATTTTTTATGATGAATTAGCTAGCGCTTGATTGCTATCCCACCTGAAGCTTTATCTTTGCTTCAATTATAACAATTAATAACTACGCAGACTATTTTTATAACCGAATTTAAAACCTTTACATTTTTGTAATTTAATAGCATTAAATTTTATGTAGACATTTGAAAATATTTATTGTTTCAGCTAGCAGAGCGTTTTAAAACTGATCTTATATCGATAATTACCATCAAAGGAGACATGTAAATTGAAATGAAGGCATTCGTCACTGATTGGTTCAATGACACGAGCATTCAGCGTCCGTACAGTGCTCTTAATTCATACACTTCTTAATGTACCAACATTAGAGCTTCAACTGTCCTGGGACCTACATCGTAGCACTTTTTATAGTTTACAGATAAGTAAAATCATTTATATCTATGCCTCAACGAGAAGCGAAGGTCAGTGCTCAAAGATTTGCACGAACGACACACGAACATTTTGTTTTACATTGTTTCAATAAATTCGTAAAGCAAACAAAAATCATCAATTTTTAATTTATTTTTTGGGTACTCAAAAATTATGTTTTTCTCGTATTGTATTCAGATAATTTTTTAAGGTTTACGTATATTTAAAACGATGTAGATTAGAAGTGGCCGAGCGTTTCTCAAACTATGACAATTAATGTCTATCATCGGAATGGTCCGCCTTCTTGTTACCCACTTTATTTAAAGTACTTACGCTGACTATTTAAGTGTAATTGACGTCTTTTATATACAAGTAGTACTTGTCGACTCTGAAACTATTTAAAAATCTATTTTAAAAGTATTGGAAATTAATACATAAATAAACTTTCGTTGAAGGTATAAAATATAAAAGAATGGCTGTGGCCCGCGACGGGTACCGCGCGGAATTAAAAAAAAAATTTTAATTGTGTGTTCTTTCAAACTACATTCCACCCTGTGTCAATTTCATAGCCATCTGTTGAGCGTTCCGGAAACAACTACCAACATACATCTACACGTTTTCATTTATTGTATTAATAAAAAACTATTTGTTGTATAGTAAAATATAGTTAATCAGTAAAAGGTAATTTTATGAAGTATTACCTTTTCGACCGTTACTTATTTAACCTTATATTGAAAAGCTGAAAGCTTTATTAAGTTCAGAAGGGTTTTAGAATTATACAATGTTTTAATTATTTAACAACGCTAAGAGAAAAGTTATTTTGTTAAGTCGACCGAATTAAATATCTAACAGAGAAAATTCTGTGTAGTTTTTTGTGTGTTCAATTATAGAAAATATTTGAGAATTATCTGGTGATATGTTTCTGATTATGTGTGCTGTCAAATTTCGGACAGTTAAGCTAGGAACACACGTTCAGCTTTAATTGACATTTTTATTGAACATCCAAACTGTATAGTTAAAATTTACTTGTTCGTATAAAGTGTTAACTGTCGATTAAAAAGTTCTGTTACACGCGACCAGTTTTTGATGGTGTCCGTGACGTATCCGTCAATGGCGAGCCATGCTCCGAGAATAAGTTCTAAGGTGAGTTGCAAATTCGAAGTCTTGTAAGTCCAATCACACGGCGAGTTTTAGATAAAAATGTACGTCACAAAAACCAGTGTATACTCGGCTTTACTTAGTTAACTATTGAAGAATGAAAATAGCTTATTAGGTGCAGATTTAGGCGCGGTAACGAAACATCAATGTGATACAAAGATATAGTAAAGAGATACTTTACTGGAAGTGCCGTGGAAGTGTCGATAATGTTATCTTATCTGTACGTATTGATTGTTGGTTGGGAAAAGTATAAAAAAATGCCGAAGTTTACCTTGATACCAATTGATATGATACAAAAGTTTTTTTTTTATTCAACTATCTAAATAACTGGCTTGTTTAAATCTTTATATCATCTGTGCCCTGAAAGCGAATCAAACGCGAAGCTACACACACCAAAGAAACAAATAACCATCACGTAATCGGTTTCATACTAAGAGACTAACTGGTAAATGGTTTAATAGAAAAAAAATCCCCTGTTCATTTAAAAACCTTGGTCACTTAAGTTCCGGCTCGCATTCGCTACACTATGCTAGAGGCTTAAGTTGATTTCAGAACGTGCAACGTCATCCGACTGAAAACTCAAGTGAAAAAAATATTTTACTTAACAGAATACATTAGTAGGAAACAAAATCGTCCTTATTACTAAGCCGTCTTATATAATATAGTCTAAAACTAAAAGAAGAGTCTCCGATGGACTCGAAACTAGTCGGTGCCGACACCGATTATTTTCAGTTAGTTTACATTACTTTTAATTCAGTCTAAAATTGATTTGACATTTGTGTTCGTAAAACTGTAGCATATTATAAAATTGGAACATCTTGCTAGCGTCAGTTTCTCCGCCCAAGTACGACTTTGCGGCCTTCAATAATAGTAGAGTTCGTAGACATTTACTAAGCTGGTGCGTACCATTTTTCTACCACATCACCACTAACTTCAGGTGAGATAGCGCTTGCTTATTCATCGTAAAAAAGGTACAATAATCGTATCAAATAATTATTGACCGATGTCCTTACTAATTGGTAAGCTTGAACAGAGATTACATTATCAATATTATTGTAGATACGTTAAATTCGTTTTGTGAACACCGACCTACGATATGATTATAATTGATAACAGATATGGATAATCCGTAAAGGATTTAATAAGCTGTTAAAATTAAATCTTGTTGAATCTTTACAACTGTCATGTTTTTTTTTTATATTAACGAAATAATAGAAAGAAATTGTTAACACCAACAAGTTTCTTTATTTGTTATAATTTACTATTAATAATTAAAGTACATATTCACGACCACCGGGGTAAGCAGATATGGGCTTGTACCGTCTACTTTTTAATGAGAGAGTAAATGGACTCGACAAAATGAGTACTTAAAAAAATGTAAGCATTTGTTGTGAAGCGTATCTTAGGTAATATGTTTAATTACAATTGTTTTTTTTTAATGTTACTTAGTGTAGTTTACTAAAAATATCGAAAAATTTAAAGACATGCTAACCACACTTAAAGCGTGATAACGATTTATTGGATATTACAATAACTGTTTGATAAGATTTTTTTAGCAAATTGCATTATTTTATTACGGCGAAAATGCATTTAATATACGCGGCTAACATAACATAACATAACATAACGCGATGTCAGTCACATGCTGCTTTGGCTCATAGCCGTGTAAAGATCTCCCCTTCAGATCGCAGCGATGATCGGAATTAATTCACCTTTACAAAAAAGATGACGTCATGACGTTCATTTGTTTAATGTTAATATCGACACGAAGTGTTTTAACGTCCCCGCTAGCGACACACATTTCCTTTGGGAAAAAAAAAAACGTTTTTGTGCAGTCGAATCCTACACAAATTCAAGGCTGCGATGACAATTTTTCAAGTGAATTGAATTTAACGGTTGATTTTCATTTTAAAAGAACAATGTAATACATTTTCCTCTAGACTAGTTAGTACTCTAGATAGTATTTGAATTTTGATTTTTTTTTGACAAACAACAATAATAGTTTGATCATTTATTTTTTTATTTTGTGTTTGTATAATAAACGCCACTTTCAAATAATCCATTTAGAACCTGTACCTTTGTACCTTCCGCTAATAGTGTACTATGCAGCAATCGTCTCTCTATCACTCGATCACAATCTCTCTATAACAGGTGCTCTGACGTACTGGAGAATGGATAAAATTAAGAGATACACCGATTCTCAATTTCATCCATTCATACGCCATACTAGTATATACAGGGTGTATTGTGATGGAAACATACAACTTATCAAGAATACGATTAACATTTTGTGGTCGTGTAAACTGTTTTATGTTCTACCACGGATTATGTAGTTTAAGTTGACGTTGCTTCAAGTTGTAGCTGTAAGGACCATAACAATAGGCACTAATACATGTAATAATGAAATAGTGACTTGATGTCGAAGACTTCTCCTATGGTAAAAAAAAATTAAGAACATAATTAAGTCTACTCTAACATTGACCGTGTTCAGTTGAAGCAATCCATTTCGTCCTACCATTCCATTAAACGTACAAACATTTTCTAATTTAATTAGAAAATTGGTTGACATTTGACAACACGATGAGATAATTATAGTGTTTTTAATCACATAGGTTTTGTTCTTATAAAAAAAATTAATCACTTTTTTATATTAAATGCTACTTAATTACAATAGATATGATCGTAGAAAACAATTTCTTTTAGTAATAGAATTTAAAAAATAACTTTTTCTACGAGAACATATAAATCGCACGATTTGCACGTTGGTTCTTTGCGTAACAGTGCAATAATTTTGTGAAATAAAATGATAAATGTAACGTGTGAAACAAAAAAAGGTTAAATGATGATTGTACATACCGTTGCACGCGTTCCCTTGCGGCTGTTCATGGTGATGCATTTCTCAAAGCACCGCGATGCGTGTAAAGGATAGCGCCCTTTCATGTCACAAGCGAGACTAAATTGCCGGAGCGACTGGACGCCTGAAATATTCG
>JAODUI010000023.1:5203560-5223770 GCA_027563995.1 Papilio gigon
GTTTCAGAGCACCAACATTACCTTTTGATTTAAGTGCCATGTATAAATTCTGCAAAGGCTCTGCAACATTATAATATACAACAAATGGCATTCCTGGTTTTACAAATTCTGATAATTCAATAAAAATATTCTGTGGATCCTCTTTACAAGCAATAACTAAAGAATCTGCCTTTTCTGCTAACAGTTTTGCTGCAGCTATATTCAAAAAGTGCCATTTTGGCTTTTTTGGTTCACAATCTCCATTATTATCATCACCTGGGACAGTTTCTTTGTTGTTCTTAACATCAGTAGCATTTCCAATTTTAGCTACTTTATTATGATGGCCATTTACATTCTCTAGAGCTTTTCTTTTTAATTCATTACCTTCATTACTTTCTTTGTTAGACACATCATTTGAGTTGGTGTCGCACCCCTGATAGAACTGTCGTAATGCTGAGTAAACATTTACAGAAACACATCTGTCCAATTGTTCCGTATCAAAGTTCATTCCCATTAATGCTAATTTCTGTGACATATTTCCTGGGTGCATGTGAATCAGTTTACCACTACTTTGTTCTCCAATTGCACTCAGCAATGCCGCTGCTAACAAACCGTTTGAACCAGAATCATACAATATGTGATTACCTTCAGAACTGATATTACATAATGTAATGATTTGAGACAATGTATCTATTCTAATTCCCTGAATCTTGCTCGGGTCCAATTTATATAATATCTCAGTTATCATCCTCAAATTGGGTCTCAGAATTTCTATGTATTCAAAATACTTTTTTTCTTTTTTTCTCAAATACTTCTCTTGGGAGAATTCAGTCTTATTGTGAAAAGTTTTGGAATTCGTTATAAGACTCTCTACTATATCAGATGCTCTACTAGAATCGGTTCTTAAATCATTAATTTCTTCAGGTGTTAGGTTTTGGGATCGACCATCATCAAAAATGTTTCTATTATCAGTGCCAGACTCTTTCACATCGATTTCATTTTTTAAATCTATAGCTTCCTGGCTCAGTTCTAAATCGTATTCTCGATTCTTTTTATTTCTTGGTAACATCCTAAAAACAGAAAAATATTCACAACCATCTATTCCATTTAGGTTAACATTATCACGTCCAATATTTACACATGAATTTGCCTTGTTAAATTTATGTAGTTTCTTATAATTCTGCTTTTTGATAACAATATAGTCTCCAATACTTATGGTATTACGCGTCATTTTAATCAGTTTTTATAATGGAACAACTATACAATAAGTTATAAACAACGATACAATCTATAACCTATAAAATTGTACAGTTCCTCAGATCTTAAGAGTTGTGGATGGCAGTTTTTTGACATCGACAGTTTAATTTTGAGATTTCCGTTTTTAATATATTTGAGTCTAGCTACGAGACTTTTAAGCCAAATTAATAGGAATTGAAACGTGTGTTGCTGTCAAGATGACATTTCTCATTTTTACAACAGCCTTATCTTAGTCAAAACAAGACTATTGTCAAAGTTGATACAAAAGTCAAATCAAACAATCTTAAACGAACTTAGACCGACTATTCTGAATTAATAAATTTTATAGAATAATCTAGCGGTTCAGAGATTTCTTATTCGAGCCTTTAGTATATTAAATGTATTTATTCAAATGATACATTTGATTTGCCAAGTTGTAATGTGATAAAATAGAATATTAAGCGATTGGCTTCGAACAAATTTTGTACTACAGCCGTACCATCAGTTCTAATAAAGTTTGGATTGTTTCTCGCTAAAGTTTAATGGTATAAAAATGATAAAACGAATTTGTTCATCGGCTGCAAATATGGTTCCTCGTATTTGCATCGTAGGCTCTGGTCCGGCTGGATTTTATGCGGCGATGCATTTAAGCAAACATCTTACTAATATTAATATAGATATTTTTGAAAAGTTGCCGGTTCCCTTCGGATTAGTACGGTACGTATTTCAATATTGTTTTTAAATCCGTTACAAGTGATCTGACTTTGATTTTACGATTCATAGTAAAAAAATTGCACTAATTGCAAAGTATTTTATACCAAATAGAAATAAGATATTTTAAAATACATTATTTTAAATGTTACACTAATAATTTGTTGTGAAAATTAGTATACAATATGATAATGTAGTATAGAAGGATGACAGTAATTTTCATTTTAGAGCAAAGGTTTTTACTTTATACCAGAAGCCATAGCTATTTGGCAAATTGTTTTATCAAAAGACTTATGAACTAGAATTGATTTTTTAATTTTTCTTGACAGTTTTGGAGTAGCACCAGATCATCCAGAAGTTAAAAATGTAATCAATCAATTTACAAAAGTAGCAAACAAGCCAAATGTAAATTTTTATGGAAATGTCACACTAGGAAAAGACATTAGTTTGTTACAACTAAGACAACATTATGATGCTGTTCTTTTGGTAAGCCTTTATGTATATACATTGTAAAAACAGGTTCTCGTGCCTTCCAATTGGCCGCTCATTGTTCATATACTGCCAAAAAGATAATGCTCACTATTCGTAATGGTTTTATATAATGTAAGTTAAGTTGTAATTAAACCTAGATCCATTCAGTTTTTTTTAATTTTTGCCTTAAATTGACTACATCATTAGTATTATTAATTTATTTATTATAATTTAAATTAGACATATGGAGCTGAGGAAGACAAGACATTAGACATTGAGAATGAAGATGCACATAATGTAGTGGCAGCAAGGAATTTTGTTGGCTGGTACAATGGCCACCCGAGAGACAAAGATTTAAAGGTAAAATATCATTGGAACAATAAATAGGGTGTCTGGATAATATAAAAAAAATCATATTTAGCATGTGCATACATCAGCTATCTTTTTTTGATGTAACAATATCTAGTTGACGTCAATGTTACTCTATTCACATTAATCACAAGTGCAATACCTGGGTTTACCTTGGTTAAATTTCAATATTCAAATCTATTGAATAATTTTTTATTATGTTTTCATATGTTGAAACAAGTTTTCAATGTCTTGATTTTTTTTTAACCTTTGGCCATTACTTTGTCCACGTTCATCATAAACATAACTTTTGTAAGTAGCGAGTGCACTTTTCTGACACTGAGCTCGATTTCATTTAGATCTGGTTAGCTGTTTCGGAGTTCCCTGCTAACAAACATATATCCATACAACTATGTAATATTTATTACTTGAGTGTTGTTGGTACAATAGTTAACAGTCTGTTCTTCATTTTAGGTAGACTTATCAGGGTCAACAGCTGCAATTCTCGGACAAGGAAACGTTGCATTAGATGTTGCCAGAATTTTATTAACTCCTGTTGATGCTTTGCGTAAAACAGATATAACTGAACATGCTATCTCTGCATTAGCTGAGTCTAAAGTTAAAGAGTTGTACTTAGTTGGTAGGAGAGGACCGCTACAAGTTGCCTTTACAATTAAAGAATTAAGAGAACAGATCAAACTATCCAATTGCAGAACTATTTGGAGAGATGAAGACTTTGTCGGAGTCGAAGAAGCTGTTGCAACGCTGGCTCGTCCGAGGAAACGACTGACAGAGCTAATGTTAAAATGTGTAAATGAATCAAGGAATTGTGTAGAAGTGAAGGATAAATATTTTAAGCCGATATTTTTCAGAAGTCCTAGTAGATTTTTAACAGATAATTTTAATAATGTCAGTGGTATAGAATTAATATGCAATAAGCTTATTGGTGATAGTTTAGAAGAACAAAAATGTGTTGGTACTGATCAAAAGGAAGTTATAGATTGTAGTTTAGTGTTTAGAAGTATAGGTTATAAAAGTGTGAAGGCCGATAAGGATATAGTGTTTGATTCTAACGGATTTGTTCTTAATGATAAGGGACGTGTGATTGAAAATAACGCGTCAAGAGATTTAGGTAAGGTTTACGTTTCTGGATGGTTGGGGACGGGGCCAGTGGGTGTCATATTACACACAATGAGTAACGCATTTCTTGTAGCTAAAGCGATCTGTGAAGATGTTAAAAATTCTAATCATTCATGTAAAGGTGGGTTCGAAGAGGTTAAGAACATATTATCAAATCATCAAATAGTGGACTGGAAAGCTTGGGAAAGAATTGACAAATACGAAATTGAACAAGGTAACAAGGTCGGGAAGCCGAGAGAAAAAATTTGCAATGTTAAAAAGATGTTAGAAATAGCATCATGACATGTTTAATTGCATTTTTTTTTTAAATATCAATTTATTGCATATATATTATATGTAGGAGTGTAATTAGAGTATGGGGTCTCGTTTCTTATGAACAGTTCAATAGTCAAAATCACAAAATTAAATTTATATATGAACGCATGTTATAGTTTTTTGTTACAAGAATATATTTTTATTGTTAATCAAATAATTATTTTATTGGTTTTTGATTCATAAAGTTTATAAATAAAGATTATACGAGTATTAATTTGTTTTCTTAATGATATCACTTCGGTGATACCGTCGCTCGTTTGCCTCCTTCTCGTATATAAAAAAGGATAAGATAGCCCTAGTAATCGGCAGTATTTAATAAAAAAAAATAGTATATAAAATAGTATAATAAAATAGTTTTTGTTTAAACTACAGTTAACTTTGTATAAAGAGGTAGATATTTCGTAAAATTCGAAACCTTTGGGTAAAAATAGTTGCACTGCAAAATGTTATAGTGAATTATATGGTTTGTCAAATCCTTAAAGATAGACCACTATTTATGACACACCGGTATAGAGATCAGTAGGAACCCAAGTGATCCTTTATTATATTGTATAAGCCACTTGTAATAATATAAAAAAAAATAAAATAAAATGTTTGACGCGTGTCAAGAAGAACACCATTTTCTATTGAAGTTCGAACCTTCGTCTATATGCTGTTGAATTATATTTAGAAATGTTTTAATTATATATGTATTATTTTATTTTACACTTCCCTTCGAGTGCTTCGTAGTGACCGTGCGCGACGATGTCTATAAAGGTACGTTATATATTTTATATAAAATGTACAAAATGTGGCCTTATTCGACGCTCGCGACTGTTTGTTAAAACAAAATGGCGGTGTTAATCTCAAAGCACAAAATTGTTTTAAAGGTTTTTTTTTCTTATTGAAGATTTCTCATTTGTAATTTGATGCCCGATTTGTCGAAAAATATAAAACATGGTTTTACTTATTCTCTATCCATATATCTATCCGTTTGCGTGAGCATGGACTTGGCGGTACTGCGACAAAATTGCCAACGAATTGTAGCTTTAGCAATAACAGATTATATCAGGTTGATTCCCTTTATCACCAGAACATCGAATAAAAGTATTTATAAAATTTTAAAATTAAACAACATTAGTAATGACGGGGATCGCACAGGGACGTGTAGATTTCGGTTCGCTCCAGTCACTCGCTTAGCAAGTGAGCCTCTGACGCGATTAGGGTATGCTGTGTAAATAAACATAACACAAAAGCTAACAAAAAAATCTACCAATTTTAATGCAAAAATTATTTTAAATAATCAACGATGTCTTTATTAAATTAAGGATAAATACGTTCTGAAATGACTCACGTTGCTTTTCTAATCACTATCATTCAACTGAATCCTAAATAATAAAAATCGTCTTTTGAGTAAAAAAAATTATAAACCATCATAAAGAGCTATAATTTTTTTGGTAGTTTTTATATTCTAAATTCGTGATTAAAAATAAAAGGGATAATACGGTTGCAGAGGCAATATGTGCCAGGTTTCACTGGATACTTCAGAGAGGGGACCAAGCGCATTGACCTTGTATTGGTTATTAGAGATGACGGGGACGGTAAGGTCGAAATGTTGAGAGTTAATTTTTTGGCCAACGTTGTAAAGACCGGCCTCGAAATTGAACTGGAACAAGGAGTGGTAAGATTCGTTGCAAGACCACTTAACACCGGAGAGGGAGCGTGGGGAAACGCTTGTTTGTTGGTTATAAGAAAAGATCTTGTTCTTTTAGCATGTTGTAACTGTTTTTAATTTTAGAGGGCGAAAAATAAAAACCTGATTTTTGTTAAAATACATGCCCCTCCACACGTTATTGTCGACTATGGAGAGTATTTTAACATACGGAGGTTTTTTAAAGATAATCACGCTGACTTCATAAATCCTAGTAGTTGGTATTTTGGTATGTTGCCTATTGACACGGGCAAAGGGCGCGAGAGGGAGCTTGTCAAATTCGTAAGGTGAGTTATTGTTTTTCTTAAGTTATACATGCAGTCAAAAAACTTAAAATCGATATTAATTTCAGAAAACAAAATCCGGGCCCTCTAAATTATTCGAATCTCGAACGGAGTACTATTGTTTATAAAATTCTTCTTATGTTGCCGTTTGGCCTTTACGAAAACTATGTGGGTTTAGATAGGTAAGTATTTAAATCGAATTTATTTAAAATAAAAACCACTGGATGCGTTCCTAGTTCATCTTTTCGCCACTACATGTCAGTCATATAACCAAAGAAGATAGTTTCAAATTTGTTCAGTGATTTATTTGCGTTGTATCCACTTAAATTGTATATTTCAGGTTAATCAAACATCGTATCGTACTCGATGTATATCCTTTGCACGACGGTCCTCACTTCTTCGTTCCCAATCAAGATCCAATTAGAATCAACGGACGTCAGGTATGGAACCATAAAGTATTACCTAAATTAGTTAATATTTAGTTGTCGTTAGTTATTATTTGAATAGAAAAGAATAGACATTTATTGTGACATAAGATACAGAAAAAAACATGTAAACTACATTAATTCAAAAAAAAGAAAATGTGGTAAAAGGTGATTAGATCAGCTGGTGCAGTGACGGTTCAGGACATTGGTCGAAAAACTAATGGATATTTGTGCGGCCCGCGAACCCATCGAATTATATACATATTTCGAAGAAAAAAAAACTTTTTTGGAAAGGCCGAATATTTTCAATTAACTTTAAAATGACCAATATCATTTGTTTGGAAATCAAAAGGTAATTCTAAAAAACTTATTTCTACGGAGGAAACGTGTTCATAAGCCAACAACCAAACAGATTGGTTGTGCCAACTACTTTGTCCACGAAAGTGCGGTTCGCAGTGATACCTCAATTTATCCCCTTAGATATAAGAATTTGAGGACTTAGACCATCTCTGCGCTGCCTGTCGCATCCTAAGGTCTCCTTTATTGTATAATTTCAGGTACTCTCTCGTACGTGGTTGGACTTTAGTAAACTCTTAATAGGCAGACAACCGTTTAGCCTGATTCATGATTATATGGGGGAAAGAGTGAGTTAGCTATAATTTATATGAACTTACATACTAATGTATGGAGAGCCATGCCACGATTTTTTTCCTAAGATTCAATTCCGGATGTTTATCACAGTTATATGTAATTTTATAATCGACTAGCTGTTGCCTGTGACTGTCCGCGAGGGTTTAATAAAAACTTTGTAGCCTACACATTCTTTTAGACTGTTTTACATCTATGTTAGATTTGAACCAGATCCATGTCGCAGTTTTGGATTTAACTCGCATTAATATTAGCAAGGCTATCTTTATTTCAGGTCGCATTTTATTTCGCTTTCTTAGATTATTATACAAAAGCACTACTTCTAGCAGCTATTGCTAGTTTGTTCTTCACTTCATCAGCTTACAATGCAAAAGATAACTTGGAAATAAAGTATGTAATTTATCTGTTTCTCTCCTCGCACAAATTATCTTTTTTGTATAAAACATTTGCAGATTTTTGGTCAATTTATTAATATTTATTTTACCACAACCAAACCAACTAAGATTTTAGGCTTGTGATATAGTCCACGACCATAGTGGAATGGCAGGATTGGAACTCTCGACCACGTGATCGGAAATCCGTAGCATTTAGGCTATTGGCGCTTTATGTTTTATACATTTTCAGAAAAATAACGTGTAAATCTCAAGATCCGGTGTGTGGTGCGTGCGCCACCCACGCTTGGTGCCCGACGAGGGCACTAGAGGATTACTGCTGGAAGGCCCGGTTGGCGCATGTTACACACAGCTTTCCTATAGCATATCTTTGTTTGTTCATTTCACTTGGAAGTAAGTGGTATTCTAATTTATATTTTATTTAAGGAGACCAGAAAGTTAATATTTGTATGTTATTCTCCAGGTACATTATTCGTACCTATCTGGGAGCGTAGGACATGTTACCTAAATTGGCTCTGGGAAATCAATCAATCTTATACTAAAAAAGCTGTAAGGTAAATTTTATTATGTATACTTAAAACGCACGCTCTTTATCACTATCAGCCTGATGTAGTCCGCTGAACGTTGGTCTCCCCCATCGATTGCTGATGATCGATTGATGCAATAGCTGATACGTTTAAAACTAACGATTGTATATTACAGGCCCGAATATATAATTCCTGACAACCTCCCATGGAGGAATTTGTACATCAGACAAGGTTTCTTAATCATTTTCAATATCCTCGTCTTCGTGATTTATGTGAGTTTGTTTCGGACTTTTTTTAAGTTAAATAATACCGCAGATGATTTACTTCACATTTACCACGGTCCATGAAACGTTGATGCCATTCACCGGCCAAGAATTGATTACAATTAGTGACCTGAACAAAGACAAAACCGGAGTCTTTTTTTTACCATTTACAAATTCTGACACTAGATGCCGTAGATGATATGTGTACTGTCATAGCTCTCGATCTTAATATTTGTTTTTGAAAATCAAATTATCTACATAGGTAATAAATGTTGTTCTAATTCTTACAATGCCCAGCAGTGGGAGAGGAAAGATGATGATGATGATTTCTATAGTTTCACTCGTGTCATCACTGATGTTTTTTTTTAAATTAAGACTTTTAAATTTTTGTACTCAACTTTATGTTCTAGATCATAAAAAGCAGTCTTTCATTCCTTCAAGTTGTAAGAACGTATCTTGCGTTACTTCTTGCGTGTATGAACTGTTGATTTGTGGCTTAATGTAACTGATTAGAGCATTCTTTTACGTTCCGTTTCAGGGCGCCTTAATATTGGTGCTCATGATCGCGGTCATGTTTTACAAGCACGCCATCTTCTATTCAACATTTGGTACAAAACCATATGAAAACTTTTATTATCTACTTGCTTGTATAGCGGTAGGAAATTGTGTTTTTGGGTTAATCATGCAGTATGTAAGTACTTGGTATCTCTCTTATATTTTTTTTTAAAAAGAAGACGGCCAACGAGCGGTAAGATCTCAAGGGCGATTGCGACGCTCACGGACATCTGCAATACTAGAAGAACCACATATGCGTTGCCAGAATCGTTAATAATTTTGTTCCATGTATTTGATTAATAATTTTTCAGGTGAACAAATGGTTGGCCTATGTATTGACTAATATAGAAAATCACAGAACTTATGCCGCACACGAAACATCCTATATATGGAAACTGTTTATATTTAACGCACTTTGCTATACATTCCTCATTCTTTTCTGTGCATACTGCGTTGTAAGTATAATTACAGGATGTCCCAAAAATCCTTACAACGAAAGACCACACACTTACTGGCCTTAATTGATGATTTAAAATACCTCTTTTTTAAATGTTGCTTAGTTTGATCGCTAGAGGCTTTAAAGTTTCTAAATCTGCCAGTTTTATGTGAGATGACAGTCTTAATATAATCTATTTATATTTAAACCTTTGTTTGATTCAATTATACATACATTTTCGTGGAATTAACCCCCTGCAAATAAATAAATACGGCGCGGAAACACGAGTGTAATTATAAAAAATAATCACGTTAATTGTTTTATTTTAAAATTGCAATTTTTGTTACAAAGGTTTTCGGACACTATTTTCAAGATTCGGGTCCAAGGACATTAATGGATGATATTAAATACATGAACTGCGGCCCATACGGCTGTGGGGACGAAATGACTGCCTTTGTAGTTACGATTGTCATCGTAAAAGAGGTCATTTATAAATTGCCCTGGCAATTGATACCGTGAGTTTGCTGATTACATATTTTAAAAAACAAGTCCATATCGGTGTGGTAATAAACTTATTTGACTTCGTTCTAGAGGTGTTATTATCTATTGTTAAAAACTTGTTGTTGAATGTTGCGTCACGATGTTTTCCTTCACAGCAAGAAGGTCGAATAGA
Source organism: Papilio gigon (assembly GCA_027563995.1). Lineage (NCBI taxonomy): Eukaryota > Metazoa > Arthropoda > Insecta > Lepidoptera > Papilionidae > Papilio > Papilio gigon. The sequence continues at coordinate 5,213,654 of JAODUI010000023.1, forward strand.
CACAAATATTGGTACATGGCGGGAATCAAACCTGGACAATGTCGAGTACGGTCCGGTTCAGTCATGCGCTTAACAACTTCGCTACCGACGCTCTTATTGAGCTTTACTAAAAAAATTTTTTTTAAGTTTTTTCCAATAATTTACGTTACGTTATTTTGTTTGTTTTATAGCATACAAAGTGACTATAAAGTAGCTAGTGGGTCGAACTCCACAATACCGGTTTGGGAAAAGGAATATGAATTGTGTAAAATAAATGAAAACTCCTTAGACCAGATGTACTTGAACTTAAGTTAGTATTAAATTGTAAAGTTGTCTTATTAATGGATGGATTTTAATTGTCTTGTATCAAATGTGACGACTAAGCATGTTTATAATTGCGTTGTAAAATTCAGTGTTACAGATTGTTTTGGGATTGTTTTTCATGCAAGCGTTTCCATTGTGTCCGGTGGTGCTATTCTTGACGAATGTATGGGACCTTTGGTATGCCTTTTATTTTACCATATGCAACTTATTTAAAACGATTTTAAACTTTCGTTAGCCATTATTATAAATCAAATATGTAACGGGTTTGATTTGATTATTTTTCTGTTTGGATAAAAATCAGTTATTAAAATTTAACCTACTTCCCGAAGTCGGATTTCAAAACTGGTACACGAGCTAAATTTTAATAATTTATTATTGTTGAAACCGTTTTTTGTTTAATTTTTCAAAATAATTTGTTTCATTTTGTTTGTGTATTTAATGAAGTAGGGTTATATTGTAGTACTTTTGGAGATATGAATTATGGTGTGATGTGACAGTTACCACGCTCATCACATGGTGAAGGGCTGTCGGCGGCCGCTGGTGCGCAACAGCACCGGCATCGGCGCCTGGCAGAAGGTCATCATTGCAGTCGGATACGCGGTGCCACTGTTCAATGTAACTATTTTTACACGTATCAGGGTTTCATTGATTACTTCTGCTTTGGAAACTCCCTAAACTTTGTATAACCCTAATTCACTGGTGACAGTTGTGTGAAACGCATAGCTAACTTTTTTCTTCTAATAACTAGAGATGGTAAAGTTTTTGCACGCTTCGTTCGCAGTGTTTTATTTGGATAACTTGATGTGCACCTCGCACTAACATAGACTTCGCACCTCCTTTCATAATATAGACAAAAAAAATATATTATTAGTTATATATGAAAATAATATTTCTGGAAGAATTTACATTCTCATAATTTTTCCTGGCAGATTTTGTGCGTCGCATTAAGTTCTGAATTGGTCGAGAGAAAACTGTACAGTGTTGTGAAATCGGCAAAATTTTCAACTCAATTTGACCATTATAAAAAAACCTACCCGAATTATTTCAAATTTGTCGTGTCAAAGGTGAGTGCAAACTACTTTTGTTACTTACCACTACTTATTTTGTTACATTGTCGCGATGACGCGCAGATCTGCGGCGGCGACGACACGTCTGCCCAAACACTCTGTCGCGAATTATCGTGTCTTTTAATACTTTGGATATCTAACATTTAGGTCGTCTTAAAATAGCCATTTGTTTTATTAATGTAATTTCTTTTATATTATTAGGAAGGAGCCTGCAAGTTCCCAAGTAAGTGTGCTTGAATACATGGAATATACTAAGTTAATCCGCATAATAGAATATAATATAATGGACCACAACATTTGTTGTGGCTGAGCCTGTGGCTGTTGGATATTTATCCACTATCTGTTAATCTTATTATGATTTTGGTTATCATTATCATCTTCAGCCTGTATCATGCAAATTATTTGGACCAAACCAAGACTACCCATTCTCTAATGAGTCGTAACTTGATTTATTTTTGATTTCAGTTATGTATGATAAATCAATCGCGGTTAATCGCTACTGGCAACCCCGGAGGTACAAATGGTGGGGGATAATAATTGTCTCGGTAAAATTAACTTATACGCAAATTTTAATCTAACCTCAGTGTATTCTACGAGATGCCTTTAAATTATTTTAAAAAGAAAAAGTTGACATAATTTTTTTTTCAGCATAGCGTTATTGTCTTTGCTTTGCTGGTACGATGGTTAATAACACGTTGTCCGAAAGACATTAAAGAAACAGTGAGAACCGAAAACTACATAACTTATAGATATTACCTGGCTAAAGGTGTAACCAAATAGAATACATTAAATGTGGTGTCTGTGTTTTAATTTACACTCAGACTGTTTACTTTTATTCCTAAATATATTTTGTTCATTTCTCACTTCTTTCTCTCTTTTCCTGCCTATATTCTAATGTCTGAGCACTTATCTTATAAAGGTGATGATTTTAAAGCGTGCCACTTGTTCGTGTCCTAACATTGTGGCGAATACTGCAGTCTCTCCGCCACTTTACTATCGCGATGGACCTGTATCGATTGACCAATTAATCAAGAATGAATATTCTTATCGACCCGGGTCGATCACAACCAGTTGTCAATGACGCATGAGATTAGGTTAAAAAGACCTGATAGAGATCTTTAGTCGGTCGGTCAAGTTATAACATGGTGGTCGACTGTGGGAACGGAATTCATCGAAAGCGGTTCAGTCAATGCGCGACCGAGTGATCACGTTAGCGCTAGCCATGTAACAAAAGCTGGGTCCATTTGAGCCGATCAGATCACTTTTCTGGAACCTTTTCTAATCAACAGGGTGCTCGGAAACACGAATGTCAATTACATTGTTGCATCCGCTTGTACATGTCTTATCTTACTGCAGCCTCATTTTTATTTTGATATTTTCAATAGCTTAGCGGGTTTTATATTTCCTTAAAAAAAGTAACCGCGATACCAACGCCTGCCACTTATCCAGCTAAAGCGGGCGCCATCATATTTACATGTACCATAACGACTTTACTGAACAAAGGAGATCCTGTAGTTTTATTATATGCAAAGACAAAACTGCGATATGAAGTAAATAAATACAATAATAAGTAACGTATTTTGTTGTTTTTATTTTCTTTAAGTTATTTGATTCGTGAAGAAGCTAAAGTGTTCGGTTCATTCGTTACATTAAGTCGTCGAGTACGTTTCCTTGGAACTTCAAGTTCACCAACATCGATTGTGAACACATACTGCAACAGCACGAATACTCCAAACATTATAATCTGAAAAAAAAAAAATAATTTAAACAATATAACTTATTTTAAAGCATTAAACTAGCGTTCTGTTTTGGAAGAAATATCGTTGCAAGTAGCGGACTTTAACATTTTTTTAAAGATTTTTAAAACGCAATTAAATGGTTAACGGTTTACGGTTATGTTAATACTTTAAACTACTTAATTAAAATTTTTAACAGCATCATATATTGGCACAACTTGATTCCAAATCCGTGTAAAATTTCGGCTCTTAGATTGTGAGCTGCGTTAACGAAGCGAAGTATTCATTGATAGCTGCTCGCTGAGTCGATGCTACGGTTCCACGGTAAGTTAGGTTGGCCACTGCTACACTGCCATATGTAGAATTAATTGCCATAAAGTAATTTCTGCATAAAATAATGGCATAATCAAACACTAACCTCAAAAACGAATATGTACATATATTGATGAGCCCTTAATTCGTCAATAGTTAAAATACTTTCTTTACGGGTGTACTTGTCAAAAGAATCCGTTGACACATGAAAGTATCCTAAAGAGTACGAAAAAATGTTAATTCTTTATCCATTAACTGTGGAATGTACAGGATACGCCGAGTTGTGTAAAGAACCTAACGGAAGACCACAGACTGCTTTGTCGAAAATTCAACGTAACTTACCTCTGTACAGGCTTAGTTTGGTCGTCAGAGGACAACACAATTTAGAAATATTTTGGTCCTGTTTTAATGAATGATATTGGCAATTGTTTGTAACCATGCATTACAAATTTCACTAGTGAAATTTACACACAAATGGAAATTTTGACGTCCAATGACGGCCGATACTTGAGCAACAACGCCGACATGTCAAATATGACGTTGTTTGCAGCTACATGGAACGCGACCTCTCACTACGCATGATACGCAGTGCTGACCGACAGATAGATGTGGGTGCGTAGAATTTGACAATGTTAGTTAAGTGGCACTGACTGTGAACGTCTAGAAAATTTAATGTAGTGTATTGTAAGGTATTTTAATTTTGTTAATAAAATAGTAAAAATTACCACGTGCGTTACAACATACCTGGAAATATGAAAAACAAAATAAAAAGAAAAAGGTTTATGTTTAAAATAATCGCTACAGTAAGTTATCAATGGCATAAAATCGTTATAATATGTCTACTAGAATTAAATGCAGGAAAAAGACGATTTCTCTTATTTCTGGAAATATCGCGTACGTCCTCCCTTATTTGGAGTAACAACTAAATACGTTATAAAAGCAATTTACCCATGGTGCCAGGGTATGTTCATCTGTTGAATGTTCATGTCGAAAAAACAGCCACAAATAATAAAGTAGATATGGACCGGTCTCCCTCCTGCTCTCCATTAAATGTGCTTCAATAATATCTGTCGAGCACACCAGTGACACAACCTGGAAACATACTTAAATAGTAACTGACAACCACTAGTATCCAACAACGGACAAGGCCTGTCCCACACGGACCGCTTCAAGTTGTGGGTAGCGACAGATGCCTGCGTTACACAATGTTACTTTCGTACGCAAAACGGTGAAAAGTTATATGTGATTAAAGCATGTGAGAACTTTCTTTGCCATTTTCACTTATGATTGTTTACATTTAGTACGATTTAAGCTCGCGTCATATAGACAATAAATATACTTATTCGATGTTCAAACGCGAGACTTTCCTGTCCTGAAGGTAATCATAACGTAAAATTGAATTACTGGTACAGCTAAATCGTTCCATTCTCATTAATTGTGTAAAGCAACTTCGTTATTTATTAATTTTGATTTTTCATTTCGATCCGACTCAAAACTGACATTACTATACCCACGTTTATAATAATAGCTAAATAAACCATAAGTTTTAAAATTCTGGTCCACATGTTAAAGGCTTCGTTCTTCAGAAGCAGAGGTCTTCGGTAGTGTAGTACGCATAATTCAGCGTCACGCCTGAAATTGTAATATAAATACAATTAACAGTATAATAGATCTTGAGTTGGCACGTCGGATAGACAAGTACGCCTGTTCCCGACGTGCCAAATCAAATGTTTTTTGTGACACTTCCTTAATAATTCATGTAGTAAATACACTAATTGAAATTCACATAAATTAAAATAACCTCATGTCGTAGAGATTGAAGAACAATACAACTACTATGGTGAGTGGAGACGAGAAACCAAAGGCGATGATCAAGGTGAACTGCATCACTGAAATACAATTACAGTCAGTATTATAACATAAAATAATACAAGGTAACAAACGAGCAGCGAGGAGGTGTATTGTATAGGATACTAGTAAGTCCCTCTACTAAATCCTTCCTTTGTTAAGAAATGTTGCGACGACTTTAATTTGCATCCGGCAATATGTACAACAATTATAAGTATATTGTAATTATTTTATAACGAATAAAATCATCGATTCCAAGTTATTTTACCAAGAACTTTCATCTTATCAATTAGGAAAGTTTCTTTAAATCGCGGCAAAATGAATTCTCTCTCCCAGCACGGAGCGCTTTGGACTCTTGAAATTTGGTTGTAATCCGTTCTACTGAAAATTAATGTAGTGTAAGTTTTAAATGTGTATTAAATATGTAACGATAACATTTACATTTATTTACTTACGTCGAGTAACGTGACAATTTTCTAAATAGAACAAATCTTAGCAGTAGCACAATTGTGAAGGCAAAGGTAAGCTCAAACATGCACGATGTCATCACGCACAGGTTAAAAAATAATACACGATCATATGAAAATGAATTATCGACAATTCTTTCCACACCGCTCCACACTGTGAAGATTGCCTGTGAAGTTAAACAACATATTCAACACGCTATCTACTAACCGTTATATATTACACGTGTTTGGTAATATAAATAAAATAATTGATTGCTTATGATCAATATAATTATTTAATTTTATTCTTGTATAGATAAAGTTTTCAAAGAGAAAATGTCAAAACCTAAATTGCGAAATTGTAGAAACTGAATTGGTTCCGACATTCGACAAGACTTCGAAAGTAGGTAGCAGTGTGTTCAGGGAGTTACGGGCCAGCACTTATTAAACAAGCTCGTACCATCTTCTGAAATCACCACTTATCATGTTGGATCGCCGTTAATTGTATCAAAAAAACATTTATTTATAGTAATTAATATATTTACGTGATGAAATCCATAGTAGCCGAGCACTAGCATAGGCAGAAGAAAACACATTATATAAAGATGTTTTGCGAGAGCGCAGCTGAACGAATTGTAGGTTCTATGATTCTCTACTCGAACGATAAAATACGCAACCCACCTATGAATCTGTAAAATGGAAAAATACTAATATAAACCTGTGCGAGGGAACGAGATTTAATCCCAAATGTCTTGGAAATTTCCCCTCTCTCGTTCACGGCCGGCAACGCATCTGCGATTCCTCTGGTGTTGCTGATGTCCATGGGCGTCGGATCAAATAATTTTAGACAATCCGAGGCTCGTTTGCCCCCTTTAAAATAATTAAAAAAAAACTTTACTGTTAAAGTCTATTTTTTTAATACCAGTACAGTGAAAAAATCAAATTCACTTTTCACTTAAGTCCTAATATTGTGTATCAAATTGCCATTATAAGAGCTATAATTTATGACACGTCCTTTTCTGTACACTTAAATCCAAGACATATGCAGCGACATCTGATACGACACGACTATTTTATAATAACGACAATAGATAGAAAAATATAGATGAAAAGGAGAAAACGGAAATGAACGTTTACACGTTCCATCCTTACGGATGGAATTAGTAAAACAAGCCGACGGCGTGTCATACCAAAAGTCGAAAGAATACCTTAGACAAGAGAACGTTGGACATCCTTTAATTATAAAGATATTATCATCATCATCATCATGCCCTTATCTGTACTGAAAGGCACCACATTACATACCTTCTACTCTTCCACGCATCTACCTTATACCCGAATACAATTCCTTCTTACGTATATTCTCTCGCACAATCCATCCACACCATCCAGTTTCCATGCAATACGACAGTGTAGATCGAAATTTGGATGACATATTAATTATATACAACTTACGAGATCGACGACCAATAGAACTAAGGCGAAACCGAGCATAGTAAAAATCAACCTCGGTAAAATTATATCTGGATTAGGAACATCATTAGCTATGATGAAATTTCTATCTTGAAACTTTCTCAGTCTCAAAAAGATTGCAAAAACAAACGCAGTCAATAAAATCTGTTGAAAAACAAACACTTCTTTATTAGAAACGAAAGGGAAATATATAATATAATAATAACAATATATAATAAACTAAAATCACTTTTCGGAATTTTTCTTCAACTAACTTATAAAACTAAGGAGGTATTATTAGTTATATACCATTTATGATATGTGTTAAGAATATGATTTAGAAACAAGTAACGCTAGACATAATTCCTTAAACGCAAAAAAATGTATAATGGCCAAAATGGAAATTAAATTTAAAAAATCAATTGTACTAACTATTATAAATATTTTATTTGGTTAAGTAAAAGATTAACAATACTGTTAACAATATTGTTAACAAATACTCACAATCCCAATGTAACACATAAGCACTATTATTGTTGGATAGTAAGATTTACCAATCATGGTGATGCCCGTACTTCTTGATTTTGGTGCAGTATCAAGATACGGGTTAAATTCCGGTCTGAAATTAAAATAACGATAAACAATACGTTACCTACTGCAATCACCTAAGCAATCATGTAAACACATGTTTCAGGTTTATCCTGTGAAGGTTCGAACAAATGATCTAAATTTATTTTTCAAACTTTACAAATTAATTGTTGCCATGTACTAAAATGCGAATTACATTCTACTTAATGACTTGTCTTTATTACATCTGATAATTTCTACATCATAAGTTACCAATATGTACTGGTAAGTACCTTATTTGTTTTCTATTGTACTCCTTATTCTGCGTTTCCCAGACCCAGTTCAAATATTTTTCTCTACCAATCCAATACGCTGTCATGCACATGCCTGCAAACGACAACTTAGTATTAAGAAATAGATAATCGAGGACACATAACTGATGTTACACTCGTTGAAGATTAGTTCACGAAACCACAACAAGGGGTTATGGTTTGGAAAATTGTTCGATGATATATGCTAGTATAGGATTTTGTAACTATAATAATAGTATATCTTTAATTATCTACTTGCCGTTTTCCCTACGGAGGGTCGGCAGTATGTACTACTCTTCCATACACCTCTGTCAGCCGTCATATCTGAACTAACACGCTTCCTATTCATCTTTTTTCACGCAATAATGTTTGAATTTCATATTTTTCCTATTAGGGAAATTGATCGTTTCATTAATTTCAATTAATAAATAATGAATACACGCACCCCACAAAACGATGAACGCCGCGAAATATGGCACGTACTTATTATCCACCAAGATATATATTGAATACAAATTACAAAACTTATCTATTAGAACATGGTAACAATAATCTAAATTAAGTTTGGGGCAATCAGAGCAGATAAAATACCCAACCGATTTACAAAGTATTGGTCTGAAAATTTAATATAATCCATTAATATTTCTTGCGTCTACGACGAATATTTTTATAAAAAAAAGTAAAGGGAAAAAAATGTGAAAGACGAACAACACACAAGTGAATTTTTGTCCGCATCGAGAAATCCCCTATTTCCATGAAATTGTTGATCACTCAGTTACTTTTCGTCATCCAGTTGAAGGACGGTCGGTACTTATAAACATGTCATGACTTCTGAACCTCCAAAATTAAACGTATAAAAAATAATTGTTTGTTATCGTCCTTTGTTTCAAACCACAAGACATATTATAAGGTGTTCTTGTAAGTTGCCAGTTATCGAATCAAATCATTACGAAACACCTTACCTCACTTCCGTGTAGTTTTTATTTTTGTAAACCGCTAGGTAGAGAGTTATTAGAGCCACTATGGACGCAAACGCTAGAAATAGATTGTAAAGTCCATAATAAGCGAAGTACAGGGCAACCTAGACAAACATGAAACTTAAATGCAATATATCGCTTTTTACCACATTGAAATATTGCTAAATGGAAGAAACAAGTATTTCTCTTTTTGTCAAATAAATATTCCTATACGGGGACGTCTGTATCTAACAGTAGTGAATAAGCTCACAGCGCAGGCGTTTGAGATTGAAATTTGTTATGATTCAACATTTCCAAAATCACAGTATATTTGTGTTAAACTTACCTTTGGTCCAAAGTATTCATTCACCAAGTTCAATGGTTGCGGCGTAAGTATATTTGTGACACCAGCCCAATTATAAAATAGAATCTGAAATAATAAGAATGAAATGTCTACGAGGAATACAAGTTCAGGAAACTATCACGTAAATCAATGCTTATATATTTAAAAAAATACGTACGGTAGAAACCATTTGTAAGGGTAAAAAACTACGTAAATGACCATCTTTGGTCGTGTTGTCGTAAGTGTGTTCAACATTACCTGACGAGCATTAATACTTGAAGTATCTTGTGGAATGAAGTACGGTCCATCATGCAACGCGTATGCATCTATCACTATATTGCGACTCATTAACCTGAAATTATTTCTTTTTTTAGGAAATGTATCATCACTTATAGTAAATTTGCACTACATTTAATAAAGCGACTTGTTACCTTTCCAGTCCTATATAGTTTTGTCGGTCTCCAAACGGTACGTTCAGCAATGCCATATACACAACGAGGCTTCTGTCCAAGCTCGAGTATTGTAATGGTTGTATGTAATCCTTTCTACGACAATTTATGAATCATAAAAAATATTTAGCTGTCCGCATTTTAGATGCGTTAAAAAACTTTTTACTCCATCTATAAATATACAATTAGTAAGTACCTTACTACATTTATCCACTGGCGTTCTTTGTATGACATCATATGTTCAGCTCGAGAAGCCTGGACGCACTTTACACCGAAAGCGTTTCCTAGATTGTTGAGAACATCATTCGGACAATGCACTTTAAAAAA
>JAODUI010000023.1:5233890-5250890 GCA_027563995.1 Papilio gigon
ACCCGAAGTGGGTCTTGGCCTCCGACACAAGAGAACGCCAACGTCGCCTATCCTGCGCCATCTCCTGCCAGTTATTAACATGCATTGTAAAATTAGTCTACAAAATAATTTAGTAATTTTTATTTTTCAATGCTGTCCTATAGAGTAATCTTTACCTTAATACAAAAGTTACATCGTTGGTCATTTTTTTTAATAACAATCGATATTAACACGAACGTGATAATGACTCGCACAACACCAATACAATTTTCCATAAAGCGGCATTTGTTTTGTAAGTCAGAAGCGGTCGTATATTACCGACATTGGCGCTGGGACTGTTAGCAATATTCCTTACTAAACATGCAGCCAGGGATGGGGATCCTCAGTTCTGTCACTTACTTTTTTATACTACATCGTCATCATACGTATTAAAAATACATTTTCAAAATGAAAAATATACTGACAATAGCAGGACGTATGTTGGATTGCCAATTAAGGCAAAAATATGAAGTAATGAAAAAAAAACCATCTGTACTTATATTCGAGTATTCAATTACAAGGATTATTTTTGTAGTAACAACTGTTTGATTTTTTTTTGTTTTAAATTAGTCAGTATAAATAGAAAAAAAATAATTTATGTAGATTTTTGTATCGGTAAATCATTACTCATGTGACAACCCTACTGTCGGATTATTCCGACATTGGCGCTGGAGATCTATAAAAGTTTGTATTAATATTCCGGAGATAATTTAACTTTACGAGGTTATTTAAAGATCTTTTGATTAAGAGATTATATTTTCATCAATTGTAAATGATTACTTTATTACCTATTTACCAATCACAAACATAATTTTAGTAAAATACAGACTTAGTAGACAAAAAAAGAGAATAACTGAATAGGGGTATTTGGTCAGATATATCCGAGGTTGTTGGTGGAATGGACTCGAAAAAATTTGGCGGAAATATCCGACTTTGGCGCCTAAAGGGTTAAAACGTTTGTAATAAATTAGTTACTCACTGCGCTCGCGTAAGGCCCCTAAATTAAATTATTACTTTTCAGGCTGTAATGACTGCCATATTCATGCTGTCGCAGTACATATTCGCTCTTGATGTTGGCGAACTGGACATTCCAAAGAAACGGTCTCAACTACAGAGCGAATCAAAAACTTTAGAGGATATTACTGAATAAAATAATTCACTGATTATTTTTGTCTTGGTGTTTCAATTTTCATTTAAGTTTTATATAGCAAATGTCGCCTTTATTTACTTGAGTCATCATAATATGATGGCTACTTGTTAGTGTGACTATCTGAATCTTGGGTAATCCGTAACAATGAGCAGGACGCACAGACGTCTATACATATAGATATGAGAATGTATGATGTCGACGCTGCGGCGATCTGACGAAGTTTGACTACACCGAATCACTCCTGTAACTGGGCTTGCTGGAGTAAACCATTGCCTGCTTTCACTCAAAATACGCGTTGGACATGCTGTTGTGGAAACTGTAGCCCCTACGACTAAATATATAAATTCTGCTTCAGTTGCTTTGACAGCAAGGAATCTGAAGCTGGCCATTTCTACATCTCGAAATTGTCAAATGTCACTGAAATAGGTTATCAAAATATATTGATATAATTTATAACGTGTGTCTTGTGTTGCACTTTTTATACTAGAGGTTTATATACATTACAGTATTACCAAATGAGTGATAAACTTGAAAAAGAGGAAGTGGTGACGACGGTTTGTCTTAAACATAATTTGATTTTTTTAAACATGTGAATTTATTTTTTGAAACTTTTCGATTGTTAACGTTTGGCCGTGACTTTTTCAAATAGGAAGGAGTTGGCGGCGTGCCATCAGATTCTTTTCAGAGCACAGGGCCTCCGAAAAATCGTACGAGACGAACATTCAGAGACGGCATTCGTAAAATAGACTTAATCCTAGTGATGGAAGACGAGGAAAATATTATAGCTGACCCGATTAAAAATGAATTTCTCACCAATATTGTTAGAATGGGATTCGAAATAGAATATGAAAATGGTCTAGTGAGTAACTTTTTACGTTATAGCCCGTAGCTCACAGCCATTGGTGATATCCTTGCAACAAGTTCACCGGGCGTTTTTCAATTTGTATCACTTTTATACGTCTCGAATATGGCAGCAAATAGAGTGTCTTAGAAGTGCACTTTTGCTTTACTTCTTTTGAACAAGAACTAATGGCATATAAGCGGCAAATGTTTATAGCTGCGGTGCTGTAGCCGAAAGAACGCGCAAGTGGAATCGCCCAAATCTTTCCACATATTTCAATGGTTACAAAATTTACCTTACTAGAAGTATTTTAAACTCCTTCTCGATCTTTATTCTCCTGAGAACCTGTGAGGTTGTGTACTTGACGCTCGACCCAGTACATATCTACGATTGTTTCTTATTATTATGTATGTCTTTGCTTATTTTAGTTGCCATTTCACAAGAAGTTAGTGTTTTTTAAAGTGCATTGTCCGAATGATGTTCTCAACAATCTAGGAAACACTTTCGGTGTAAAGTGCGTCCAGGCTTCTCGAGCTGAACACATGATGTCATACAAAGAACACGAGTGGATAAATGTAGTAAGGTATTCATTGTTTCTACAAAGGCGTAGTTAAAAGATTTTATTGTTTTTTTTTTTTTATTTTATCTGTACAAATATAATACAATTTAGATTTAATTACTCGAAACAAAGAGCGCGGGCAGTTGAATTATTTATAATAGTCAAAATTTCTTATAGAAAGGAATATCCTCCACCATTACAATACTCGAGCTTGGACAGAAGCCTCGTTGTGTATATGGCATTGCTGAACGTTCCGTTTGGAGATCGACAAAACTATATAGGACTGGAAAGGTAACAAGTCGCTTTATTAAATATAAATACAAGTGCTGGTACATTTTTAAACAAAAGAAAAATGTTTTAGATTAATGAAACGCAATATAGTAATAGACGCATACGCGTTGCATGACGGACCGTACTTCATTCCACAAGACGCATCAAGTATTAATGCTCGTCAGGTAATGTTGAACACTCTTATGGTCACAGGACCCAAGCAATGACCAACCCTGGCACCGTTTCTTCGAGATAATAATCGTATTAATCCGCTACCGCATTCATACTAGCGGCTTATGGAAAGAAATGTTGGAAACATGTTTTTTTTTTAATAACGTGGACATATGTATATATATACAATGTGCATTAAATATAAGAAGTTTTTGATATGACAGAGATACTCATATGTGTTCTGCGTTCTTTAACGTTTAATGAGCAAAAGTTCAGTGCGTGCAATACTTTACACTCCATATTAATTATAGCATGCTTATTATTTTAGATCCTATTTTATAATTGGGCTGGTGTCACAAATATACTTACGCCGCAACCATTGAACTTGGTGAACGAATACTTTGGACCAAAAGTAAGTTCAACATAAATAGACTGTGATTTTGGAAATGCTCAATCATAATACAATTCAATCTCTAACACCTGTTCTGAGGCACGTTCTGTTTTGAGCAACAGTGCTGTAGACAGCCGTTTCCCAAAGAGGTCGTTCAATAAGGTTCGTTTGATGAGTGAGATGTATTGGAACCTACTCACAACACTCATTCACTACGCATCACGACAGCTGTAACAAAGTTACTACTGTTAGTTGCAGACATCCACGGGATAACGGTATTTATTCGACATCAAGAGAAATGCTGTCTCCTTCGCCTCCTTCTTTCATATAGCAATATTGTTAAATCAATATATTGTATTTATATTTCATGTTTGTCCAGGTTGCCATGTACTTCGCTTTTTATGGCATTTACAATTTTTATCTGGTGATTGCGTCCATACCGGCTATATTGACGTTCTACTTCGCCGCATATAGAAATGAAATGTACATGGATGCAAAGTAAGTTTTTATTTAAGGCACTTTTGACTTGGTTTTTGATAATTATAGATAAATAAAATAAATCAGTAGATACTAAAGATTATCACTTTTCTTGTATGTCTTATAAATATATCGTGTTATTAACGAATTGGTGCGTCAAATTAATGTTATAGAGCAGTTATTAACTCCTCGCTTCCCCGGCACTACCCATTATACTAATCATTAGAGATATTTTTCTCTTGCTTTCTTAAAATATGAGATGTTTAATCTAGAGGCTAGAATAAATTCTGCACCGACGCAGGCCAATGGATTTGTAAACGTGCAGACACGAGCCTCGGTGGTGCCACCTGTAATATCACTTGTTTTAAAATGCCATCACTCTATTTCTAACTTACTTTATTTTTAATCTTATTGAACAGAGATGTAAGAGTATTAACTTTTCAGAGACCAGATCTGTCGACCGTCTTTACATTTGATCTGCTCCGATTGCGCTAAAGTATTAAGTCATTGTTATCATATGCCAGTAAATAAGTTTTGTAATATATATAAAATGAATATCTTAGCGGATCATAAGTATACACCACATTTCGCGGCGTTCATCGTCTTCTGGGGTATGTGTACTGAATATATGCATGGAATTATTTCAACGAACATTTTTATAACACAGGAAATACTAGATTCAAACTTTATGGCAAATAAATGTAGACGTAACTGACAATTAAATCGAATTTACTAACTAGGCAAATCGCTAATCACTCGAAGGAGTGGATAAATGTTCCAATGAATTGGCGCCCGAATTTATCATAAGCGCTATCTATTCAAAGTGCTTATGGCCTTGCCATATTCTTTCAACTTGTTTAAAATACATTGTTTAGAAATATACGTAGCATCAAGAAACTCGCCGACGATGGGTCGAACGTCAGCTCCAAACCCTTGAATATCCATGTTTTTAGATTTTATGACCATGTTGTTTGTAGGTATATTTTTGGTAGCGTACTGGGTTGGAAGAATGAAATTTTTGAACTGGGTATGGGAAACGCCAAATAAGGATTACAATAGAAGACAGACGAGGTACGGAAGCCGGTCTTCATCAACCTTTGTAGCTATCAACATTCAATCTCATTACGATATATATTTTGGGTCATTCATTTATTTTTATTGTCAGACCGGAATTCAAGGCTTATTTTGAAACGGCACCAAAATCAAGAAAAACGGGCATTACCATTGTTGGTAAATCGTATCTTCCTACAATAATAACGCTAATGTTCTACATTGTTCTCGTAAGTATTTTATTTAATTGCTAATATAATAACACGATTTTTTATATTACGATTTTCTCACATTAACCTGTTTTTACTTTAAACTACCTGACCCCGCGAACACTGTTTCGCTTTAAAGGCAATAAACAAACAGATTTTTTAAATTAGGAGATACAAAAAAAAATTTCCTCCTCGGAAAAAAACGCTTGTGTATTTCCCAGGAAATGGAAATTATTTTTAAGGCTTTTACGGGAGTTTTTCTAATTTTATCACCTTTTAAACCTACCCTAGACCTCCACGAACAATCCAATACTAAGACAAGATAAATCTGTTCAGCCGTTCTCGAGTTTTAGCGAGACCAACGAACAGCAATTCATTTTTATATATATATGGATTAAGAATTGCTCCATTTATTTCATTTTGAAATGAATCCTTCTCTAATTAAACTGACATAAGGATGACGTAGTAGACATGATAGTCACGGATGTTCTTCGTGTCTCTGAAGAATATTCTAGACTAACAATTTTTTTTCTTTTCAACAGATTTTAATAGCTGCATCAGTTTTTGCTATGATGTTAGAACAAAGAAAGTGGCAAGATAGAAACTATATTGTAACTAGCAAAATTTCTGACCCTGGCATAGTTATGTGGAGATTGATGTATACCATGATTGGTTTTGCCATTGCTCTCTTCTTCGTTGATATTGTAAGTTCTATGTTTTTGCTAAAAGAAATCCTTCGGCCTATAACTTACCACCAATTAACAGAAGACAGGCTAGAAAAAATAATCTTTTACGTTTCATCTGAGTGAAGATATTTGAAATGTCTTTTGTTCAAACTGGTTCAATCTTTTCCATTTTACAGATTCATAGAAAGGTTGCGATTTTTTTAGTTCAAATAGAAAACCATAGAACCTACAAATCTATCAGCCGATCTCTTGCAAAACACCTTTTTATAATGATCTTGCCTATGCCAATGATACTGCTCGCTTACTTCGGATTTCATGCGGTAAATATGTATTTTTTTAAATAAGAAAACTAGACCACGATCCCATTGGATGTTAAGTTGTAATTTGGCCGAAACTTTCACACGGCCACCGCCTTCAACTATATAAGGCGCAAGTCTGGCCCCATACGGAATACTGCTCGCACCTCTGGGCGGGAGTCCCCCAGTACAAACTTCTTCTATTTGAACGCATAGAACGGAGAGCGACTCGAATGGTCAACGACCGAGGTCTTACCGATCGGCTCGATCTACTGGCCTTGCGGATGGACATCAGCTCCCTCTGCATTTGCAAAGGGGAGTGTTCCGAATAATTGTTTGGAACAATTTCTGCTGCCGAGTTTCGTCATCGGACGACTCGACAGACAGCCAAGTACCATCCGCACCATTACCGCAACCGGACTGTCGGGGAAACAACATTCCGGTTTTCGCACAACTTCCTGCCGCGCACTGCCGCGTTGTGGAATGGCGGTATTTCGAAACCAATATGACTTAGGGTCCTTCAAGAAACAAGCGTACCTCTCTCTCAAAGGCCAGCAATGCATCTGTGGTCCCTCTGATATTGCAGGTGTCCATGGTCGTCGATGATCGCTCCTGTGATCTAGCCGCTCGTTTGCCTACTCGTATATAAAAAAAATACAATAGTATGTTTAATGTTGATTCTATTTTGAATTTTAACAGATGATATTCAAACTGTATAGCGGTTTAGAGAAAAAGGTCGAGACGGGACCACCAAATAGTTATAATTATGGTATATTTGAAAACCTGTGTGTGATGACATCGTGCATGTACGAGCTTACCATTGCATATACAACTGTTCTACTACTAAGATTCGTTCTATTGAGAAAATTGTCACGTTACTCGACGTAAGTAAATAAATGTGAATGTTATCACTGCACATTCAAATCGCAATACTTACTTTACTTTTCAGTATGACTGATTATAATCAGCTTTCAAGACTCCAAAGCGCCCCGTGCTGGGAGAGAGAATTCGTTTTACCGCTATTCAAAGAAACTTTCCTAGTAAATAAGATGAAAGTTCTCGGTAAATTAACTTTGTATAATTTTATTAGAAATAGAATGATTGCAATATACATTTATGGTACTTGATGCCAAGTACTGCCTTTCCCACCATTTCCGAAAATAAGAAGGATTTAGTAGGAGGGGGAAAGGCTTAGTAATCTTGTATAACCAATACATATTTTGTACACCTCTTTTCCGTCCCGCGTAGTCTATGGGCAGCAATCACTTCACTATTTAAACGATTATGTTATCATGTATTTGTTATAATGATGGACTTTTGATTGTATTTCAGTGATGCAGTTCACCTTAATCATCACCTTTGGTTTCGCGTTTCCGCCCGCCATAGTAATTGTATTGGTCTCCAATATGTACGACATGAGGTTATTTTAATTCAACTACATATATAATATGTTTACTATTTAGTTACACATACTTGTGTATTTTTGGGAAGTCTGATATATAATGGGATCGGAGTATTAATAATCTGCGTTCCCGCTAAATCGTGTTTGGAATATGAGCCGTTCGAGCGCTGTAATAAAAATAAAGAAAAAAAAAATGAAAGTGGTTAATACGTCTTATCAAACAATGACAACTATACGTGTGTTCTTTTAGTACATATTTTCAGTTACCGTTTATTTGGATGATTGACCGTCATTCGTTTCTTTAATATCCATTATTTACTTTAAATACCGGTAAACGGTGATAAACAAGCAATTATCGTTTGTATTGTCAATTTTGTATTTAATTTGTCCGGCTGCAATTTTATGGTTGCTTCGGTAAATCTCTGATATGCGGGCAACAATTTTATTTTTTATGTATTGGTATGAATAAAATCTAGTTGAGTATTATTGCATTATTATAGTATTCAGAAGTTTGACACATCGGGAACAGCGTACCTTCTCGTCCGCTGAACGTGCCAACTGAACACTTGTGTAATACTTTAATTATATTTATGTGACTGTTCCAGACGTGACGCAGAATTGTGTATACTACACTACCGAAGACCTCTGCTTATGAAAAATAGAACCTTTAACATATGGACTAAAATTTTAAAACTTATGGTCTATTTAGCCATCGTTCTAAACGTGGGTATCGTATTTTAGCCAGTCACATTTTTTTTATTTCCTTCAATACTTTTGAGATACATTGTGGAAAGAGGGCATTGAGTTGTAGCTACCGACTACTTAAAGCGGTCCGTGTATGACAAGCCTTAGTCCGTTATTGGATACTCGTGTTGGTCGGCGTTGTTAGTTACTATTTAATTATATTTTCAGGTTGTGTCACTAGTATGCTCCACAGATGCCATCCAAGTGTATTTAACTGTGCAAAGAGAGGGTCCCAATAACCATTCGCTTAGTCATTATTTCGGCCTCTTTTTTCGGCATGAACACACATTGATTTATAATGTAACACCATATGTAAATATATTTTTTCAAATATCTAGTTATTATTGTGTATCTAAAATAGCTTCTTATTCCAAATAAGAAAAGATCCAGGCGATGTTTCGCGAGCTAGACAAATCGTCTTTTTTCCGCATCTAATGATGCTCGAAAGCTGAATCTGAAGTGAGTAAAGCGTAAGCATTTTATGTCACATGTGTAATTGCCCCCCTAAATTATCAAACGAAAGTTACAGAGTTACAGCCTTAACTTTGCAAATGGTAACTTAGCTCCTACCAGACAGTGCTGTTACAATCACTGTGAAGTAGCTAATTATTACCCAGTCCGAGTTATTATTATACTTGTTATATAATGAATTTATATTAACCCATTTTTTCTTTTTCAATCTTTCAGAGATGTTGTAATGCGCGTGGTAATTTTTTTTTAATGACATAAAATATTGTCCGGCAAAGACGTTACAACGGAGTACCGTAGATTTCTAGCTCGAAAATATGACATTTAATCCAACTTTTCGATGTCTAAGACCTACAAAACTTATTTTTTTTTTACATTTATTATAATATCTCGCCAAGTACAAAACTTTTTTTTTTTAATTGACACAGAACTAACTGTCCATGTAATAGCTGTCAAATGTTTTTCTTCCATAATTGTTTAGTTTTTGAGATTTTTGTTGCCATGTAAAATTTATTGAAAAAAAAAGATTTGTCACAAATTAATTAAATTAAATTTTATCTACTTTACTACACCAAAGTATTGAGATCCTATAAAACAGTTGAGTTGACTAAATGTAGGTTCTTATTTTTACACGTAATACAAGTGATATCCAAATGTCATTTTCACAGCCAGTGTGAACAACATCTTGTGGTACATAAATATTAAATAAAAATTGATAAAAGTTCTTATTGAGTTATTCAGATTTAAGCGCCTTTCCGTTGTCAACGCCTTTTCCGGACGCCTGTACAAGCATTGAATATCGACTTGATAAAAGAAACAATATATGTATTTTGCATTTACCAGGATTCGCTCATATTATGTCTTCGAATTGGGTTTCAGTTCCTAATTATCAAAACATGTTGACTGTCGACGAATTAAGAACTTATCAATATTTGTATATAGTTGGTTTTGAGGTTAGTTTTTGATTGTCATTATTTTTAATAAAATTTTACCTTTACATGATACAGTATTAGGCAGCAGAAAGGAATTACTTGTGTAAACATATGTTTATATCAATTAGTTTGTAATTCTGTTAAAGGAATGACCTTCCTCAATACAAACTCTATTCGTAATTCTTTCTCTACCACGACGGCTTATACAGGAGATACAACAGTTAATCTAGATTAGAATCATGTAAACACTCAATAAATCAGTCCATTCCAGTCAAGCACTACATGTTACAGTACTGAAATAATGTAAATGTGGCAACACGTCCGGTTTCTGAAGTCCATTTAGTGACAAATAAATGGCATTACTGTTCGGTTATTTCATTGTTTCGACTACGCACCCGAAGTTTCTCCCGCTTAAGCTTAGTTAATCTTATCTGACCAATTTTCTATTTTGATTTATCTTCCATTTACTAATCAGTGTTTTATGTTTGTCCCCATGCAATGTGAATCAATGGTTAGACACATTTTGTTGTTACTTTTCTAGGGTATTCTGAGATAACCAGTTTTTTACCGTTTTAAAATTGAAGATCATGAAGGAATAAATATTTCTTCAAATTAATATTTTTCAGGTTGTGATGGTTGGAGTATTCACTTTATTGCAGGTCATATTCACACTTGATCATGACGCAGTGGAGATTCCAAGAAAACGTTCTCAACAACAGAGCGATTCAAAAATGTTAAAGAGTATTACTGAAGAACATACAAGAACTGAATAAAATAAGTTATTTATTTTAGAGCATATTCATTTTTTGACTTTGTTTCATTTTAAATCGCATACATTTATAATCTCAAGTAATAAATCTTTTACAGCGTCACCTTTGTTGTCTGTTTGTTTAATTAAGTCATCATGTTACGTTTAGAGTTAGTTTATATTAACTGACTAAATTTTGCCATTGAAAATTAGCAGCGGTGTGCTACCTCAACGTTATTTTTTCTTTTTTACATGTTCTATGTTTAAAACGAGAGACGATTATCAAAATGACAACGCGAATGTCAAAAAGTTAAATGACATATCAGCGTTAAGGGATGGGATAGCAAGAAAATTTATACACTTATCTAGTACCCCAAAATTTCACCCCAATGTCCGAGTATTCTTCTATAGAGATTTTAACATGATTTGTAGTTTTTTACAGTCGCGCTGACAACAACTATTATTAAAGAGATTCATAACTCACCGGTAGTATAGGTACCAGTAATTTTAGAAACTTCTTACACAGTGACAAGATTGGATAAAATCCAAGACAATTTGTGAATAAAATTGTTCCGGCTTCGGATTCTGTCAAATACCTATAGTATATTTTTGTATATAACTACATATGTACCTTTATTTATACAAGGGTACTTTAATTGAGCTGTGGTTTATTTAGTCGTCGTTCAACGTAAATTGTTCAACGTATTTCGGTGGAAACTTGAGGTAACACTGGTTTGCTTTATTCTGTAATTCAATTGACATGATCCACAAGACAGTTGACAGTTATTTAATTTCAATTGTATTTGTAATTTGTACCGTGTACTCCACATTTGTCCAATATCATATCCTTCGACTAAATTCATAAAAAAATTAGAAATTACCTTAAGAATAACAAATTAATATATGTTCATGAAAAATATCACATATTTCGCAAAAAAAATATTTTACAATTTCTCCGTATCATGTCTCATGTCACAGATATGAAAGTCCTTTTTTCTAGGTTGTTTTCTTTTAAAAATGGGTAAGTAAATGCTTTATTCGTATTTTTTTTCAACCTTTCGTTTACAATTTTTCAAAAAGAAAATTAAAAACGTTGGTTACTCAACATTCTTAAACAGCTCACTTTTATTTTAAGAAATACGACCATTTTAGTGTATAAGCCGGAGTATGGAATCAAATCTTTGGTCTTCCTCAAATTTTATAGCAATCGACATCTAATCTCGTAACTTTCTCTTTATGTAAACATGGTCTCTTCGCATAATATGTCGATACCATGCTAAAATATATTATAAACACATGCTAATATATAACAATTCATTTTTTTGATTGCAGATTAAGTCGCGTCAGATATAGTAGAAGACATTTGAGTCAAGATTCCGATGGATCAAGACAAGTTACACCATTGCCACCACTGACAGAGCCCGTGCCAAATTTACCACCAATAGTATACTCATCTGCAAAATCTGAAGATGCTCTTACTGAGGTTACAGTTTTGAGCAACGGTTTAAGGGTTGCGTCAGAAAAGAAATTTGGACAATTTTGCACTGCAGGAGGTAAAATACTTTGATCTAATGTTATTCAACTTAACTGTTTTGTGGCAACAAGATCAACAGTCACACTAATCCAGTGCTAATTGGTTGCCTATATACATTTTTAAATTTGTTAGCAGATATTAAGTAGTTACATCATGATATTTGCCTTGACAATACAATGCTTAGCTATTCCAAACCAATGTTAGCATGCAGTGTATCCTCTGGTCACAATATTACTAAAATCTCAACAAAAGTCTGTTCAGAGCTATTGCATTATACAATTTTTGTTTTCAATATTTATGACCAAATTAATTTTATATTGTAATGATTAATTAATATTCATCTGAAATAAATTCTTTAATAAACATACAAGTTAAAACAAGTCAATTGTAGAAATTTTGTAAATCTACTAGCTACTGGAAAAATTCATAATATTCTAAATTTTCAATTTATTATTTTCAGTTGTAATTGATTCTGGACCGAGATATGAAGTAGCATATCCAAGTGGTATCTGTCATTTCCTTGAAAAATTAAGTTTTGGTGTAAGTTGAAAGTTTATTGATGGTACACAAAGTATTACCCGTAATATAAATATCCTTAAAAAACAAAAGTAATTTTCGCTGAATTTTCAGTTGTGGCAAAGTTTCACAAAATTCAAGTTGAATTTTAATAAAACATTAAAATTACAGGCCACTCATAAATTTCCTACAAGAGATGTGATGTTGAGGGAATTGGAAAGACATGGAGGTATTTGTGACTGCCAGGGCTCCCGTGATACCACAGTGTATGCCACCAGTGCAGATTCCAGAGGCCTTGAAGCTATTACCCAGGTACATTTTTATATAACACTAAAATTTTGAAAGATAACAATTGTTTTATGATCTAGAGATGTTAGTGCAAAAGAAATTACATTCAATGATTAAAAAGTAAAAAATATATTTAAAGCTACTCCCATATACAGTAGTAAAAGAACTGTTGAATGTGGTCCAGCCATTTTGTAGATTACCCGAAAAAACATGGAATGCGGACACACATACAATTAAAAGAAATTAAATTTCCGTTATAAGCAAGGTGGATCCTACCCTACACCTTCGGGAAGTATGATTTTTTTTAATACATACAGACACTCCAATTTTATTAATTTCATACATATGTATGGTAATAAAAATGTTATTTCTTTATGTCTACATGTAAAAATATAGAAGTAAATTTTCTTGTACACATTTGTATCAGGTTTTGGCAGAAGTGACCCTAAGGCCGCAGCTATCTACAGATGAAGTGGAAGCTGCTAGACAAGCAGTTGCATTTGAACTTGAAACTCTTTCAATGCGGCCGGAACAAGAAACTATTTTAATGGATATGATTCATGCAGTATGTATATGATATCCTTTTAATTTACTTCACCCACAAAATATTGTAATGTTACGATTGTGTTTTAAATGTTACTGTGCTATGTGGCTTTTAAGAAATTATAAGATACTAGCTGTCATTGGTTACTTCGCTTACGCGGAACTAGAAAAAAAACTTAATCAGGAACCTATAGTCTTCCAGACTTTGCTATCGTCTATGACAAATTTCCGTAAGATATGTTAAGCAGCTTTAGTGTTATGGAATAACAAACACCCATCCATCCATTCCTATTAAATCTACAAGATATCTGACCTCTTTGTAAAGAATGTCCATACATTTAAATTTTTTGATGGAGAGTGATTGATTTCTTAGAATTTCTAATACTGTTTTCTTTTTATGACAGGCAGCATACAAAAGTAATACACTGGGTTTGCCGAAGATATGTCCATTAGAAAATGTTCATAAGATTGACAGAGGAACTATTATCAATTATTTGAAGAACCACTACACCCCGGACAGAATGGTCGTCGCCGCTGTTGGAGTAAGACGTTCTTTGGTTTCATTCTAAATAGGATAATGTTCCCAGTTTTATAATGAGCTCTAACTTAATGTTTGTCAGAGAATTATTTATTTACTTGACAATAATGACAACAGATGGTGATGTGGACGCTCGCTAATCTCGTAAGTCATTCTACCGTAATTATTTGCAGGTGGAACATGGACCTTTTGTTGAATATGTACAAAAATATTTCGTAGATATGAAGCCAATGTGGAACTCTGAAAACATTTTGGTCAAACCAAATGTGGACAAATCAGTTGCTCAATACACCGGCGGGGTTGTGCAGGTGACGTGTGCTTTTTTTCTGTAACAAGACACTTGTATGATGAGTCCTTAAAGCTTGACAATTGTCATATATCTTTTTTTTTTTAAACTAATTTTATTTTTTCATTTATTTCTTGTGGTATCCCAACTAAAATCCAGTCTCCCGCTGGGATCCGGTTTATAATACGAACTACAATGTACGCTGAAACGTTAAGATTTCAAAATATTTCTGGCTTTTTATACTTATTTTACAATATCACTTTATCTCACAATTTTTCCATAACAAAAAAAGTCAAAATGGCCGCCATGATTGGAATGTCTGTTAACTAATTAAAGATTTCAGTCTAAACAAATGATGATTTGTTTTTTTTTTGTTTTAGGAGGAATGCGAAGTCCCACTGTACCCGGGCTCCGATCTCCCGGAGCTATCTCACGTTGTCATTGGAGTTGAAAGTGAATATTTGTGATTTTTCAAACTTTCAAATATCTATTAATTTATATATGGTATACTATATTTTTTTTGTGAATGTTTGCTTGAAAATCGAATATGTTTAGTTCTAATTTTAATATTCACGCAATTAAACTAAGGAGATGATTTATCTATGAGCCAAGATTCCATCCAGATTCATGAAATCGTTTTGAAGTTGCTAACAAACATCCATCCATCCATCTTAAGATTTGTATGTATAATATTAGTAAGATTTTAAATTAAATTCGTATGTTTTTATTTGAGGTTGTGCGCACAGTCATCCAGACTTTGTGGCGACGTGCGTGCTCAACATGATGATGGGCGGCGGCGGCTCGTTCTCCGCGGGCGGGCCCGGCAAGGGCATGTACACGCGCCTCTACACCAACGTCCTCAACAGGTGCGTGCAGCACTACTTCTGGCGCAGTAACAGTGTTCTTGGTTAAAGTAAAGACTTCTATGATTAAATAAAATTATATTTCCCATAAACTAATAAATAGGTGACTTTTTTGCACCCACATTGCACGTGAGCTTGTCTCGGCAGCCATTGTTGGAAGAGGAAGATGGCGACGGTGTTGCCATCTATCAAAAAACGATGTTTGTGCTTATATTCCACTATACAAGTATCAATTATTGCTAATTTAAATAGCGAGTACTTATTACGGTATACTTTATCTTGGATTCATATTTGGTCATTCTCACTTCACATTGATCTTTGTATTATTATTCACAACCATTTTCGTTCTAATAATATCCTTTGCGATTAATAGCTTGTAATGTTTAGATACCATTGGATGTTCAACGCGACAGCGTACAACCACGCGTACGGCGACTCGGGCGCGTTCTGCGTGCACGCCGCCGCGCCGCCCGCGCGCCTGCACGACACCGCGCTGCTCATCGCGCGCGAGCTGTCCGCCATGGCAGGCAGTGTCGGCGCCACTGAGCTACGGGTCTGTTCTGTTCCTCGCACTCGGCTAGCCATGAGACGTAGCTCAGCCCTACTTTTCTAATAAAATTCGACATCTTGTAAACAATATACACTACACGTTTTATGCTTAAATAGTTTTCAGAGATATACAAAAAAGCTTGGTTTTTAAATTGAAATCTGTATTAATAGAAATTTATCGAAATTATACATGTGTATAGAAAAGTGCTGTAACTCGAGAAAAAAAATTATACGTTTCAGAGAGCGAAAACTCAGCTGCAGTCAATGCTCCTGATGAACCTCGAGGCGAGGCCGGTCGTGTTCGAGGACGTCGGCCGGCAAGTGCTCGCCACCGGCAAGAGGAAACCGCCTTCGTATTTCATAAACGAAATAGGTAACTTTTATTAAGTCCCTACATCTTAGGAAATCCATGGTCCATTGTCGAATTCGATGGAAATGATAAATTGTATTACACGTATCAAAGTTTGAAAATGACATTTATTATCTAGGGGTTTATTTTGGGAAGTTAGTGTTTAAATTGATACAAATCGTTATTTTAATAAGTATGTAATCTCGTTATATAAAATCCTATTTCTATTGAATTTGATATGATAAATTAAAAAAAAAGTCATAGGCATGTCAATTGTAATATGAGACCATACAGGTGACACAGTTTTTTTCTATAACAGTATAAAGATCCGTTTTTCATCATGAGACTGAGGGCCGTATTTCTTTGCAGAGAAAATAACAGCCGATGACATTGTCCGCGTCGCTACTACAATGCTGAGCAAGCGGCCGGCGGTGGCGGCGCGCGGCAAGCTCACGCATTTACCTACATTCGAGGAGATCCAGGCGAACATGTCGCTGAACAAGAGCGAGACCTCCCCCCAGGGCCGCCGGCTCAACTTATTCCGCGCATAAATATTTACTCATCTCTAGATCTATAAACTTTAAATTTATTTTGGTTAACTGTTTAGAAATAAAATAATTTTATTTGCTTCATTGAAATTTCATTTATAATTTATTAATTTAATTTTGAATGAGTATAATTAAATGTCTTTTCTACAAAGTATAGTAAACAATAACTCTAAGACTTCCCCTAAAAATACTATTAGAAATTAAACATTGGATAACGATAAATAACTTTATTGTGTTATATAAAATAATATATTACCACTAAGCCACTAATAAAAAATTTAGATGGCAAGAAAATCTCTGGATATAACAATTTCTGGTGTGGTGAAGTATTAGTAAGAATGAATTATTCAGTCTCATCAAATGACTATAGATGTTAAACTGGGAATTACTCTTATGTACAAACAAAATAACAAATAAGAAGTAAACTTCAATAAAAAGAACCATTCATAAGAAATATCTGAGTAAGGCAATCACCTGCATTATATATTTAAAACCTTATTTATTAACCTTCCCATTAAGAAGTTGTCAATTGTGCTTAATTCAATGTGGAATTCTTTTAGTTTTGATAATAACA
>JAODUI010000023.1:5250990-5266864 GCA_027563995.1 Papilio gigon
TAAACAAGCTATTCCGAACACTGGGCGGCCAGTAGTCAAAACAAAAATCGTCAAATCAACAAAATTTAAAAGCCAGTTCCAAGTACGCGCGCTTTGCACTGCGACCATCATCCATTCTTTCTTTCATTAAAAAAAAACATATTAACTCCGAAATGGAAACTGAATACGAAAATACAATTGTTTTTTTTTAATATAATTGTTTAATGGTTAAATCGACGACTACAATTTTTTTTTGTTGAAACTTCAATTAAAGCCATTAGTTTCTTCGGTGTAATGTATTTTAAAAACAAAAAACAACCATGGCCATCCATTGTGTAGCTCATTTGATGATTTGATTTAGGAGCGTAGTCCTAAAGGCCGTAATCCCTTTAAATTATTCAAATTCAAACTAATGACATTATGCAGCGCCCCCCGATAAGGGAAGATCAAAGAGATGTTACCTCATGCATTTACATGAGGCTAGAACAAGGAACAGAGCATCATTAAACATGGGCTTTACAATTATATAGCTTCTTTTCAAACTATTAATCAATACCCCGATTGACTGTATTCCTCAAACAAAGTAAGTTTGAGGTATTTATAATGTAAGCAATTTACCTGATTCTTGTGTGTTTTTTTTTTTAAATAAAACAGTAGATTTTTAATTCACTAACATTTCTTGTCTCCATTCCTGATAAGATTGAAGAAGCTTGTGAATGATATGGTCCGCGACAATAGTCGTATGGCAGGATTCAAACCAACAACCGCTGGGTCGATAGTCCGTACCCATAACCTTCAGGCTATTGGCGCTTGTTTTGTATTGAAGTTTGTTCAATTACATTTCCGATAATATAGTTAAACATAATTAAACAAGATGCTATAATTTAAATAGTATTTTGATTAAACCGTTTTTAACAAATTACAGTAAACCTTAAGATCGTTAAAACAGTGAGCAATTAAAATACGTTCGTATTGTTTGTTGCCTGTGTAGCAAAATAAGAACATATAATATTGTCTCACTTTAAGTCAGTTAGAATGAGAGAGATGGTAATATATTTTAATGGGAATGTTTCGGCAGTGTAAACCCACTGTTAATGAACACCTTTTGATGAGGTGCCGCAACATTCAGACAATGCCAGTTGGATTCCCAAGGCAATAAAAACTTTTTCGTTACCTATTGCATTTAAGATTGTAATCAAAAGTTCCGAGATAAATGATTTAATCTGATAGTTACACGGTCGACTGATGTTGGAGGTTAGAATGAAAGAAATTTTCAATTCTAAGAAACTCATATTTAAGTACTGTGTAAAAAAACTTTTTATCACCGGGTACTACATACTGCTACACCTAGTAGATATCGTGAATATTGTGTCCGATATACTATATCATTTTAAGAGAAATTTTCTTTTTTCTAAATTCATTTATACATTATTTGACATAGTTGTAGATTATCAACTAACTAGTACGTCCGTCCCATACTTTTTGCCTTTAAAAAGTTGATCGCTTTAATCGGCTATATATCTGTGACGTCAATTAAAGTGATATCATTATCACATCTAGAACAGATCGCAGCGTGAGTCAATGATCAGTATTCAGTCGGCGGACAAGGCTGGAATGATAACGGGCGCGACGTGGCTGCACATTAGGGGTCACAGACCACCCCCGGCGACGGGTACATGCTCACTGTTGGAGATGGTGTTCTAAATTTTAATAAGCCAGATGTCAGATTTTAAACACCACTTATTAGTAGATATCTATGAAAGCTTTATAATACATTAGACTAAATGATTTCTCGAGTTTTACCTTCGATGAATTGAATGACATGAGACAGTTTAAAAAGAAAGAGAATTTGAAAAAAGCGTCATATTAACGGAGGCGTACTTCGACAGGCTAAGATTTCTCTCAGAGAAATTGATCCCCGGATAAAGGCAACACGTCGCCGTCTCTAGTAATGACAAAGTGGGATAAGTCGCACGCTGAATATTAACTGATGCTAGCGACAGATGTCGCGATAGGGGTGTCGCGACCTCGCGTCGCCAGTGTTTCGCAACGAACGCGACGTTTGGCGCGTCGCGTCGGCGGGTTAACCCGAACAATTAGGGTTGCTACCACATTGTAATTAAACTCCCTTTGCACTACACATGCAAACAGGCACTTACGAAGCGAAACAGTAAAATGTTTAACAACTTAACCAAGGAATCGAGGTCAAATCGAGATGTTCCAGATTTGAAAATATGGAAACATATAGTCTAGACTAATAAATATAGTGTTGTTGTAAAGAAGCTAACAACGTCTATAGCTTATCAGTTTTTTTAATTTAATTTAATCCATATTGGACTATAATGTTAAAAATAAATTTCAGATGGCAACCCTAGATGTACCCCATGTATGGAAGGGTGACGCATCGACGACATTATCGGCCACATCACTGCACCAAGTCTGCCTGCAGTGCATCAACGTATTTAGAGGACATTATTAATTATCAGCTTTCGCAAACAATGCTTTTGAAATTAAATTAAATGAAAGATAAGTTTTATTACATCAATAGTTTTTGAAAGCTTTTTAGTGTATCTTAATTATTCCCCAGTAGTTCCTAAGCGCGTAACGGACTCACATTTATAATGTTAGATTAGTCGATATATTCTTTTTGGACTACAACTTTAAGGGTTGGGACAGCAGTTTAAATATTTGAATTTGATTACAATGTATTTAATATCGCGCTAGTGTAATATGTAGCATATTAATGAATATTATTTATTTAGTCGTTAATTGGGCGAAGTTAAAGCGAAACTTCAATCATAAACATGTCTCGGTACGCGGTGGACGAACACGAAATGGGTCGTACTCGCGCTTGTGGTGTGAAAAGCGCCGTAAAGATATCATCTCTGCCTACCATAACCACCGATGTGACGATAGCCACGTGCCGATTCCAAACCGGAAACGTAATGCCTAACCTTAATCCGAGAAACTTTCACCGGGAGATAAAAATTTTATGTCCTCTCTTACATGTAAAGGGATGAGGAGAGATTATGCCTGGGCGAGGTTGTCTGACGTGATGTTCCCTTAGTAATGCATTGAACCGTGCGAGTCGAGTCAGTCTGTCTAGCAGTTGGCAAGCTAGATGCGAGGTGGGATTAGCGAGGCGATGAATCGAACCATGTTCCTTTCTCTCGTTTCGTTGCTAACAAATGAGACGGGATGCAGCTTGTGATTTATTTATTCAAATCCGATGGGCGACGCCGAGACCGCGTCGACGCCGGTCACGTCTGCCCGCGCTCGCAGCTCGCGGTTTGCATTTGAGGCACGAACGACGAGGTGTCGCTGATGCCAGATATCGCCAGCGCCGCTTATTAAGTTCATCAAACTAAAGGTTATAGTATTATGAACTGTAATATCGTGTACCTCTTTCTCTTCATGATTTATAAGTGATCGTAAGCTTTCATTGTCACCGTGTGAAAACGAAATGAAAGTTATTTAAAAATGCACTGAGTAGACAAATTGAGAACCTAAGATATTCTCACAATAGGTACTTTTAACGAACAAAACTATATAATTCGCATTGTTTGCACCCATAATTCCTTAGTTACTGGGATTCCCCACCAGGGCACACAACAAACAGTTCTATAAAATGAGATATTCAAAATAAAATCGATAACAAACAACAGAAGACGCGAGCGTTGCATTTGTGCACGTTGTTTAGAATAAATTAAATACGCAAATCGACGTGTACAATTAGGGCGGCCCCGAGCCTCGACCCCTGGTAACACAACTCTTTGTTGACATTATCCCCAACACAAATACGGCATTACGTGATTAGGACATTACAAAGGGTTCCCCGCTTCCCGTTCAAATGAAAGGGTTACTGCATTTAAAAGCGATATATTACTTGTATTCTAGAAGCTAACTGTTCCCATTGTTGTATGAGACAGACCAATATAATAATACAGTAATTTGTAATTGCTGTTTTCCACCTTAAATATAATAATTAGCTTCAAGACCTTTTTATAGTTGAGTTATCACATAACTCAAAATATTAAGTCATCGTTTTTTGTGAACACGACTGATAAACTTGAAGAACCAATAATGGTTAAAACTTATGCATTTCCGATTACGTGGTCAAGTGTTCAATATCACCATTCAACTATTATCGTAAACCATATCCAAGCACAAGACTTGATCTTAATTAGAATGCTACCAAAATATTAGTAAATTAACAAAAATCTTCACTATGAAAATCCGCATAACTTCTGTGAATTTAGTAAGTATCGTTTCACACAATTTTATCTGTATAATGTACGACGCAGGCTTACAATGTATAATTAAACTAACACTAACAAAACACATCGACTGTGCCAAACTAAACCGCAACGTGAATTAATACATATGTAGGTAATGCGTATATCAACACTGACATAAATTCTTTTCAATTCGGCACAGGTGTTATCGGTCACAGAACAGCTGACTCGCTCGCCTCTCGTTGTTCGACAGTAGGTAGATATACTTCATAAACTTTATATGGGCTCACAATTTCACAAGAGACACTGCATAAAATACATTTAACTAGCCGTGGTACATTTCTACCCGATTCTCCTCCCACAGGCCCACCTGGCCTGCGGACACATGCTTCACAGCTAAGTACGAACTTTAATAAAGTTTGCATCTTGCAATATGTACCGTAGCTCAGTTGCGTGAGCGGTATAAAATATTTGATCGGTTAACCGCCACGCTCGTTCCGCTTCTATCCGCAGCCAATTCATGATCATACGACCGTAATTACAATGCGTGTTATTTTCGGCGCTAAAACAAAGTCATGTATGTATGCATTTGCTGTAATTGCCAAGGTGCTTGTATCGATTTCCCGGTTGTTATTTATCGATATTTATTTAGACTAATGCTTAGTAATGTGTAACATTTGACATTTAAGGTCGAAGATGAACTTTATTTAATAGCTCACCACTTTATACATATTGAAATATTTATCCTTAATAATATCTATTGGTATAACAGTGCATAACTCTTTTTTATTGTAAGGCCGACCGCAGTTGGTAAGTTGGTCATGGTCTATCCATTCTAGTCAAAAGGGATTGCTGATTTTTACTGATAGTAACTACTAAGGCAACTGCCTTTTGTTTTATAAGTAACATTCAAACTATACGTAACAGTGTTTCATTTTATACAGCAGTAAATGGAAGCAGGATGTTATGTTTTACTTCGTTTCCTTTGTTATCTAAAACAGTTTTAATAAAACGAAAATGTTCCGACAGGCTCTACAAAAAAATAAACAAATTGATCAATACAAGGAAAGAGCACTAGACAACACTAGCCCAGCAAAGTATATTTAATGAACGCCTACATTTAAAGATTGCACATAATCTAAATATTTAACGCAAATTTTAAACAAAGGAAGCAGTCATCATATCGAAGAAATTTTAAAATTTCGCTTCACAACAAACGTAAACAAAATCAAGAGAATATCAAAAATTCATGTATCCGATTAACTAGAGCAGTCACTATCGCTATAAATTGCGCTCCGCCTACGTAGATGCACTGTCAAAACAATATCTCATCGGATGTATTCAGAGAACGATTGTGATCAGATTGTCGACCGCGGCAGACGGCGGCTCAAGGCTACCGGTGAGATCAGATAAACACGTAAGCCCAACCTGCATATCTAATGACCAATGCATTCATTAGCATCCTACTAATTTTTGACAGAACACTTTTATATCTGGTAAAAAGTGACTGTAATCCCGGTGCCAAATATATAAACCACGAGACGGTCACTATCTCAAACAAAAAAGTACATCATTAAAAAAAATCCTTTCCTGTTATTAATAATCCATAAAAGTCAAATGAATTCACTTAAAATATGCTCTGCCAATCAATAATTATTGTTACTCCAAAAAAATTTATGCGAATACAACAAAAGCAGACTTCAAAATTAAAACGAAACCCCATTAAAACTTTCACCCCGTCCGACGTACCCATATATGGGTTGATATTCGAGAAACGAGAGAAGCCTGCGAATTTATTGTATGCAATTCAAAGTGAGTTTACTTTTTAAGATGTCTCCGTATTTTATTACAGGCCATCCTCTTAATCTGCGTCGGACATCTCGCGAAGCGGTCGCGCGGCAGCTGAAGAATAGCTTTATTCTTATCATTATCAAGTGTTTGTTAACATTTGAATAACATTACAACAGCCAAGCGTGCACATCTCGACTGATTCATAAAAAGAACCATTCATAAGAAATATCTGAGTAAAGCAATCACCTGCATTGTATATTTAAAACCTAATTTATTAACCTTCCCATTAAGAAGTTGTCAATTGTGCTTAATTCAATGTGGAATTCTTTTAGTTTTGATAATAACAATTATTGTGCTAATTTAACAACGGCTTTGGCTGCCTCATCCGCGTCATTTATTATCTTGAAGGGCAGTCCAGATTGTTCAAGTATTGTCTTTGCAGCAGCTGCATTTGTACCTTCCAATCTTATAACTAGTGGGTATTTTGGCGGGCTCTCTTTACACGCTGCCACTATACCATTTGCAACGGTGGCACAGTTAACAATGCCTGAAATAAAATTTAGTTTTGTGTTATACTTTTGCCAGCATACCGAATTATCCATAATTGCTCATGTATAAATATGTAAAATAAATATAATCAAGTAACTCACCAGCAAATACATTAACAAATATTGCCTTCACTTTAGGATCAGATTCCAAAATTCTCAAAGCTGCCGACACCTGGGCTTGGCCAACTCCTCCACCAAGATCTAGGAAGTTCGCTGGCCTTCCTCCACTCAACATAATCAGGTCCATTGTAGCCATTGCAAGCCCCGCACCATTGACCATGCACCCAATGCTACCATCCATGTCTATGTATGTCAAATTTAATGATGCCGCCTCCCTCTGAGGAAATCAAGGAAACGTTTGATTTCTCTTTGATCAATAATCAGGCAACATTTTCATATGTTTACATCATAGATATTATCAATGACATGTTACAAAAGAATGGTCAATCACTTTTACAAAGTATAGTTGTTTTGATTCAATTATATTTGTTAAAAGGGCTGAATTTCGTAAAATCTTATTATAGTGCTGACCTATGTGGTAATAAAATCCTCTATGCAATTCAGATGAAATTAAAATTAGTTTATTCATACAACACATCACATCACAACATTGATAGCAACATCATCAAAATATTATGCCAGTACTATTTTTACTGATAACAGATATCACATGTTCTTAATAACCTCGGCTCTGAGCAAAACAAGATAGTATGATGTAATTTAAAGACATAATATAATTACCAATTTCTTTTCAGTAATCATGAATTGTATCTATTAATACAAATTTTAATTTATAATATAATATTTAGTAAAACAATTTCAAATTTGAAACTAGTAGAACCTTATTGTTGGCAAACTTTTTAGTGGTTACAAGTTGTAAAATTGTATTTGTTTTTTTAAGAGGATGGTTTGAAATGAATAGCTTCTATTTACCTCTCTAGGATCCACACCGGACACATCATCTAAAGCAAATATATCTTTTTGTCTGAATTCTGCATTGTCATCAAAATTAATTTTTGCATCCACTGCAACAACACGTCCATCATCTGTCTCAACCAAAGGATTAATTTCAAGTTGCGTGGCGTCAACCTTTAAACAAAAGTTTTACACAATGCAATTATTTTAATAAAAACTAAATATTACTACATTAATTTTAATGCTAAGCGATGATTATATCTGATGTCAGCTTATCATAGTTATTGAATATTGTTCTTTATTTGTGTTTCTATTCACAAATCATAGTAATTTTGTCAACCTGGGCACTAACACACTTACATATTTGCAGATTTAATTAGAGTCTTTATAATAGCAAAAAATAATAAAATATAACTCACTTTAATAAATAGATTCCACAACTTTTTAATTTCTTCTGCACACTTTTGGACCATACCATCTTTAAATTCTAAAAATTCTGCAATTTCAATGGCTACTTTGTCAGTGACTCCTTCATAAATATCTATAGGGACAGTCTTCAACAAGTGAGGAGTTTTTTCTGCCACGGCTTCTATGTCCATGCCTCCGGCCGGTGAGGCGACCAGTGCAGCACCATTGTATGTCCTTTCCATTATAATACTAAGATATGTCTCTCTTATAATATTGACACTTTCAGCTACCATTACCTTATCAACTAATATGCCCTCTTTTGGTGTTTGCTTGGTGATTAATTTGTGGCCAATCATATTTTTTGCTAAGGGTAATATTTCTGATGGATTTTTAGTTAAATGGACTCCTCCCTTAAAACCATTGTCAAAATGTCCTTT
Source organism: Papilio gigon (assembly GCA_027563995.1). NCBI lineage: Eukaryota > Metazoa > Arthropoda > Insecta > Lepidoptera > Papilionidae > Papilio > Papilio gigon. The sequence continues at coordinate 5,259,304 of JAODUI010000023.1, forward strand.
TCCTCTCCCACCAGCTAAAATTTGTGCTTTCACCACGTACTCTCTGGCTTTAAAGTCCGATAAAATCTTCGAATCCAATTTGGAGTCGAGAAGTCGGAAATTTTGAATAGAAACCTCATGTTTTCTCAATAAATCTTTACTATGATATTCTTGAAGATTTAGATTTCTCTTAAGGTTTACTTGCGGACAATACTTGACTTTATAAGAAAAAACATTTAAGATTGACAAATTTCTACTTTTATTTAGAGCAGCCATTATATTGAACTTTGTTCACCACTTTAAATATAAACTTTTAAATACCAACTAACCTAATGCACTTCGAAAAAACAAAACTTATGTAATTGCCTAGAGACAGGTAAGTATTTATTTAAGATAAATGAAATTGCAACTCATTTGTATAAAATGTACCTAGGTTCAAAAACTTTAATGTTAAAATTGGTTATACTTAAGTCTGATAAGAGTTAAGAGTGAGAGCCAGATGACTTCATATTGATAAGTTGATAACAAATAACAAGGGTAACAAGACAAGTTTTCAAAGAGCACCTGAAATTTTGTTCTATATCTATGGATAACATTTGATGGGATACACTTACAACAAGAGATTAGACATGCTGATGCTTGTTAAAAATGACAAGTGTAGCTTTATTCCGGATTAAAAGCGTCTATTAACGTACTACTTGTTAATTAATCATATTTTTCTATCTTTATTTTTAGTTCGATACGATTCCTCAACACGACCATCTGTGGTTCTATCGTCAGTGCTGAAATGGTAAGCATCAAATAGACACAAAATTACCGGCTTTTAGCCTGTCCATTTACAAAAACTGTGCCATAGACTAAATTAATAGTTTACTTTTTTATAACCTGTGACCCACTAGTATAACCTGTGAACCTTTGTAAAGTTGATAGCATGCAAAAGTTTGATATGGCAACAACATAATAATGCAAGTTATACGACAAATTTGAAAAGCAACAAAGATGGCGGCCAAGTTTAACATTCGAGTTGAGAATTGACAAATTGATATTACTCCGTGATTTGATCGGTTAACAACATGAGCATCGTATTACATCAATTATAAACAAGTTTTTAATTGACTTTAATTCTTGCTAGGTACTTTAATTATTTTTGTTCAGTTCCAACTTGTATTAAATTAATATAGAAATATGTTTGGTTCCATTAAAGTCAATGTATGGTAACATTAAGGGGTGTTGCCAACAAAAATTTTCTTATGCCTTTGTAACGCGAACTACTTCCTTTTTCCCGTGTACTTTTGACAACACGAGGTTATAATTTCTGTTTAGCCTAAAAGTAGGTTTAAATTCACTTAAATTAGTGTTGTTTATCTTTAAAAATTAGTGAACATTGTATAAAAAGTATCTGTAATTGTTTTAGGCGCTAAATATGACCGAAGAAAACTGGAACGACGACAACATGGATGTTGGCAGCATGGCTGTGGAAAGCATGCCATTGCCCCAACCGGCAGACATTCCCGAAATCAAGCTTTTTGGAAGATGGAGCTGCTACGATGTCCAGGTTTCCGATATGTCTCTCCAAGATTACATATCTGTCAAAGAGAAGTACGCCAAATTTTTGCCTCACTCCGCTGGCAGGTATGCACACAAGCGATTCCGTAAAGCCCAATGCCCAATCGTAGAGCGTCTTACAAACTCTCTGATGATGCACGGCCGTAACAATGGCAAGAAACTAATGGCTGTGCGTATTGTAAAGCACGCTTTTGAAATTATCCACCTTTTGACTGGAGAGAATCCCCTTCAGGTACTGGTTACCGCTATTATTAACTCTGGACCTCGTGAAGATTCCACTAGAATTGGTCGTGCTGGTACCGTTCGTCGTCAAGCTGTCGACGTTTCGCCCCTTCGTCGTGTGAACCAGGCTATCTGGTTGCTGTGCACCGGAGCTCGTGAAGCCGCTTTCAGAAATATTAAAACCATTGCTGAATGTGTTGCTGATGAACTTATCAATGCTGCGAAGGGTTCATCAAACTCTTATGCCATCAAGAAGAAGGATGAGTTGGAGCGTGTTGCTAAATCCAACCGTTAAGTACCTTAAGGATTGGTCAATAAAATTTTAAAATTACTTTGTTTTTTTATTTTTTCATTTTTTATCATAAGAAATCATTAAGTTGTTTAAATATATAAATGTGCAACATTGATTTTTGATAATCAATTGTACCATTATTTAAGCAAATCTATTATGATTAATAAAAAAATGTTAATTGCACAATAACTTTTATATATGTAATCCACTCTGAAGAGGTCAATACAATTTTAATACAAATTTATTAAAAAAAATAACCAACTGTGATAATCATCTTATTATATAAATACAGCCTTTCGTGGCTTTTGGGTAGGCTGTGTAATATAATATTTGCAATTAAATGAATGCTTTTTTTCCATAAAATATTCTTAATAGAAATGCAATGGGCAATAAAACAATATAACTCCAGAATGGTTAAACACATCTAAATGGAATTTGGGATACTTTTAAATTCCTTGCAACTGAAGTTACAGCAATAAGTAATTTATTAATATAGGTTCATGATAATTTTTGAATTGTAGATTTAAACTTCTAACTTTGTTGGTAGCTATTATTTAGGCTTCAATTGCTGCAAATACTGATATCCACTAAATCCTCTTCAAAATCAGTTTAGTTGTTATGGGCTTTAATGGAATGACTATACTACTCTTTGGGTGGGATAAAAAATTAAAGTTACTGGTAATATCAAAATTCCAGTGAATCCTAACATTTACTGCTATACATAAATGGTAAATTTTAACATCTATTTCGAATACACATTAAACAGCCTATGTGTTTATTGTATTCATTAATATTTACAGTGTTTTTGTATAGCTGGCATCATTTTTAAGATCTGCCTAGTAAACTCAGGTAAATGCTCTAAATAAACGAAACATGCCAAAATTTTTATGACTCAACATGACTGATTGATAAATCTTAGGTATTATAGAAGACCTTAGGATTTTCCAGAATTCGGGACTGTACTTGTGTAAACATGAACTTTGCCAAATCCTAAAATTTACTAACTATAAACTATATTCATGCAAGTTTGTTTCAAATTGCTCGGAGCCCTAAAGTTGTTATAAAAATACGTGAATCTATTAAATTTAATAATATGCAAGTACTATAAGCAATCAGGTTATAAGATGGAAAAAAATTCTAAGTTTACTTTTTTTTTAACTTTTTAAGTTATAATAAAAATTTCTTGTAATTTACTGGTAACTCTACAACATGTTAGAGCCCCTAGGCTTGTCAACTTGTCAATGTCACAAAAATTGCCGTAAAATTGTTGTCGGAGTGTATGATTTTTAAGTATAATATTCTGTACATTATATTATGTTTTTAAATATTTCCTTTCACAGTACACAACATTTATTAGTAAATTAGAATTAAAAATCGAGTGTCGGCAAAATGATACACAGCTTGTTTATAATAAATCCATCGGGGTAAATAATTGTACACGTCGTCTTATTTATTTACATATTTATATAGATAATGAGAATGGTATTAAAATAAATGGAATTTCTCTTCTCTCAAAAATGTTTTTAAACACATCCAATAGAAATGTGTCTCCTGTACTAAGTATTACCTGTTGCAAGAGACACTGCTTTCTCTTATATGTGATCTTATATTTCTGTTGTTACCTCATGTGCTGTAGTATAAATAATGTTCAAACCTAAATTTCTAGATGTGGGGAGCTTGTGGGTGTGTAAAAATGTATGAAAAATGCTATATCTTATTAGAAGACTTTATTTCAGGGATGTGTTCCTTGAGAAACACTGGCGAAGTGTCATACCAAGATCAGTCTGTGACTATTATTTAGAAGCTCAGCGAGCCTCTCCTAATGTATGTTACAATCTTAGTATTAATAACATTAATGACAAATAATGATAGTCAAATTTAGAAAATGTGCAATATCATATTCATATTTGAAGATTTATGTAGTTAAGTAATCTGTTTTTTCTAGGATGTTCCACCTGTGTTGGCAGCACCTCATCACTATCTGATATCTATACAGAGAGGTGGTGTGGCACTTGTTGCTGTCAGCAAGCAGGAAGTGGCCCCTCTCTTTGTAATAGAGTTTCTACATAGAGTTGTTGATACTTTTCAGGTATGCATCAGTACAAATAAATAAGTATATAAAAAATAAATAAAATCACTCATGAAAAATCACAGGAAATAGATACATACTAATTTTGTGTCTGCATTTTTCAGGATTACTTTTCAGATTGCACAGAGACAATTATAAAAGAAAATTATGTTGTTGTTTATGAGGTAAAAAGTTTACATATTGATATAAAAAGCATTAAAAACATATAGAGCATTGTTTTAATTTTAATTTTGTTTTTTTTTTTTAGTTACTGGATGAAATGTTGGATAATGGTTTTCCATTAGCTACTGAAAGTAATATTCTCAAAGAGTTGATTAAACCACCAAATATTTTAAGAACAATAGCTAACACAGTTACGGGGAAATCAAAGTAAGTTTTGAATGTGCATTATAGGGAATTTTTATTTTATAATAAACATTTTTAGTTAAAGTCAGTTCAGAACAAGGAATTAAAATAACCAATATAAGTTTGTTAGTCAAATGCTATGATATAACTGCCACAACCAATTTGTGGCTGACCGGGGCGGTGCTGTATGACACCATTGCTTACATGCAGTACCCATCAGTAGTATCAGTGTACAATGACAGTAAAATTTATCAAAATTTGCAGTGTTTCATCTATATTGCCGTCTGGTCAGTTATCAAATGTGCCTTGGCGTCGTTCTGGTGTGAAATATGCAAATAACGAAGCATATTTTGATGTTGTTGAGGAAGTAGACGCAATAATAGATAAGAGTGGTGTTACAGTGTCAGCAGAAATACAAGGATATGTGAGTATTGGTTTAATTCATGGAGGTTACATTTTGATTTTTTGAATCAGTTCAGGGTGTTAATATTTTTGACCTTTGAAATGTATTGTTTAGTCCCTTCCTCTCCAAGTTAATTGTTGTCTAAAATAGCTTTATTGTTTTCAAGATTGACTGCTGCATCAAGTTAAGTGGCATGCCAGATCTGACCTTGACTTTTGTAAATCCAAGGTTATTTGATGATGTTTCATTCCATCCCTGCGTGAGGTTCAAAAGATGGGAGGTAAGTTAGTTGTAATACTAAACTCCTTGAATTACTAAAATGCTTAGTCTAGTCCAGTTTTAATGTATATAACGGCTCAGCTGAGCCAGGGTTGTTTTTGAAAATAGTGACATCAGTCTGGCTCACGTCACTAATATCTTCAGTATTGTAGCTATCCATAATCTTCACAGAGTAGACACAAACCTGATGTTCTCCCTGCAGAAGCCGACGACCGAATGTCCCCTCTTCTGCAGCGTTCGGCCTTTTATTAGCTTGTGGTGGGGCGACACTTGTTTACGTCATTACGAGCACGTGCAGCGGTGACGTATCTCGTAGGAGATTGTTTTGCGCCGATATATATAATATCGTCATATTTTATCACCGAATTTAAAGCATCATTAGCCTAATGGTCAAGGTGACGGAATACCGATGTAACGGTCGAATCCCGCCATTAGACTATTGTGAACTATAACCTAGCACGTGCTTATTCCAGCTTACCACGTCATTAAAAATTTTGTGAATTAACAAAAATCTAGTAATTTTTTAATTAAAAATTACCAGCACATATCCGCCAAGAACTGTTACTCAGCCCAGCGCGGTTGACTATGGCCTAGTCACACCCATAGCGTACGCTCCGAGCCTCTTAGTGGGGTTTTTTAATTAAAATAAATGTTCACGACACCATCGTCTTCCAGATGGTATTCCAAACTGGTAACCAGGACCTTTGTTACTACAACTTCCTGTGCGCGCATCCATTGGGCTTCCTGTCGGACTTCAACCATGTATACAGCAACGTAGGCTACGTGGTACTGGGCCTGGTCTTCATGGTGCAGACTTGGTGGAGGCAGATCAAATCTGCCAATCATCCTAAGGTAGATATTACAAACATCTGCGTCTCGTTCTTTATAATTATTTAAAAAGGACATGTTGAACAAAAATATAAACCATTTTCATCATCATCATCATCATCATCATATCAGCCACTTGAAGCCCACTGCTGAGCGTAGGCCTCCTCCAAAGATCGTTACAATGATCGGTCCTCGGCCCTCATCCGCAAACTGGACCTACCTTCTCCTACTTTTTTATTGATCAGACAAAAATATGTCATCATCATCAGCCTCTGTCTGCGCACTGCTGGACACAGGCCTTCTTAAATGCCTTCCACAGTATGCGGTCTTCCCTCTGCATACAACGACTTCCTGAAAACACTAAGTCAGTACACCCGGAGGGAGGACGCCCCAGGAAAAATATATCAACATGAATAAAAAATTTCATTGATATTAATAAGGCATAAATATGACAGAATTTAGGTATTCCTCAACATCACGGTTTATTCTACTCGATGGGGTTGGCGCTGATGATGGAAGGTCTGCTCTCGGCGTGTTACCATCTGTGCCCAAACAAGATGAACTTTCAATTTGGTAAGTTTAAAACATTTTGAGAAATATAAGACTTGTATGTAACATAAGTATATATAAATATATAATAGTGTCAGTGGCGTAGTTCAGCGTATGGCAGGACCGTGCTCGTGTCCAGGTTCGATCTCCGTCATGTAATGTGTTTTACGAATTTCATATGAACTCCGTTCTTACGATGATGGATAACTTGTGATGTCTGCACATATCTAGGAAGTAATTCAAAGATATGAGTGAAGTCGAAGCCAGCGTGGTTGGCCTAGTCACTCTTTATAGGGTAAGCTTCGAGACCCTGGTGACGTATATAGCTGATGAAGCATCTAGTGATGGTTCGTAGAAAGTATAGATTTGTTTTTTATTAAAATATCAGTAGATTTTTATTAATTTACTAATATTTTCTGTAAATATTCCTGGTAAGCTTGAAAAAGGTTGTCTTAGGATATGTTTCACGATAATAATCGAATGGTGGTATTCGAACCCACGACCGCTAGATCGATAGTCCGTACTCCTAACCATTAGGCTATGGGCGCTTCATAAATACTTTGTAATATTTACTTTAATTGAAGATTCGTCGTTCATGTACGTGATCGCGGTGCTGGTGATGGTTAAGTTATACCAGAATCGCCACCCCGATGTGAACGCGAGCGCGCACTCGACGTTCATGCTGATCGCTGTCGCCATGTTTATTGGTAACTAACTGTTTGTTTCAACGGTTTTATGTTCGATATACAGAGATACAAATTAAATACATGTATTTAATTAAACTATTAAAAATTTCGTGAGACATTTCACTATACTACTAATAAAACGGCTTAACTCACGTGTAAATCGGTGTCAGTACCGACTAATTTCGAGCCCATCGGGGGTTCATCTTCGGGGTGAATGGGAACGATACTATAGCGCGTTCGTTCAGACAAGACCAATTCAACATCCTAATCAAGAATTAGATGAAATTGAAATTAAGGTTCTAAAAATTAATATAAAATAAAAA
>JAODUI010000023.1:5266964-5284987 GCA_027563995.1 Papilio gigon
ACTACTTATAAAACGGCTTAACTAGTCGGTACTGACACCGAGTTGCACGTGAGTTAAGCCGTTTTATAAGTAGTATAGTTTGATATACATTAAAATGCAAAGGCTTCAGTAAATTTTCAATTTTAATACATCTAGTGAGAATGTAAACTGATAAAATGTAAAAATCAGTCGGTGACACGTACAGACTAGTAATCTTTTACGATAAATATTCTCTCCCAGACATCGTAATAACAAAGCTTCCGATAATAAAACATAAAAGGCTCTTTCTAATTCATGTATGATTATGTGGCTGGAATGTATTTAGAATATATATATTTAAAATAAATATTAGTAGATTTTTGTTAATTTACTAATATTTCTTGTAACCATTCCTGGTAAGCTTAAAAAAACTTGGGTTAGCATATGGTTCATGACAATAGTCGAATGGTGAGATTTGAACCCACGACCGCTAGATCGGTAGTCCGTACCTTTAACCATTAGACTATTAGCGCTTCAAAGACAATACAAAAATATATATATACAAAGAGTTGTCTTCTGTATGATGTACAACAATCATGACGTATATAACTTTAATTTACAAGTTAGTTAAAGTTTATGCTGACTATGCCTGTAAATGTTAGAAAGAACTTAGCTCGTAATATTGTTAAGAACAAATTAGTTTAATTTTTCCTTTGCTTGGATAGGAGAGCACTTTCACATCTTCACGGATGAAATATTAACAGATAATTGCAACGGAAGCCGACAATGTATAATAATGTATTTATTCTTTACAATGAATTTAGAACGGATGTAATCTTTTCAATTATTCAATATCTTTTAGCTATTGGACAAATGTGGCCGGAGTCAAAAATTCTTTTACGTTCATACAGAAAACATAACACTATACTACTTACAAAACGGCTTAACTCACATGTAAATCGGTGTCGGAACCGACTGGTTTCGAGCCCATCGGGGGCTCTTCTTCAGGGTGAGTGGGATTGTTACTATACCGCGTTCCTCACCGACACCGATTTACACGTGAGTTAAGCCGTTTTATAAGTAGTATATTAAAATGTCACACGAAAGTTTTAATACATTAATTATAAAACTTGGTCCAGTCTGGTCAAGCGCGAAATATGAGTCGGAAGTGTCATATAACTCGATCTGTATTTACTATTTTCATACAAAAAAACATTGTACTTACCAGCGAACATTTCAAATATGTATACCGCGACGTGGGCGATTGGTTGTTGTTTGTCGAAAGGATACCATGATACCCAGACGAAACCGATTTCAGCAGGTTGGCCCCGCCATACACGATAAAAGTATACTGCGATTGGTGTTACGTTATAGAACCATACGCCGGACACATTCAACCAGAAGTACCCTGTATTAAGAAATTAGCGTTTAAAAACTTGTATAAAATATTAATTATAACACTAGATTTTTTATGCTATATTGTAATAACAAGAAACAATGTGACTAACAAATAATGCACAGTAATAATGACTCACGAAAGTTCATTAATCGAGAAATTCACATGAAGAGAGTTTACCGTTTATTTTTGGTTCGATTTTAAGTATCGCTTGTTATGTATAACTATTATAATCTTACACCGATGTGCTATTCGTAGAGCTGAAAGACTTTTGTTCTTAATATTCTGTGCATCGTCCCCGCGAGGTGACACCGGCCAGATGTCGGCCAATTCAGTCAGCAGTTGACCGAACACATCCTTTTTGTACCAAAGTACAAATACTTTAGCAATACCTAAGAGAAAATGTAACATAGAGTTGATTAAAATTATAGAAAACAACAGAATTACGCTGCCCCACATTACTTCGCCATTTTGGCGCTGACGGTAACGGTGATGGAAACTAGAACTAATGATAAAGATTGAATTAGTAACTTCAGACCTAGCAAATGCTGTCATTTTCAAGCAGCGATCTGGCAAGCGGATATTTGTGGAAGTATAACTATTAAGTGGGCAGTATAGAGGAGAAAAAAAGATAGTTTTAATCTGTCGGCATATTTTTCTTCTCATTCTTTTCGAACAGTGTCAAGAATGATTACCAGCCAGTTGTTTGATAATTATGTCATGATCGATTAAAGTATTTTAAACTGTCTTACTCAATGCTCCGTAGCCGAAAGTATGCAGCAATGGTACAACATTTTCCACTCGCGGCGATTTCCATAAAGTCAAGCCTATGAATACGACCTCACTAAATACGTGGTAGCATATTCCGCATACAGATAATATGAACATAAATTTCTGGCTGTAATATGATGTGAAACGAGTTGGTCTTGTAAATGAAAAACCAATGCGATGCATACAAAATGTACTCAGAGATAATGATTCGGCAATTTCATTTTTGGCCTTATCTTTATTAAGGTCAGTCATTTTGTCAGAACAGAAAACAAAACTAAGCAAACCTTTGTATTCACATCGGCATTAAATACTCTTTTATTATTAAATAATAAATGAAACAGAAGTGATTTCTTTAAAACTTCAGTTTACTAGCAAACTTCTATTGGTTATTTTATAAAAGGGGAATTCTCGAAAGGGATCATTATAGCAAAGTTTTAAAGTGCTAAATGAGGGCGGGTCTAACAGAATTATAAATGGATTAGTTTAAAAGTTAACAACTAACAGACGTGGATTGATCGACTTGATACGCCTTCGTGTGAAAGTACTCAAGAATAATTGATGTGAGACGCCTGCAATTACTTTTATGTAGGGTATGTATTGATGTATGTACGTTTAATTCGCTTAAATGTTTATTGAATTAACATAGAAAATTAGAACGCAACTACATTTTTATTACAACGTCTACTGTATATAATGACATTTATTTATTTTTGTTTTACTTAATGTACAAGGCATATAGAATACATAGTTCATATATCTATATTTATCTGAACTGTCATGTAATGTTGACTATTATGTGAAACTATCTGATTTAATGTGGATAGTTACAAAGTTGCATGAAGTCAGAATAACTATAGATTTAGTGAAAGAATATATGTGTAAGAAGGGAGTGAATTTAGATATAATAGCTGATAGAGATGTATGGAAGAGTAGTGTAGTTACTTGCCCTTAGTAGAGATAAGGGCAGGCTGGTGATAATGATGAACTGAGCAATGTGTGCGTAATATCAATACGCTATGGAATATGCATCTTTTGAATGTTAATCTAGATTACTCGATGAAAGTATACGTTGTGAAGATGTTTGTTTGTTTTATATTTCAATTAACAGATGATGACTACACGTGTATAATCTGTATTACACTTTTTTATTTTTAATAATAGACATGAATCAAATTATTATTTAGTTCTTTTATTGAAACCTACTTGAGTATGTATTACTTTCAACATGACAGCGATGATCTTTGGCTAATAATTTTATGTTTAACGGTTCTCACTTTCGTATCTCTAAAGCTAAACATGTAAGTTTATTTTCGTTTTAACATTTACATCGCAGAGTTTAATTGTTTTTATAATTTTTTTTAATCTATGTTTCATAAAAAAATACTTTTTAAAGTCGAAAAAAAAACAGAAGATATTATTCTATTGGTTAGTACTTTTATAAAATCGGCACAATTATTTACGTATGTTACGTTAGACAATAACGATCGAGAATTTATTGGAGCGCTTTCATGGATGGCCATCGACACGAATTAAGGTGATTTAAGATGTTCCCGCTAGAGAGGCGGATGACGATGTTTCGGCAAATTTAGCGGAGCGCGGCCCGTGGCGGCTTTACAGTTCGCCACCGGGCCACCGTTACGCAGCGATTAAACCGCGCACGCGCAACGGAATCACTGCACGACGCCCTATTGCCTTTGTAACGCCCATGCACTTGTCATTATGACTGCTTTATACTATATAAAAAAACTAATTAAAAGAGGGAAGGTATAAAAATTAAGCACGTCACTACTTAAAATTGATTTAGTCGTTAAGATCAGCGAAAGTCACAATGGGACCCACATTCATAAAACTTCTATGACTGTCTCTACTATTATTGAAATATACCTTTTTCTGAGCCCACGATCTAAATGATTATGGTCTCGGAAATAGGTTAGTCTCTGAAAGAACGAATGGGTTAGTTTTTATAATTTTAATGCGGACGAAGTCGCGGTAGATAGTCGTTTGAAAACCCTTTAGAAACATTTATATATCAACTTACTTCCTCAATAATTACTGGTCGACTCTCTTCATTAGTTTTAAATAGACTTTCTTTTGTAATAATCAAAGGAGATTCCGTCACGTAAAATGATCGTTTTGGTGAGATGTCAGTCTACTTTTTTACACCACATATAAGATTGATTGAGTGAAGATACAACACACAATGGATATGTTCTTATTTTATTGGACTGAGCATTAGTGGCATGCGCAACTACGATCTAATGCAAAATTAATAATTGTCGATCTCTCCGCAGAGTAAAAGTGCTATTTCAATGTTCGAACGAACGACCCAGATCTCTCACGCGGTTGATTATGCGCCCGCGCAAAAACACCGAGCAATCGAACACCAAATAAAAGGTGTGAAAACGAAGTGAAATAGATAAGAGAGATATGGCGATGCGCCGACAACTGTTACTTGGATTCTCGTTGCATTGTGGGAATGCCTTAATGGATAAAGCGCTTGGGTCATTGACACAATTACACACATTAAAAGAATTTGTCCGGTATATTACTATTTTGGAACGATTCAAAGATGCTTGAATCTTCTACGGCTGTATTCAACAACAATATGTTTTATTGCCGCGACAATGTTACATTACTAATGAAATAGGGGCGAGCAAATTACACGTAACTTTGTTAACGCGGTGGGTCCTTATTAACTTTGCAGTAAATAGCATACTTTTTAAGAATTGGGGTTTTCAGTCATTTACAATTTTATTTTAGATTTTTTTGAAATAACGTCATAATACCAATTGCTTTGATATGGTCATATTGCGTACACTTGTATAAATTTTAAATAAATGAAAATATACATAATTTTGTCATGTCATGAGATAAAAGTGTGTACAAGATTTTAGAATACAGTTACGAGTCCTATAGTCAACTTACAACAACAACCTATAAATAAATATATTTTTTTAATTTGTCCGTTCAAATATTGCGTAGTCTGACTTACACATTAAACATAATTTCTTTTATTCATTGCTTATGGAAAATTAACTATTTATTATTTAATGGTCGGCAGAGACAAGTTCTCCTAGATCGGTCTCGCGGCGCCCACAGTACACTGCAATTATTTTGGTAGCGAGTAATTGAATCTCATCAAAAAAAATAAACAAAAACAGATTGAGATTTGCCGTGCACGATGTAATTTAAGATTTTCATCGCGCCGATAATGAGAGGCAATGCGAATCACAACATTAACTTTCACTGTTGTAGAGCCATTGCTGTGCTGGCCTTAAATCCTCCTTTGGGAAACCACAGGAAATGAGAAAAAAAAATTAAACTCTCGTTTGGCCAGTACCTCTACTCATTTAACATTACTTAAATATTGCATTAGGACGCATTGCATTTTTTATCTTTTTACCCACTGGCAAGAGATTGTGTTGACTGTTTTTCGCGCAAATGTATTTTTTTTCTATGTGGGTTTGTGAGTACCTTTGTAACCGCCTCTAGCGTGCACGACTAAACTAAAAGAATTTAATTTAATTACATGTTATGTGTTCTTTTTTTAAAATTGAAAATTGTCAATTTTATATTTTTTATCATCATATAAATGTGCCAAATTCGTCATTGGCTGCAGCACAGATAACGATGTGCACATATGATGGGTGTCATTAAAATTATACAAGATCTATGACATGCTCTGGAAAAGAAATTACTTCAAGTCAAATTATTTCAAGTTTCTTGTTATCAGAGCTTGCATGTAAATGTTGTGAAAATTGGAAGCTTTCATTGCAATGCAATTTACGGAGGGCGTTTCTATAGCTGGAATGCAGTTCCACCGTTTTAGGTCGATATCGATGGAGTCCGCCGATGCCATTTGGAGTTCCGTTGCGCTGTCCTCTTGTTTAGGCGTGGCCTCTCGCCGGTGTTACTGGCAAATTGCAGTCTTCAGCTCGGGGCGCTTTATTGAAAATTCGATCTTTCTGCTGCATCAAGAAGGAAACCGAGTGAGTATGGGAAAATGAGTTTTTTTTGTATAGTCTTTAAGAGTGAGATTCGGATGTGTGGCTCGCCTGCCTGAATCCGTTATCCGGCGTCAGGTTACGGTCACGTCTATATAAGAGGGCGACGTCTTCTTCACCATTTCATTTGGTCTGTGACGCCTGGTCGGCTGCGTCGGTGTCAGTACGCGCCCCGGTGTCGGTAGTCGCGTCGGTGTCCGCACCACCTCGGTCGGTTCTCTTTAGGGTCCAGTGCTCGCGCATTCGTGCCGTACCTTTGCCAGACAGTTTAGTTGCGTGCAACCATACAACCCAGTCCGCCGTGTCAACATTGGAACTTCTATAGTTGAGAACATCGGGGTACGTATTCTTTTTTATAATACTATGCAATAAATAATTACCAAATAATAATTAATTACAATTAAAAAAATACCTATGGTTAAATTTTAAGGATTCACAATAAATTTAAAGACAGTTAAGAGGGAATTAAAAAATCTACAATTATTAAAGCAACTATAATGTCTGATTCTATGAGAAGAGAATTTACAAGCTTTAATAAAAGTCAAAGTTAAATCAGAACTTCCACTATTAGAGGTATCGGAAATGATATAAATCATAATACCGAAGTCTTAATGACTAACGTTAATTATACCAGATTAGATAGAAAATGAATATTAATTATTAGGGACTGTTTTGGGTGTAGGGTCTCCGAGTCTCTGAGAATTATAATACTTTAAAACAACCTATTTTTTATTAAAGTATATATGTAAGACATCATTTAAATGTTGACAAAAGTTACTACGACCTTAATAAAAATATTTAAAAATCTTTATTAAATATTTGCAAAATTTTAATTTCCTTTTTTAAACGATATAAAGTCTGGGACCTCAATATTTTTCGTAACACGATTTCATTGTCGAAAGACAAATGTAACAACGTTTTTTTTCTTCGAGCGTTTCCATTCTAGCTAACATTCGGGCTTATATCTTAACGCCCGATTCGCGTTACACGACTTCAGCTACGCAAAAGCACGGTGTAGATACGTAGATGGTAAAATGATTGCCGTCATTACTGTGGAATTACAAGGGGGATAGGACGGCATCTGCCCACATTATACACTCGCGTGAGATATCAACCGTTCATTGCTATTGTTTATTGCTTTTTCTAGCATTTCAAAGCCTTTAAATTCTATTCTAAGAAACTTTAAATACTTTAATAAGTACGTTGGTTTTTGTGTTAATTGATTGGGAACTAAAGTACGTGTTCATTTCGATGCAAATTGAATCATAATATCAAAGTCCCGCAGGTCAATGACCAGTGAATTTGTATAATCCGATATTGTCACATGAATTTGAACTTACAGAACTTATATTATTAGCTTTTGCCAGCGACTTCATTCGCGTGGATTAAAAAAAACTTAGGAACCTATATGGTACGCGAGACAGTTATCTTTCTTCTTGCTAAATTTCATCCTTTTACAACTTTACCAAAATTTTACACCGATAATATTAGAAAGTTTTTAGCATTATAATTGAAAGCTTGCAATGATATTTTAATCTGCATTTTTATACATACATATCCTATAATTTGGGAAAATTTAAAGCTTGAATTAAATAAAACGATAAGCTGAGATAAAACTGGTTATACTTGATTATTTGAACTTTTTTGGTTTATTACGATATAGCAAAATCTGTCCCTGCCGCTTAGCGGTTATTGCAGATATAGTCAACGGTGGGTTCAAATTTAGTATTGATAAAATGTATTCAAATATACATATTTTTTACATAAAAATAAAATCTTTGTTTAAAATTAAACATTAAAATGAACGAACTGTTTTCAATATGCTTTTTTTTTAATTTGAAAGATGTGATTATAAATCCTCTTGTAATAATCCAAAGGTATATTATGTTTAATTATATTTTATTAAAGTGGGAAAGGATGCGAGGAAGGTAAGGGAGAGACTAAATCTTGCTTAAAACTGGTTCTGACAGGAGGTTGTTAGTGAAGGTACTCGTTAAGAAATGACTCGAAAGGCATTCTAGCAATATTCTATATTAAAATTTGAAACAAATACCGTTAACAAAATATCTTTCATTATATGATTTTAAAATTGAAGATTGTTTAATCTAAGTTTTAATTACAAATAATAAAAATTACAGTCTTGTGTAAACTGTTAGAGTATTTATAATTTTTATTTATTTATTTCATTGACAAAGATTTAGGTATTCGCAAAGAGTACCACATACTTGATAGGTATTTAAAAAAGATTTTTAGTAATTAAAATAAAATATTAATATTTTTTTAATTCATGATTCATTATTTCTATAAATCAATAATGTCAGTTTGTAAGGAGTTATAATTTAATAAGACTTATTTATATATAAAGATCAACATATCAATCCAATGATAATGACAGTGCGTTGACAGGCCGTATAATGCTAATAGACCGAGTCTCGTTACAACCACGTCAGTTTGACAGATGAATTAAAAATCTGGCATAGACAATAGCACGATCAATGACCGCACGCGTCATTGCATCGTGTGTCGTAACTTAAGAGAAAAAAAACTTGTCTATAATAACCATACGCGTGGGCGCATAACCAGTTGGTAGGTTTTTTGCCGTCAAGTGCACATGACCTTGACCGGAGACTGTACGCCCAAATCACTAATCGACCTACTTATAAATGTCAGAACATATAAAACCTCCTTTCCCAGAATTTTATCGTGTTGAGGATTACTTTTAGAAATCATTTGATTGTAAAAGTGATAAAAGTCATTGTGAATTGATAGTTTAATTTGAATATTTTTGCACAAAATTCTTTATCAACAACTTTCACATGTACCTCCTACGGAGCGAATTTCTCCGTTAAGCTATAAATGTGAGACTTGTACAAGCATAGCCTTGCGACCTAGATCACGTCATGACACAAGAATGCCGCAGTCATAATCTGGTAGTTCTTAAAAAATCTGATTATTTTCACTGTGAAAACTGTAAATTTGCGCGTGCGATTTTTACAATTTTAGTTGGCAACATTATTTTCTTTTACTTGATAAAAAAAGTCTGTGGAATTAAAATGATGTCGGGACGCTTTAATGAATTAAAGAGACAAAAAAAGTCATTAAAGGGTTCGTTATTATGTTTGCCTAGGACCTGTGTAGGACTGGTAAAAATTGCATTGAGTTCAATAATTTTCTATTTGTTGTATATGAAATTTTATTCATATAAATTAATAAAATCTTGAATCTGCTATATTAGTTACTGTGTAAATTACAGAGCTGTTACTTTACAACAATGACGCCCAAAGTTTCGGATGATGCTGACCGTTCCGAACGATTTCTAAAATGGGCCTTCGATATAATAGTGAGTGTAGCGCGTGTGTGTGTACCAGCGGCATGCACCGTGCGCGATGATAAAACGCCAGTACTTTCCCCCGACCCAGTGCCCTCTCTACGATGCGCGATGTCGACCCACAAACTTCTTACAATTCCGTAATGTCTCGTATTTTATTTGAAATTTGCCGGCTCATTACACGTCCCGTGAACAGTTATATCTAATAACACATCTCGATGTAACAACGATTGTCCACTTCGACGTATCGCGATATGTAGTTACCTTTACTCGTGCGACTCGCCGACACGATTTCATGATATGCGAATTCGTCGACATCTGACGAAAAAGTTACATTTGAGATCTTCCGTGTTAAACTTTATTACTGGGATGGACCAATATTTCCATTGATTTAACGTGTTGATAGTAAAATGTAATTGATGAAGGATCATATTGTATGCTGACTTTGCCTGCGACATTGGCAGCGCCGAATAAAAAAAAATTAAACGGCCTAGGCCCTGTTTCACATGGTAAATATAGTGTTTTTTTATTTCTCTATTATATCTCTACGACGGTATTTATTAAAATATAACAGTATAGAAGGTTACAGAAATTTTATTGCAACTAACATAAAGACGATGATACGAGTACGTTAATTTTCCTTATTTTTATTTACGATCTCATCGTAAATAAATTGGCTAATCAATAAAAAAAATCTAATAGATATACCGTTAAACGCTTCGGTATCCCTTATAAAAAAGCGGTAATGTCCTGCGAGCCAAATTCAATTATTGTGCTCGTTTCGTAACCTTGACGGCCGCGTGGTTCACAAGTCAGTGTACTGATGAAACAAGTCATGGACCTAATATTGAGTCATCGACATTACATTTGAAATAGTATTATTAAGGAAAATTTATGTCAAACTTATTAGTATTTAATTAATGAATACAGTAAATTTTATTATTTGTGAGTAGGTCGTTACTATTTCTTACTCTAAGTATAACACTTAAATTTATTTAGTGATTATTTAAGCAGCGGGTGTGGGTAGTTCTACATTAAGCGACTTCCTAAGAGATTAGGTTAGAAAATTGTGATGTCCTTCAATTCGTACTCTTCTTTGTCAAGTAAAAAAAAGTCACAGTCAATAGTAAACTGTACATATTAAGGAAGCATCTAGAGAAACTAGTAGCCTAAGCTCAGCTCAGTTTTTAAAATTCCAATATCGTGTACTTGTAACATATCTTGACAAAGTTGATTTTCCAAAAGTATCGTTTATCGAACGTCAGTGTCTATGAGCTAAGATCTTTCTTAGAAATGTATCGATAGTCGAACATTGTCCCTGCGTCCAGCGTCAACAGCCTCGGTCGAATGTGTATTAATAGGCGTGTAATTCAATCGAAGTTTCATTGCTCCTCGGACCGCATTAAGATGGAATGATTTCTTTTGTAATGAAAGAAAAAAAAAGTGTTGCAATCAGAGACTCCGCGTAGTTCGTAGATAACATTATTATTGTAAAGTGCTTAATTATGATTGAGTTTTGTTGTCAAAATATTCAATTATATAATAATGTTTGCCGTTAGATGTATATCAGATGTACGTATTTATTTTCTACATCTCTTAAATGTTGGATGTAAAAATGTTTATCAGTAAATTGTGCTTCCTTTAGTATTGCAGATGTCCATGGGAGTCAATGATCACCTTTGTGATGCCGCCGCTAGATTACCTCCTTCTCTTATAAAATTACTTTACTTTCAATCGATACGTTTTCATTATTTTGCCGTACAAAAGGAGTATTTGGTATTTTTCTAAGCAATTATTATAAAGTTTTAGTAACAGTAAACAACATTTTAATAACCGCGAAGTTGTTCATGCAAAACACCGTGTAACAACTGATGTAATTCAATAAGTACTGGTATAAGAAAACTTGTTTTGACAGAACGATGTACTCGTATGTTACGTCGAATAAAATATTATTCAACTTCAACAACAACAGCCCTCGTCTGCCCACTGTTGGACATAGGCCTTTCCCAATGCCTTCCATTCAACTTAACGTTCCGATATTTTTTTTTAAGTTGATTTTAGAAATTCAAAGGTTACAAGTGTCAGTGATAAAGGTCTTGATAGATGACGTACTCGTTATTGATACGATATTGATTTAACTTTCCTCAAGAGCATACCAAAGACTTTGATTCATTGAAAGACGGTAACATACTAATGAATACATCAGTATTGTAGATGTTAAAAAACCAAACAGTGAATAACACATGAAATAGAAATTTAAAGTTTGTCAATTTGGGTTTTGAAGTTATTTAAACTTTCGTAAAGCGGCCGCGTAAGGCTTGTGCTTCACATATGGGTGGTAGTTCAAGATGACCACGACCAGTCCGGAAAGACTAGATTCGAAGAAGATTTCGCGAGACTGATTAATTATAAAATGGCTACGCTGGCGGCGTAGTTAGTGCGTTATCTATCTGTTAATATAGGCATGGTACTTTTCATGTGATAAACTGAGACCTCAATTTATTCTCGCATCATAAGAAAAATCAACATATCTTTACAAATGTAGGCACGAGTATAAAAAAAGAACAGTTAGAGTTGAAATATTTGTCATACCACTTAATTTGCTTATGAAAGACTTGTGTGTTATAAACATTAGTGTGTATGTGTGGGTGAGCTGTCGGCTTGAAAATTATATTAGTCTCGTATACATTATATGACACTTTGGAAGAAACTATAAGCTAATCGAAATGTTTTTATTATTTTAGGATGAAAATAATTTCAGATTTTATTTTAATTTATTTAGATCACTCAGAAAACACAGTAATAATGTATAAATGTAAAATAAACGATAGTTATTAAATTATTGAAGTATGTACTGCAAAGTTGTTACTTGAATAAGCTTGTCCTGTTGTACTGTGTTATGTAATAAGCGGTAAAGAAATATTACCGAGCTTTACCGACATTAATTTAAAACGTATAAATTTTAACATGAAAGCTAAAACATTTTTTTTTTTATACGAGAAGGGGGGCAAACGAGCAAACATAATTCTACTACGACGTTTACAGTAACAATTAGAATTAGAATGTACAAAATATAGAAGTTTTCTCGTTAAAAATATGCAAATTAAAGAATATCGACCATCAATATTAGTTTGACCAATTTCCTATCTCGCGTCTCACCGTCAACTTGACAACGGTTGTTTAATACAAAGACGATACGAAATATAACTTTCACTGTGTTGAGATCACGTAGTGAGATGGAAGAAACATTAGTTGTGTATTGTAGTTTTATAATGGATTTACCGCAGTGTCGCGGCCGTGTTTAGCGCGTGCGAAGCCGCCGCACGTAGCTATGCGACCCACAAATCTGGTGAATCAACGAGAAAGTGCATATGTCTTGACTCCGTTTAGTATTTAGAAGGTACATAAGTTGTATTTAATACATTTATACATTTATACTGGCAGTTATTTAGGGGTCACTTTTAGGTTTTTAGTTACCTCAAATAGTTACTGAAGGTATTAAATTTCTATATTTTAGTGTAACGGACGTACTCACGTTGTTTGAAATGAAAAACCATTTTTTTTTATTTACGCCTGTCTGATGTTTCTAGGTGTAACTAGACATTTTTATTCCCATGCTGACGAAGTCGCGGTCAACCCCTAGTACCCCATAAATATAGAATGACGAATGTAAAATTAAATATGGAAAATGTTGTCCAAGACATCGTTTGCTAAATAGAGTGTCGCCCACTGCAGTGTAAGCGATGCGTGTCGCTTGAGACCCGAGCCGGTCGCCGGCATGATGTCACCCATCTTTTTACTTGCTATACTTAGGTTAGATAGAAAATATCGCATGGGCTATGGAATTAGAGCATGACCATCGGATCGACATAGATTTCTAATTAGTTTGTTTTGTGTATTGCTGTGTTTTCACTAAATTCTTGTTCACGGTAGATTTTGTATGATCTCTTCAGGTGTATATACAAACCAATACAACTTCTCTAGTTATTCTCAGTCAACAGTCAGTAGGCGCTTTAAAAAAAACAATTCATTCTTAATGTTTTTACGTTATTTTCTTTTGAATAACACGATGTTGAAAACTTGAAATGTTCTAAGATATGCTATTGGGACGGCAAATGATATTTAATGCAATTAATTTGCTGAACGTGCTTTCGAATTGATTCCTTTGACAACGATGACAGTCATTTTTTTGCCCTAACAATATATTGAACAAAAACCGCGAACACATTTCACGAAATTGTACGACAAAAAATAAAGATGCGTTGACTGCTTTGGTTATTTTATGTATATAGTTCATTTATTATAAAATTTAACTATTGTGGACGATGTAAAACGAGTTTATGTCTGTTCTTAGTCTATTTCCAACCGAACGCTCGTTTATATAAGGAAGTCGCGGACCATGCAAGTTTTTTTTTGCCATATAATAGCGATGTATTACTTCCCTGTAATCTAAAGCTAGCCGTGTGGTTGAAATGGTAACCGCATCTGTTATTTTTATCTAAAAGAGCAACGCCCGCAACGGATAATTTAATATTTTATAGTGTTTTCTATTTCAAGATGCAATTTATTTCGAACATTCTTTTGTGTATTGATCGTTAAAATCGATTACTTGTTTATAATGACAGTTTGCAATGATTACATAAATACAGGTGGGATATAAATCGATTACTAAGCAAGCCAATTAAGGAAATATATAGATCGTAGACAGTAGGCAACGGCAGTGGACATCGGGCGGGTCGTACTAGTTACATAATAGGTCGTGCGGTGCGGTCAGCGACCGGCGCTTCCCCGGCGCGCACCGGACCAGGATACCCACGGCTCCCGCGCTCGATCGAAACGAAACGACGCCGATATTATCCACGCTGTCAACGATCGCAGACACAATCGGAGTAAGTCACGTCGCTCTTTGATTGTTTTACAACCATTTAAATACGGACGTTAGCCCCCTTTTGGTACGAAAGTCTGACATTAACAGAAAAATCCTCCTCTATTCGTCGTCAACTTTGATTTTCGAATCTCCATACATTAGACATCAACGCGCTTCTAAAAAAAACATTTCGTTTGTCGTTTTATCAATTAAGAAGCAAGATAAATCCTTAGCGATAACGTTTTTTTTTGAATATGTATTAATTCTAAAGTAAAAGTTTATCATGTGTTTAATATTACACGGTAACCTTATTTGTGATCGGTGACGTTTAGAAAGTAAAGTTAAATAGGTTAAGAAGACATGAAACATGTGTCAAGTAGAGCTAACATCGGCAAAAAGTAATGAGTTTAAACTTTAATATGACATCACTGTCACCGTGTTCGTCATCATCGTCATACGAATGTTCCAGATAATATTTGGCGTAAATAATTTTATTCTGAATGTTCGATTAAAACAGTAACAATAGCGTATAAAACCAAATTTATTATCTAACCTACTTTAAACTGGCGTCGTAAACGTTTATGTCTTATTTGTAATTAAAGGCGTTAAATTTGGCGCGATAGCGTATCGAGGCGTGTCCGGATTCAGTTGTTTGCGAAAAGAATTCTAACGGGTCACTACCATGTCGGTCGACGGAGAGCCTTCAAGGTTTAAAGCAGTACGAGATAAGATCGAAAATCAAATTTAGAACATTGGAATAGCCATTTTAAGAACATTTCGGATTTTCTCTTATCGATCTAAATATAGACACTAATTCAATTGAGACTTTTAAGTTTTTACATTGTTTAATTAGGCTTTATCAAATTGGTCCTAATTCATTCATACAATACAAACGTACGACTTTTAAACAAGCTTTTTTTGTTACGAAAATACATAAGATTAATATAACACGTATGTAAGACGAATGTAAAAAGTTTCTTAAAGGATTATATATAGTGACGAAAAAATATGTATGTTTAAATGCCCATTTTCTTTTAAGTTTTTGGTGTAGGCTTAAATAAAGAGGGCAGATAAACTTTCATACTAAGGTCAAACGGTAGTTAAAGTCGTAAAAGTATTTTATCAAAAGATATCATCTCATGCCTCATACTGAATTTTAACTGCGTATTATTTAGAGATAAGAATAAAGTTTGTCATTGGATATGTCGCTCAGCATGTCTTAGTTCACATTGTATATTTAAATGTAGCCTTTTATGTTGGAAATTCAGTTGCAGCACTTAAAAGTTTTTTTTTTATACGAGAAGTGGGCAAACGAGCGGCGAGATCACAAAAGCGATTTTGATAAAGGAACACGGTATTTACTATTAACAGAAATTGAATTTAAAAATATGTATATAATTCATTTTTATGTTTTTGTTTTCATGATTGTCTTTTGTTAAATTTCTCGCATCATCGCAGTATGTGATAACTCATTATAGACTGACCACTGAAGCTTCACTTCGCACTTCACTTCGTAAGCGCTGTTAACAATCCAGGTAAAACATTAGCATTCTTTAACTGAGTATAGGTTGTTTGCAATAAAGAAGTATGACCTATTTGCCTAATTGAATTGAAATGGTAATGTAATATAAGAGTATCTTATATCATTTAGTTTTCTATTTGAATTCCGTTCATCGGACATGAATAAATTATTCAAAACTTTCTGTTCTTGTAATCTCCGTTTTTTTTTTTTTATTTTTACATTTGAAATTTCATCCCTTCTAATTGTAACAAGCATTCGTTAAAACTTTATTATGTATAAAAAACCTCTTTTGTTTTATAACATTATGGTAAATCCATACTGTTACATGAAGCGTATACTTTTAAATTTGTTATTTAGGATCACAGCAACCACGGCACAAATTTGAATAATTATTTTGGGAGAAATAAGCCCTACATATGCGGTAGATTTTAGGTTGTATATTAACACGCTAAAAGACGTAGAAGATGAGCTAATAGGAAACAACTGTCAAGCAAGGAAACTAGTAAAATAAGCAAATAAGAGCAGACAGGCATGGTTTCCATGGTAACCATTATAATTTCACTGATCTATAAATGGTTACGTTAGAAACATAAATGCAAAAGTTTAGACGGATAGTCTGTTCGTCAGTGTTATTAGAAGTGACCAGCGTTAAATTGTAAGCCAAAGTGCTGGTTAACTATCATTTTTTTCTCTAAAGAAATAAAAAAAAAAGTTCCGTTTTGTGTTGAAACGCGCTTCGTGCTAAGTGACTCGAACTTATTAAGCGCATAATACCAAATCGAAATTCTACAGAACCTTCACTCGGAGTTCCAATAATACAGCTGTTGTCCGTTACTTGTGTAGGCGCTACTTTGTTTTTAGATCTATTTATTTATTTTTAGAATGAAAATGTTTTTTTTTGTTATAGAATTTGATTAAGTATTTTTAAATAAAAGATGTTACGAAAATTCGAAAAACGAATATTTTTTTTATGTAAACCTAATTCTACCCAACTATTTAATTCATCAGCTTACTTCAAAGTCTCATGCGTTGTAAGTAGTAAAAGTTAGCATAGAAAATATCTGAAGAATGTGTCACATTCTTGTGTATTCAGGTTTCGTCTGCTAAGTATTCTATAGGTCATTAACCCAATTGCGATGGCGCGCCGTGTCTCTGTTTGAATTTCGAAAATTGTGTCCTATTTGCAGTGTTCTTACGTAATGGCACGTAAGTACGTAAGTGCCCGCCGTAAAAGCTTTTCAACGATGGCACAGACTACAAATATTGCTCACTACAAAATAACTGCACTCAACTGCTTTATACCGTGCTTGTTTATTTTGTATTAGCTATCGCATGTGACTTCGTCCGCGTGGAATCATCAAAAAAACCTTATTGCTAGTCTGGGCGCTATTCTAGACTGAAGTTTGTTTTCGTTCTTAATGTAATTCTGGCCCGTTAGCCGTTTATGAGTTAAATGTGAACAAAATCATGAATACAAATTATATAGATGTTTAAAGTGGTCAAACTTTTTATGTATAACTTAATGATATAGAATTTTAATATTGTATCAAACGTTTGTGACATGATGAATTTGATCAACATCTGTTGCTTAGTAAAAGTGTAATAAGAGTCTTCAACCACTCGCCAAATAACTTAAAGGTAATGAACGGCAAAGCCTTCAAAACAAATTTGAAAAACTGGTTGACAGATCGCGTCTTCTATACGATTCAAGAGTTCTTCGAGTATGAAATTCCTAAGTTCCGTAGTTAACGTATTTGTTTGTTGTAGTTATGTCATAGTATATCTAATTCTCTCATTGCACGAAGGGGTACAACACATGTATTTATTTATTGATATTTGTAATATTTGTTTGCAAAATTGCATGCCATTTATCGCAATGATTAAATGAATTGAATTGAATAAAAGTAAGTCATATCAAATTAAACAAAATGTATAAAACGATCATCCGCTGTTTAGTAAATTTTGTGTATCATTAATATTCTCTATGCGACTTGGAAATAAAACCTTTTCAATATGTATTGATACGATATTTCTTACAGTTCATTACTCAGGTGTTATTTCATCGCTGAATAGCGTCTAGGACTGAGCTAGGCGGAGCGCCGCGGGAGCCCTCCAAAGCGGACGGAATGCGCACAAGGTCATTGCGCCCTGCGCGGTCATGCACACACCCCCGCGCC
>JAODUI010000023.1:5285087-5300377 GCA_027563995.1 Papilio gigon
CCCGCGCCCCGCACCCCCACCCTACAACATGAAGTGATCATGGATAAAGGGAAGCGACCAAGCCATAAGGCAATAGGAACCATTTCAAAGCGATCCATCCTTTATTTTCCTTAGTCTATGGTCGCCCGACGGCCGACAATATTGTTCCTCGTTCTAACGCCATTTTCTTAGATCGTTGCAAAGAGAAAAAAGACATCGGAGCATTGGCGGGGTGTATTTACGATGTGCACCGTGACCGGCATTTATCTCAGGGCTTATGGCCTCAGCGCCGCCGCCTCTCTCTACCTACAAACTGTCATTAGCTGGTTAGAATTAGTGTTCGAACATGAAAATTTATGGTCACAACGTTCCAAGGAACAAAGTAACTTCATTGTACGCCGCAGCCCTCAAGTCTTTTGTTGGATAGTTTTATGGCAATGAACAGTCAGTGTCGCTCTGTACTTTTTAAAACATTTAATGATGCTTACAAATGCAAGTGTGTTGCAAAACATTTCCTAATTTTTATTCTTAATTACAAAAAAAAACTGTGTAGTTTAAAATGTGTTTCTTTATTATGAATCTATTTTTACTTTCAAAAATAGTATATCTCATTGTTTACTTTGTTTTGTTTCAGAATATTCCCGTGTGAAGAAATCTTTACGACTACATCTAAAGAGGTAAGCTAATTTATTAAAAAAAAATTACTTAAACTGTACAGTTAAAATTTACGTATATACGAAAAATGTTAACTGTCTACCTACACTCTTTAAAATGCAAAGTTTTTAATAAACAGTCCCACAGTTCAGTAAACACTAAAGACGTGTAGCTGGCGTAAGAACAAATAAGTATGAATTAAATTATTAAAACTTACGTGATACATTTCACTATCCTACTTATAAAAACGACTTAACTCACGTGTAACGACTAGTTTAGCGCCCCCATCGGCTCGAAACTAGTCGGTACCGAGACCGATTTACACGTGAGTTAAGCCGTTTCATGAGTAGTGAAGTATGAATTAAGTAAAGACTATTATAAAGCATTAAAACTTTTTTTCTTTATTACACTTGAATGCAAGTAAAATACTTCTAGTAGTACTTGTAAAATTCAAATCGGTCTCTCAAGTCATTTCTAGTAAAGTACCCATTGATGTTGATAAAATAGGGACCCCTTCATGATTTATTCCTTACTATAAAAGGACTAACCGAAGTCTGAGTGGGCGGCGAACATGACTTCCATTCAATGTTTATATGATTGTGTTATGGAATTTTGCAGATGAATTCTATTGTTGTAAGATGAAACAAAGAGAAAACTGCAAATACAAGCGCATATGTTCCTTGTTTTATACAATAGTCTGTTTCGATCAAATCGTATGAGATAGAATGATGGCTTAGAACATTGTAACATAATTTACATGCTCTGGAAGAAATCATTGATCCCAATATTGAGTTTAGTTTCGTTATTTTTTTATTTTTTCAGAAAAATATTAGTAGATTTTTTTTAATTTACTTATATTTCTTGTGACCATCGCTAGCTTGTGAGCTTGAAAAAGCATGTGTTGGGAATGGTCCCCAACAATAGTCGAATAGCTGGATTCAAACCCAGTAGATATTCAAACCCGGTAGATCGATAGTCCGTAATCATAACCATTAGGCGATTGGAACATCGATAATATTAAATTATAACATACTTATTAATAACGAGCAGTTCTCCTGTTTTTTTATACTCTTACTTTACTCCCCCTAAGTTTGATCGCGTAATAAAATGTAGCCTTAAACCTAAGTTAGGCTTGTTTCTACAAAAATAATTATTGAAATCCTTGCCAGGATCGTTGACATTGTAGAAAACAGTTACGTATTAGTATTGAAGTATAGATTAAAAAAGATCAATAAAAGTTCGATACTAACAATGGTTGATTAGAAATTTCTTACAGGCTAACGTCTTTTCAAAGTTAACACTTTTTGCTTCAATGGACCTGTTTTGTAAACAAGCTCTGCTTGTCCGGTTAATGGTATTGCATTGTGTATAAATAAGGGTCTATTGAGACGTTACATGTCGCCGTACGCGGGAGTGACAGAAAGGGTTCTGTCAGGTTTATGTATCAACGCCTTGGGTTAAAGCAAATTTCTGCCGTTTACAATCGATTCCAATCATCTTTTAAAACGAAATGATCACGTAAATAGTACAAGGTATACACCACGAGCGTTCAGCCGCAGGAACCGTTGTAAATACAACAAATGATTTAAAATTGTTTTACTACATAACCGTAACTGATTTGTACAAGTTCTGATCTATTTTCTTTAATGATAATAAGCATAATAAAATGAAACGCTACAAAACGTATTAGGTAATGATTTCAAATCGTACTAAGTACCAATATATTCAATTGCACACTTTCTTTCATACATTCACAAGAGCGATCATCGATTCCCATGGACACCTGCGATACCAGGGGAACCACGAATGCGTTGCCGGCCTCAACACTTATTGAATTGTATTGTTAACTATTATTTAAGAATAAGAAGCTTCTAGAAACACTCTATCCTACCAGAGATAATATTATGGTAAAAATTAAAGTCACATTTCAATTCGTTTCCGGAAAAGTAGAAGATGAATGAATATAAAACAGAGTCAAGGAAACATTAGCATATGCTATTAACGGTTTTTGTGATATTAATATAGTTAAATCGAAGCGGAATAAATTGAGAAGCAATAAACTGGTCGTAGTTGACCACCGTCCCCTCGAGGGTACGCGTGACTGAGTTAGCGCACGTATAATACGTTAATACAGATGACGGTCATTACCGCACGCTTCCCTGTTCAGCGTATACTCGTGTAACTACAGTAGTTGACCAAAGAAAATTGTACGCAGCATAGACTATAGCATTTCACATTTCGTTACGGCTCAGTACATTACCACTGCGGCATTTCCTGGAAACAGTTTGTGTTAATCTGATAAATTAGCTCCGGGTGAATCTTTACGGTCGATATGAAAAAGGAAAGTGCGACATTTTCAAGCAATAGAAGTAGATTATTGTTTTTGTTACAGTTGTTGCAGATTTTATAAATTGTATTGGGTGGTCTCTTCTCTGTTCAATGTTTGTAAAGAGCGTACTACGATATAAATGTACTAAGTTAGTTTCAATTAAAATTATTTTGATTAAAACTGATTCAATTACCGAAAAGAACCTTCGGTATATTATTTTTGGTGCACTTTACTTTTAATGATAAATCATTTTGACATTGACGACATGAAAAGTAACTTTGTTTCACATTTAAAAATCTGATAAAATCATACAAGCGGAAAGGTTTGAATAAACATAACAAGACAGTTCAGGCAACAGCGTCTGTTAACAGCAACATGTATTTATTGCGAGGCCCTTTGAGATTTAAGAGGCTTGCGTGGATATGCGAACAAGACACAAATAGAGGACGCTAAGATAAAAAGATAGTGAAAAAACAAAGCGTATGCAAACTCTCTCGCATAACTTTAGATAAACACGACAGAAACGTTACTTACATTTTTGTAAAGTTTCTGGTTATAAAAAAAGTATTGTGTGGACTTCATTGTTTAGTTTACACCATAGCTAAATTGAAAAATTTCAATTGTTTTTAGAAGAAATTAATACAAGACGACTGCAATATTTTTTTTTAATTTAAATCCCGTGCCTACATTTATGGTAAAAGAAATTGTTCAACTAATAATCCTATGGGAAAATATAAGGCACTAGCATCCGAGGCTTGCAGTTAAAATGTACGTACCTTGTAAGGTCTTAGCTACTCGTAGCAACAGCGACACGACACTGCCCCTGCATTCCATTGTAAGACGCCATTCTCTTCGGCAAACACGCGAACAGGGGTTGCAAAGAAAATCGAAAACATTTTAAAAATGTAGTCACGACTCGTACATGTCTACAATAAAAAAGTTAAGATTCATCTTCATACAATGCATACTGGTAGGAAGATTACATTTTTAAAAGAAAAATAGCAATTTAAGTTTGTAAATACCTATAAATACAATATGATTTTATACGTATTTTAATTACCATGAATGTGCATATTATGTAAATTACTTGATGATATTTAATTTATAAACATGGATGCAACATTGTGATTGTCACTTTTTTTAGAAATCAAAAGAAATATAGTGTTCAAATAATAATGATGAAAAACGTCATAACATTGTGACCATGTTAAAACATGTTATTCGTAATGATACAACGCGGTGTAATGATCGTTTCATTTTTTATGAAATTCTAATAAATTTAAGATAGCAAATCGCAGTAGAAAGTTCTTATTTCACACGTATTCGAAAACAGATGGCCCAGTTGGTGTCGATAATTGGGTCAGGCGAGCACCGAGCAACCTGACAGCTCACACGTATTGTCTTGTGGAGTCGAGTACCGTTATCGTTCGGTCAAGTTCGGCTCAGTGTGACTGCCTGTGTCAAACTGATTTACGAGCGGCGCCTCGGATAATCTTATAAAGGTTGAACTTGCAATGGAATTATTCGTTTTCAATTGTAAAAAGTATAATTTTAATTAGCATTACAGATAATTGTAAACAGGAAAAATTATAAATGATAAATAAACATATGTTTAATTAAGTTAGATTTTAAATTGACGGACATTTCATTTATTTTTTTATAATTCAAGTGCAAATTATTTGTTCATTATTAAATTGTTTATGGCCAGTAGAACTTTGAGAACATAGTAAAGCTTAGTCTTTACTAAATTGAAATGATCGTTAGTAATAAAGAATAAAACCATTTAACGTATCTCTTGTGGACAATGCTATATTTTAATACATTTTTAAATTTGATTTTTATATCATGACTAATATAAGTCGTTGACCTGAAGAAATCTTTATTTGTGTTATGTTTTGACTTCTAATTTGCATTCTAACTATAATAAAATGCAAACAAGTTCACCATTAAAATAAACGGTTGGTGTAAAATATAAATCTTTATTTTATCTTTTGTATATAAATCGTTTTCTGTATAGCACTAATAGCTCAGTGGTTAAACATTGCGAATTGTTAACTATTGTGGTTCGATGTCACTTGATCGTTACCACAAGACAGAAATGATTAGATTATATTTAAAAGTTTTGGTAGAGATTTATAGGTACATAGTTAAACATATATTAGTACTATCAAATAATGTAAGTTAATTTGGAATTATAAAATTGTGCACTGATGTCAAAAACGATTAAGAGAATTGCTAACTTTTTTTTCATTAATATTTTTACAACGTTTATATGATATATCTGTTTCTGGTTTAATCTCGTATATTTGAAATTCTTCACGATAAATATTTAGTCGTAAATAATGAAAATACTTATATTTTGAGGTTATGAGTTTTTTTCATGAATGTAACAATGAAAATGTGTTAATCATATTATAAATACAAATGATTATGAATTTTATTGTAAGCATAGTGTGAATCATTTTGTATTGTTAATACCTTGACCTATGAGAAAGCATTGAATAATCATGACCAAGTTTTTATCCCGTTGTTCCTTGTTAACTCTCATAAGTCCGTCATGCTGACTAATTGAAGCAATTATTTGTTAATAAATGGGCATTCATCCGTGATCTTCATTTAATGCTTAAAGGAGTGTTAATAATAACAAAAAAACATTAAGTACATACATTTTAATTTATTTTTTATCATCCACACTATCATTAGATCCCCACTATCACTTAGATTTAAACTTAGGTCATCTCTTGTTCTCAAGTTAACAGTATATTTTCGTACGGTAGTGGAAGCCCACTGTTAGATTACATTTAGGTCAGCTTTATTTGAATTATCTGTGTGAATAAGGTTGTTACCATTTATACAAAAGTCCATTAGATATGCCATCACTTAGATGCATCGCCGGAAGTCTCAAACCTGTTACGTCTTCCGGTGCTAAGTTTTAATGTGTTATTAAATTGCGAGTCTCAAGTAAAGGTTAAGCAACAGTGATAATTGCTTAGAAGTTCAAATGTTTGCACAAAATGTTTGTTAAATTTTACAAGTATAATTGTTATTTAATGCAAAAGTAAAAAGGTACATTGTAATTATTTTTGTTATCAAAAAAAAACAATACGTACTTTGAAGCGCTAAGTGTATTTTTGTATTAATTTCATATAAAATTATCAATTAAAGAGAAAAAGTGATTGGGCTGTGCTTTATAACAAGGCATCATAGTTTTTTCATACAAGTTATTTGACGGGTCTGGTTTTTAGAAAAAAATATAAATTGTTGCCAGTAACGTTAGCTTGTGAATAACATGACAATAACAAACAATAAAAATAACATACGTGTGAAATGATTTTGTGAATTCTCTCCTATCTGCTTCAATTACCATTTACAATTCATAATTACGCGTATTACAGTGTTATTACGACGTTTTTGCTGAATAAATACATTATTCATGAATAAATATTTTTTTAATTGCAACTGAATTTGTTTATTATTTGTTTCAAGAAGTATTATATTTGGGACGCGGTTATTTCTATTTAGATTGTAATCTATGGAAACCGCAAGACTAACGTAGGACTGCGAAAATAGATTAAGCAAAGCTAAATGTACCTCATCATAATTTCGAATGTTAATTTTGGCATTAGTTATAAGTTTATAATTCCTTAAATTCAATCAAGTTAAAAAAAAACATAACAATTGCATTTTTACTTAAAAGTTATATTAGTATATTACGGAAGTAATATTACTAAGAAAGTTTGTTGATAATATTATTAAAAAACCGTCTCGATCGCATTTCTTGCATCGGAACAAAACTATGTAGTAATTATAAAATTAAAAATATGTAGTTTTTCTAGACGAGAAATTAAAAAAAAAACATAGGGCGTTGAAGAAAACTTGTTTCTATGCAATTCTCCATCAGCAAGAAAATCAAAGTTGCTCAAGTAATGACGTCTTCGATCGGCCTTACATATGCCAATTATTGAATAGTTACCCGCAATTATTATGACGGCGACGCCTCGTTACGTCTACCGCGGCTCCCTTTGAACTTCTGCTGCGAGGTTATTTATAAAGTGTACCTATTGGCTATAAAAAGATAATTTAATAATATCCGTACATTCGAATTCTCTAAAGTGCGAGGTTGTATTGTTAAATGTTTCGTGTCATTAAAATTATTCGTAAAACAAAAAAGTAATGTGGACAATATGTACAGAAAAAGTACACCATTGCTTCCTTCACCTTGTACGAACCACTGTGGATGGGAAGGGGATGGTAATTTGGTCTCGGGCACAAAGATAAACATGTACGGGCAGATTAAACAAGGATTACACAAAACGCTAAAGATTCCTATAAAGTCGGTTACACCGTTAAATTGGGCAATTTACGAGGTCATGGTGTGGTGACCATACGGTGGCTGCAGCGGTGCGTTCCGGTGCCTCTTATTTAACTGTTACCATCATTATGAGATATAAAAATACGTCACCTTACAATAATTACACATAGTTGTGGCCTTTTCCGCTACGTTACGACCTAAGTATGTTACCTTACGAGTAGAGATTATTTTTCTTTTAATTTCTACATACGCTACGTACGCCGGTCATAATGATTTTTTTTTTATTTATAAAATTACCAGAAAAGGGGAAATAAAAATAAATTTCAACTTTTATTTTATTATGACAGCTAAAAAGTGTATATAGTTATTTGTGGTAAGATGATGTACTCGAGCTCAGGTAAATGCAAAGACATTGAACATAGCGTGACTGATTTATTAAAACGTTTTAAGTAGGTCACTAAATGTACGGAAACAAAAAGACCAAAAAATTACTTTTATAGGTCATTTTAAATTGATCGCAAGGTTCCGCTGCGAAGGCATCTGGGCTGAGGTGCCCATTGTGTTGCGAACGTCTAATAGGCGAAGTAACAGTTCTCCTAATTTCTTTTGTTGTTAGATCAACAAACGAAATTACCGTTCGTTCGTGTAAACTTTATACGATTTTTACTCGCAACATATGTCTGCGCGTGCGCATTTTATTATCATTTCATGGATATTTTTGTATGTTAGCATGTCATGTATACCGAACGATCGTTACCATAAACCGTATAAGTGTTTGCGGTTCGTTAGAGAAAAAACTTTGCCGCAATAACGCCTTCTTCCGCGAAATTTTAAGACTCATGCCTCATAATAGTTTATGCATTTATATATGACCGTTGAAACGGTGCCTTTAAATGGGTTACCCGAGCACATAGGCACGATTGTTCACACTTGTTTATTTCCATGTCATTTATGAATCTTCATATTTTCAATTTAATTATACTTACAAATAAAATATGAATAAAAAATTTAATTAGGAAGAAAGCCTTTACTCAGATCTGCTTATAGTTACATTAAATGTATATGTTTACATGTAAAATTTAAAATAATTACAAAAATGTTTCCAATATAAAATTTCATAAGTTTAAAATATGAAAAGTTAATTTGTATATTATTCTAGTATTTGCTTCTTGCTTTCTTTCTGCAGATCTGTTTTCTTTTCGGCAAAGGCTTCCTCCGATCACTTGTATTCGAATCTACCTCGCGATACACTGCTCCAGGACACTCCTGCCACACACCAAATGTCATCGTCCCAATTGTAATAGTAAATGAATCGATACGAAACCGGAATTTGGAAACTTTACAGTGAAATGGTGTCTTTTGAGAAAGTACCCCGAATTTAAATAGCGGTAAACCTTAAAGTGCAATTAGTTTTATTTTTAAAATTACCACATGATAAAAACGCAGCTTTCTGTTCTTTGATAGCATCGAATTAAGTTTACATGAAAAAAAAAACTTTATTACATTTAGTTGTCGAGGACTGAATTGGTTTATTTAATGGACATGTTAAACTGAGCAAAACGTTACAAAGCGATCGAAAGCTGTCCGTCAGTGAGATTCATTTAACATGCTAAAGAATGAATTTAGCCGTTCTCTGCGTAAAGAGTGGTACAACAATCGTTTTACTTTCACGTTTTAAAAAGTTCATTCATCAAGTTGATCAAAAGGCCAGTGAAAGCAATATAGCAATTCAGAAACTAAATGAAAACGCTGTACGTCGGCTTTCCTGCCGACTTTCGTGGACCCCTGCTTGCATTGCTCTTGACCTGCATAACATTGACATGATTTGCAAATGTACAAGGTCAGAAGAAATACTTTCTTAAGAAAAGACCATTTAAATAGTCTTTATAATCTTCTTTTGCTTTTTCTTTAATTCCCATAACTTTTGTACATCTCTCCTCTGCCATTGACTTTACACATTTTAAATTAATTCTGTGTACTGAGGAATCGAATCTAATTATAACATATTGTTTCAGTTGAAGCGTCGTCACAATGATAGGCAAGGCGCTGGGCGTGGCGCCTTTGGCGATTTTATTTCTACAAGCGACGTCTGTACTGAGTAAGTTGACTATTTTTATAAAAAAAAAATTATAAATTCAAAATTTTTCATCCTATCTTTTTTTGTCTTTATTTATTCCTTCAAAGTCCTACTAAAATTTACTAAAATAAAATAAGTCTTATATCTATTGATTTCAACTATTACTTGGTTGATCTAAAAATATATTGTCACGTCATTCTGAATAAAATTTTGCGCCGTTGGTGCGAACATATAACGAAAAGATAAATTTTCCTTATTAATAATTGCATAAAGTATGCATATTTCTATAAAGACTTTTTTCTTCTAGGTCGAATCGCGTTTGAGAAACTGACAGATGTTGACTTCGTGGGCACCTCGTATTACACAGTTCGCAACCTGTCATTGTACGAGTGTCAGGGCTGGTGTAGAGAGGAGAACGATTGTCAAGCAGCCGCCTTCAGGTACTTATAACTTCAAAATTCAAATACCATTATTCATAACGTAAAAAGACGACTGTTTTTGTCTGCAAATTATGTATTACTAGCATAATATCATCCTTTTTTTTTTTTTTTTTTCCTCTTTGTCATTGTGGGCGCCGCGGGAGCATGAATATCATGTGACACCGCGACGAGCATAATATCATCCTAGTTCAATTAACGTTAACGTAACGTAACGTTAATTAATTAACTAAATGCATTTATGATTCAATACTACCTAACCGGTACTGCGTTAGTTTTAATTGGATACAAACTTTTTTTTTAATTTAGCATCATAGATTGGTCTAAAACAATAACGGACTTTGTTTTAAATAATCAGCAATCATTTTTGCAAATAGAATGTCTGATCGAACATGACTCATCGTCAATGAGTGATCGTGAAAATAATAAAGATCAAAGTATGGAAGTAATTTCGGATCACGATGCTCCTGACCTGAATGTCACAGATAAGAAATCAGATTGACTTGAAGAATCACTAATTTCTTTGACGTGAACTTTTGCAATAGTGACGCGTATTCTCGAAAGTTTTGTTGGTCATAGTTGGATCCAATATTGTTTCGGAATATATGTTACTTTGCCACACGTGCGACTCAAACGTTACAATGTCACGGTGTTGGTTAATAACAATACAGCAAAGAACCGCTCGCCACAATCCGTGTAAAAGCGGAAACCAATCTCGATGCGCTCCAAATTGGATAACAGTAAAAGTGATCGCATACATTTTCAATAGATTATTGCCGGCAACGTACTTATAAGCCGACTCATGGATATTGTGACGATTGGCGGTTTCCTTTGAACATTTCAGTTTAATGTTTCAATCTACGATTGGTATTAATCTACACTATTATATAAAGTAAAAACTTTTTTTACATTTGCCATGTAGGATCTCCGCAACCACGGCAAATATTTGAATAATACCTTTAGTAGAAATAAGCCCTACATTTGCGAGAATGGATTAAAAAATCTCATGACCAGCATACCAGCAAGATTGCAATGGTTAAAATGAAATTAATTAGATATTGCGAAATCACATGTTTATAGCTTGAAAATATAAAATGTTTTTTGATAACAGGTTCTAGTCACTGTTATTAATGTTACGAATAAAACGTAATTGTTCTCATGTTTTTGAAATCTATTGTAAGTGTGCGAATACGTAAGCTGCTTGTCATGAATTAAACATAAGCATACGATAAAATTGGATTAAGACGTAACAATCTATTTCTGTACTACATCCTTTTAATGCGTTTGCAACTCTGGTTTTAAAATAACACTTTGACTATAGATAAATGGATACACACATAATGTTGCAATGTTAATATAAATAGAATGGACTTTTTAATGTATTAATCACTTTTTAAACATTACCAATAACTATTAAGCTTGTAAGCTACAGTTTGTGACTTTTAGATATTGTATGAATTACATCCCATTTTTAATGTGTAATTAGAGTGGCCGATACTGAAGTGTCAAAGATTTCGACAAATGACACGTCTCATTGTGTTGCCCTCTTAGCGTACCTGTATACTGTGCATGTTTTTTTTAATATCAGCAGATTTTTGTTAATCAACTAATATTCTATTACCACTACCACTAAGCTGGTCCTAGGATATGGTTTACGATAATAGTCGAATAGCGAGATTCGAACTGTCGACTATGTGATCGGAAATCTCTTAACTATTGGGCTTTTGGCGCTTCAGTATTATCGTATTATCGTTGTTCGTCTATCAACAGGTTGTCACTTATGAAGTCAAAGTCAAAGTTATCGATGTAAAAGTCAAAAACATGAATATATTCTTAGCAACTCGTGCTTAGCAATCTTAACTGTAGCAATTAACAGGACATTTAAAAAATTCTTATAATCATATCATTGTCGATTGAAAATCAGATGAATGTTCGAAGTCGAGTAGACAGGTATTCAATTAAACGGGAGGTAACTTTCCCGTGTTTCTAATTTAGCATTGTACTCGCCGTATCTCGCATCAATCTATCTAAAGAGGAACTTGACAGGGAATTGATCGGACGCTATTTTAACAATTGTTAACTTTAAGTCTATTGGCAGCGGTTTTTATTGATATACATTTAAACAATTTCTTTTGTGTCCTAATATACGATTTCTTATATCCATTATCACATCGGCGGTATTTCCAAACCAGTACAACTTAGGGTTCTTCAAGAAACGGGCGTATCTCTTTCTGGCAACGCATCTGTTTCTGTAGTACCACCTATGTGATCCATCCACTCGTTTCCTTCATCCTTCCTCGCACCCTTCTCTTATAAATAAAACATAGTAACACGAACGAAATCAAAGGCCAAAGCTGGTATTCAAAAAAAGTGTTTTGAAAATCGATTTTAGATTCTAAATACATATCTTTAATTATCGAACAGTAACGGATATTAGTTTACACAACGTTTACATTATATAGATTATCTATAGATCTATTTTATGACACATATAATGTATTTTAATAGCTTTCTCGACTTTGGAATTATAATGTGCAGTTATAAACTTGTTAAACTATAAACATTCATTCGCTGCTTAGAAGCAAACCTTTGATAGTTTTGCAAGTGAACAAAAAATGATAAGCAGATGTTAAATTCCTTGGAGAGACTTCTATGGATAAGGTAGAGTAAATAAATTACTAACACTATTAATTAAACACTAGTAATTACTACAGGAGTAGAACCTTTTCATTTTTTATTATTAACGCCATCTTTTGAAACCTGCTATTCGACGACTGACATGAATTGTTTGCAAATAGGTAATAAAAAGTTTCTTACTTTTTTTCTAACTTGCTAGGAATAAAGCTATGAAACCTCTTTTACTCTCAACCTCGTTTAAACCTATATACATTTTAATCATAAATGGATCGCAGATCATAGATCTAATGTATTCGTAGCTAATAATGCTGCTGAACAATCAATAACAAGATGTTTCATCGGTGGAGCGCATGTAAAGTTATTAAGCGAGATAGAATCTGTCGGTAGAATGCGCGGTCTTATGATTCGATCGGTGATCGATAGCTCAGTGCGGTGCTTGGCGGAACTCAAAGCGCCCTCTATTGTTATTACAGTTAATGCTTGCCGTTTGCACGTACTAACGCGTCAGTTCGCGGTGTTTCATCTTAAAAGCTTTAGTCGCTTGAACGTTTCGTATGTATTTATTCGACTACGTGGACACAATAGCTAATAGGATGCAATTTTTAATTATGTTTGTGAGAAAAGAGTCGGTCGGTGGTCAGAGGAGATAGACGACTAATTGCTTTTTACTATTATCGCGGTTTTTGTGTTTCTCGTTGGTAAACTTGTGAGAAGGGGCGGAGTTTGTGGACAAGGCAATTTTTTTAGACTAGAAAACCGCGAACGGCTGCGATTGTACCTTATGTTTCTTTTTTAAATTACATCCCATTTTGCCGATACTTTGTCTGTTTTTACTAGTTAAACACTTTATTCGACTACGAGACTGGACATCGATAATTTTTCTGAAAATACACAGGTAAATCGTAATGATTCTAGAAGTAGAGTGCTATTTAAATAAATATAACTATCTACACATATTTTTTGCTTCATAATTATTGTTTTTAATTTTTCAAATATCATTAAAAGATCAGCCAATCAGCTGTATTTATTTGTTTACCCTATAAAGTAAACAGTAGACTTTGAAGACTACAAACTATCATACTGTATATAAAAAATCACAACATCTATCTTTTCAACTTATGATTAATAGTTACGAATAAATATTTTAAAACGAATACATTTTTGAGTCTAAATGAAGATTAAGATCGACCTAAACTACAGATTTGACTTCAGACACATCTGGCGTTTAACCAATAGGAACATTTATGGAAATGCTTACATTACACAGGTTTGGTATAATATAATTTGGGTATACAGCCCGACTTGAATAAACTCGCCTCGTAAAAAGTCTGTAGTCAGCGGGAGCTCTTATCGTTCATAAATTCGAGTGGCTCCATAAGGTAGGCGCTTTCATTTAACATTGCTAACAACATAACACGGTTCAAAAGATTTATTATGCCGCTTACGAAAGTTGTAAAACCAATGTCATTAGTTAGAACCCTTTGAACATTAATCATACATTCTTTGTGCTTATACCAGTTCATATTGATGTAACTTTAAATCACTAGATGTCGCTTTCGACTAATTCGCTTCGAATGTGTGTTCAATACTCTATTATTATATTAAAATTAAAAAATATGAATAAACAATTTAATATTCAGAAATAATTTAATTTTTAATATCAACAACAACATCTTAACTTTCAAAATTATCAGGAAGTTCTTCAGCAAAGAGATAAATGTGTTCTTGCATTTGATAGGCTCTTTGCCTTTTGTTATTTTATGTCAGTATTTCTAACAGAATCATTACATAAACCATTCGTTGTAATTAAAGCTCATAGTAACGGTTGTTTTATATAGCGAACGCTGCCGTTCCCAATAGGAGATAGTAAATAAAGCATTCATAGCGGTGTTGTTGCGCCGAGCCGTGAACGTCCCGAAGTTATTACGACAGGACATATAAGTAATTAACTCCGCCGCCTTTAAGTTAATTACCTACTTATTGCAAACTTACCACTATTCAGTATTTTTAATAGCAATACGTCGTTATTTATCTACACTGAAATGTTTAACATAATCTAAATAAATCATTTGTTCATTGAAATGTGTTGTATCCGACACGTATTTATTTATCTTTACGAGAAAAGGAGAGAAATATTGTTACATGCATCTAAAGTTATGATAACTGCCACACGTAGATTCCACAAAACTAGATGATAACGAAGGCCTTTTCGTATTTTTAGCGAAAAGAAGATGTTAGATGATTAAAACTAGAGTGGTGGTACTGACTAAAATTTAACTCCGAAATATTACTATGTTAGTATGTGACTTCAGATACGACGGCTGATAGAGATATATGGAAGAGATACACGCCGTGCTAACCGTCGGTAGGGAAAAGGGCAGGTTGATAATGATGACAAAGATTATTGCGTAGTATAGATACTATTTTTTTTTTATTTTACTCGGACAAAATCGCGGTCAAAAGCTATCACTCAATATTTTTTTTTATCTCGTGTCATGATTACGACAACGTAACGGTATATATATCTGTTACATCAGAATTATTTTATGTGTATTTAAATTATACGTTAATAATTACTTCCTTAAAACACCTAACCACGGAAGTTTTTATTGAGCAATGCTAATAAAGAGAAAATGAAGTTTTATTTCAGAAAATAAAACTATACAGCCAGGAAGTTATAGGCTTCGTGAATAGCGAGTAAAGAATGATCATTATTGTAATTAGTAGAACTCGTTTATAAAACAGTCAAGCCAAGATTTCGAATTTCGAATTGAAAAAAAATATTTTAGTTATCCTATATCCTATCTCAGTCATCAATCATTGTGCCAAATTTTATTCAAATCTGTTAAGCCATGACGAAGATTT
>JAODUI010000023.1:5300477-5329554 GCA_027563995.1 Papilio gigon
ATTAATTACACGATGAATACGACTATTAATTGTGGTGTTCGATTTAAAACAGATCATTCAAATTATTTGTCAAACTATACAGCCAGGAAGTCATTGGCTTCGTGAATAGCGAGTAAAGAATGATCATTATTGTAATTAGTAGAACTCGTTTATAAAATAGTCAAGCCAAGATTTCGAATTTCGAATTGAAAAAAATATTTTAGTTATGCTATATCCTATCTCAGTCATCAATCATTGTGCCAAATTTCATTCAAATCTGTTAAGCCATGATGAAGTTTTCAGCGAACATCCATCCATATAAACATCCGCATACATTAGTTTACATCCATGTTATTGGTATGTCCTAAATAGATATATGTATTTAATTTACCGTTGTTCTTATATACGAGCAGATAGAGACCTCCTTATCAGCAATAAATACGTTGATATGCGTAAAGATTATTTGTTTACTGCATCATTAAATATCCTTGACAAGGCTTTCTGTGGCATGTGACCTGGCCTATAAATTATAAGTGAAATTAAAATTGGATATACTGTCGACATCAATTTTAGCTTTCACGAGATATAATAAAGTACCTACACTATTTTATTATTAGTGTGATAGAAGACAAAGTCTATGATATAATTTATAAGTGTGTAGCATTTTATAGTTTTTCGATAAGGTGTATTTTAAGCATAAAACAAATGACGCATCTTGTGATGAACACTAAAAAGCAGGTCTCACATAAAATTAAATCTTAAACTATTAAAACAGTTAAACAAAAATCTTCCCTGCTATTTTCGTTTCATTTCGATTTTCGTTTCGAACAAAGTTCAAAAATGGTAACTCACAAAGCCCACGTGATGACATCAAAAAACTCCACACATTTTTTAAAGCCCAAATAAAGATGATCATAAATATTTATAAGCCTAGTCTGCGTTGTTGGATTAGAATAAAATAGGAAATATCTGGCGTTAAGAACGGTAAACGGACTCCGTTATGCGGCTGCAACTTGTAAGTGTAACGCGCGCCGGTGTAAAGGCGGTGTTGTCATTATAAAATATATGCAGACGTAACAGCGCGACACTGACTTCGGATTACCATCACGTTCTTCGTGGTAAATAGTGTACCACATAGATTTGAATAAGTATGAATAACAACGATCCTGTAAACATACAAAAAGACCCGTCATTATTCTGCTCTTTTCTCTACTAAGAGTTTGCACTATTAATACTCCATGCATCTCTGTAAGCCGTTGTATGGCATTTTAGACGACAACGCATCTGTTCATCTGGTATTTCGGAAGTCCACGGGCATCGATGATTACAAAATCCATCCAAACTTTTTTAGTCGATATTTCTATACCTTTGTGTCAATTTAAATTCATTCATTGATTAATCCTTAGAATTATGACGCACAATACGAGTCAAAACATTTAGTATCTAATAAGTTGTTTTTTTCTTTTTGTCTTGGTATTTATATTTATGAAAATATTATCTTTGTTACAGTTTCGTACTCAACCCCCTAACGCCAGTTCAAGAAACGCTTTGTTTGCTACAAAATGACACACAAGCCAACAATCCCATGGCCACTCCACAGGTATGTTCATTATAATTAATTATAACATACTCCTATACAATTTTCGAGCTCATGCACTAATTCTCACGTCGATTATTTTATACTTGTTACTTCAGATAAAAAAGAATTTAATATTTTATAGAGTTAAAATAAAATTCACACAGTTCAAAGTAACGTTAAATCACAGTAATCTCCTTGAGGAGGTATTAGTTTATAATCTGACGTTTATAGATAGTCGACTACTCACTATTTCTACCGCCAATTAGTCTGATGTCAAGATCGGATTAGCAATGTAGATTACATCGGTCCCAAGCCTAGGGGGAAATCGACCTGATACACTAGCCTGCAGTTTGAAAAAGGATAGCCTAATCGCTATGACATCTAATAAGCACTTGCGATAAATACAGCGTGCACGCTGCACTTCACGACCGATGCATTACCTGCAAATAAAACTAAAACGATAATGACAAAGTTCCATAAATAAACTTCAATGTTTTGTATTGGCTTATTCGTTTTGAATTTGTTTTGTTTGTTGCAGCGTGCGGTGAATACGTACTACATGGTGAAGCTCCAAGTTAGGACGGAGAGCGTGTGCCTGCGTCCGTGGGCATTCGAGCGAGTGCCCGGCAAGGCGCTGCGAGGCCTGGACAATACTATAATCTACACCTCTACAAAGGAGGCCTGCCTCGCGGCCTGTCTCAACGAGGTAATCACTCCACTTTGAGGAAATTGCTCGCCGACTTTCGTGTCAGAGCCAAGAATTAGACGGCTGTAGCGACTAACGTCTTTCTACCATCGAAGCTCGTCTACTGCAGTTAATTCACTAGCTATCTATTCAATTATATTTTATGGGTTTGTACCACTTCAAGTAACTTTCGAGATATGTATAGACGATAAAAGCTTGTTTACGTAAAGTTCTAATTGCGAGCTTTCCTTACTTATATGTTTAAAAATCTGTAGAAAGTTGTTTTATTGGTTTATGTGTCTTTCGCGTCATACTGCTCCCTGAATAGTATTTTTTCCTTAGCCTTGTTTGAATAATTAGCAATAACTTTCTAGAAGGTTTTGATACTACGTATTCTTTTTTGTTCAGAAACGTTTCCCGTGCCGATCCGCTGAATATGAATACGGCAGCATGCGATGCGCGCTCAGCGACTCCGACAGACGGACCGCCCAGCACTTTGTGCAGCTCGTTGATACCCCTGGCACAGACTACTTCGAAGTGAGTATTTTATTTGACATTTTATATGGTATCGCAAGTTGTTATAAGAAAATAATTTAGTCTGTAATAACTCTCTGTTTTGTGTTAATGCTAATAGCCATATGCCGAAATGATCTAATGAGTTGAATTGGATTTATCACAGTTATATACATTAGTATATATGGTACGACTTAATTAGATTTTTATTCAGTTTTATGTTCCAAAAATAATGAACAAAGATTAATTTAAAGTTGAATCAAAGAATTTTGTCATAGTAGGTATGATCAGCGATTGATTGACAAAATTAAACGATGCAAATAATCATTCAACAATATTGCTTAAATCTTAGTCCATTGTAAAGAAAAAAAAATGTACTACAGTCCAATTTTAGATTCATTTATTCTTTGTCTAACTTTTTTGTAGTTAAATAGCTTCTATCAATTGAGATCAATCCGTAGAAAAAATTGTTGGTACGTTATTCGAGGTGCGGTTATACTTTCCTTACTTGTTTTTGTTTCGACCGCTCTGACAACACCGTTACAATCAAATATTTTGTACAAAAATACATAAAAAGACGTTAAATTATCACATACAGTTTTACTATGATATTAATGTTGTGGAAGTATATCGGACATATTTAATAAACTAGACTTCGATCCTATCTAATGTTAATTGGTGATGTGGTCGGTAGATGGTACGCGCTAGTTTAGTAAGTGCCTATGCACTCAACTCTTAATCGCCCTACGGCTTACTTGGACGGAAACACTGACGCCGGCAATTTATCCCTTTCCTGTACTTTACCCACAATAAACAAATGACATTTTG
The DNA here is from genome assembly GCA_027563995.1 of Papilio gigon. NCBI lineage: Eukaryota > Metazoa > Arthropoda > Insecta > Lepidoptera > Papilionidae > Papilio > Papilio gigon. The sequence continues at coordinate 5,304,062 of JAODUI010000023.1, forward strand.
TTTGTTAGTCTCCATAGTTTTACCTACTAACTAAGTTCCCTCTTTGTTCAGAACCTGTGCCTGAAGGGGTCGCACGCGTGCAAGGGTTCGAGGGTGTTCGCAGTCCCTCGAGTGGGAGTCGCCGAGGACAAAGTGGCTCAGTACGCCGGTCTGCACTATTACACCGACAAGGAATTACAGGTACGTATCAATGCAATTTAAACGTGTTGTATAGGGTTGTCATGATATGAATAGAATGTGCTTTGTTTCATCTATGACGTTTTCAAGCATTTGTAATTCTACAGAAAATATACCTCTACATTCGATGTTCATATGGGAATGATTAATTTAGGTGCTAAACTATTGAAACTTTTGTGACACATTATAAACTAAATATAAAATGACTAACACTCACGTGTTTATCTAGTGTAGGCACTGATTTTGGTTTAAATTTTGGATGTTATTTATTACCAGTCAAGTTTTAGATTTTTTTTTGGATTTGGCAACCCTATGTGCAGTGAGATGGACGTGCAATTAATAAAGATATGATGCACCTTTTTTTTCAAATAGCAAAGTGGAGCGACTGGATGTTGCATTACGTTTGATGTGTAGACGGAAAGACGTTCGTTTTTCTTTTACCTTCAAGATGTAATTGCATCGCCATAAGATTCGTTTTGCATAATAACGTATGATAGCATTGTATTTTGTTTTGATATGATTCAAATATCTAACGATAGTTTTTGTTAATAACATGGTACTCAGAATAGTTATTGAATGTTGATAAATTTCTTTGAAAACGTCGTAGCGGCTTGTAGTAATATTGATAAAGGAATGTTATAAATTCAATAATTAATTACTTATAATTTATGCAGGTGACATCAGAAGCAGCCTGCCGATTAGCTTGCGAGATCGAATCAGAGTTCCTCTGCCGTTCTTTCTTATATCTCGGCGCACCTCATTCGACAGCCTACAACTGCAGACTGTACCACCTTGATCACCACACATTACCCGACGGACCGTCCGCATACTTGAACGCCGAGAGACCGCTCATTGATGACGGGGAACCCACCGGGAAATACTTCGAGAACTACTGCGAGAGTAAGTACAATAACTTAATCACTAACTAATCTAAAAAGTAAATATAGGAACTACTCTAATTACGGCACATTCAGATGATGAATCATTAATACATTATATTATATTTCAAATCATGTACAAACACAAAAGCAATGGTAGCATCGGTCCGCTCGTGTTTCATTAATACTACAAGTCAAAATGGAAAGGAAGTTAAAAGTTCTAAAACACAGCTTTTTAATCATGTAAAGAATTACGCAAACTACGTTCCCTAGATGTCGTGTCATCTTGTCTTAGTACCAAGGAATATTATTTAGCTTACTTTACGAGGTGGAATATACTAGCACTCGGAATATTATTTATTGCAGCTGTTCGAAATTCAAAATGGAGAGCTCTATTACAAGTGACGTGCCTATAATTACACTCTATGTGTACATCCTTTTTTATTATTGTTCGCAGAGTCGGTTATTTAATGCGGTCTAAAAACTGGAATTCCTTGATCGATGGTACATCATTATTATGCCCTTAGATGACATGTTGAATGAAGCGTAATTTTTGTTTGCGAAAGGAAATTACTAACAAGTATTCTATACATATGGAGTACTCGAATTAATATTTAATAAGACAATAATTCATTTCAGTTATTGTAGAACTAGACGAGTTTTGTATTTAACAGTGTTATATGACATAGCCAAATATTTGGCATGTTTTGATATGTATAAATATTTATTTTTAGTAATATTTCAAACGGCCACAATTATTTCTTTTATACGTAACAAAAATAGACACCAGTACAGATCTCTGGAATGTTCGTCCGTTTAAAAAGACGCCAGCAAACTATGTTGCCCAATGGAATAAAATCGTTAAATAGATTGTTTTTTTAATTAAGTTGCAAGGACGTTCTATATTTAAAAACTTTATGGTTCGGACGGGATAAAATGAAAAGGGACATCGCGATGACACTTAGGTTCTAAAAATAACACTGCGAGAGTTTTAATGACTTTGGTTCGATACAAAAAAATGCTGTACGCTCTTTTAGATTATAAACTTATTCCTCAGAGAGCGAATGATGTGGATAATGGAGAAATAATATAGAGTTTAATTTAAACTTTATTATTACTTAATATATGTGTAATGCCACGGAATAAAAACGTGCGAAGAGTTGAGATGACAGAAATAAAACTTTGAGAAAGGTTGCATATTTTTTTTATATACAATTTTTATCTGCATTACAGCAATTTAGTTTTTATTTGTCGTAACATATCATTGAGTAAGTTGGGACTTGGGAATGATCATCGAAGGTTAGTTACTTTAATTCCAAAATACCGATTTAAAGTTCGCAATTTTTATTGTTCCGTTTGTTTTACGGTTGAAAAATATTTGTTTAAATGTATCCCCGTTATGTGGTTACCATCATACTTTTCTTACTTATTTTTTAGTAACGTAAAAAAGTTTTTACGCTCTATTTGTTAAAACTACGTTTAAGTAACTGCTGTAGTTTCAGAATCTTTTGTTTTTATGTTAAAACTAAAGTCTAGATTGCTTTAATAATGCTTCAAGTAACCGTTAGATGAACTCTCGTTAGCTTAAATTACTGTTTATAAAGAAACTTTTTTAATGAATATTTTTTTTACTTCGCAACATATTATTCATTTATTATATTAATATTGCAAATGAAAAGGTTTGTAGTATAGTTTTTTTTTTATGAATTCTAAACTAACGCTTGACCACGATCGTACCCTACTATAGTATAGTTTATGGTAATCTGTTACCACGTGCCTCCTAACCAGCGTCGGATCTCGGTGTAACTTGGCACGAATGTAGATTATGGTCTGGAAGAATTCATAGGTTATTTACCAGGTTTTTTTTTTAATTCCGCGCGAATGAAATCAAGGGGAAAGCTAGTTTATATATAAATATTATCCAGAAGTTCTTAATGGAAGCTTTTTATTATGAAATCAGACACGAACTGTTTGTGTTTAATATTTTCAACACGCGAAATCCGGATGGTTCTTTGTACGGGCTTATACGTGAATGAAATACTTAGCAGTATTCATTCTAAGAACATACAGTAAATCTAGATGTCACTGTATATGGTGCGGCATACGATGGCTAAAGACAAAGCGGAAGTAAAGAAAAACTTTACTACCTGCACTTAAAATTTTTAAAAGAATTGTTAAAGATGACGAGCTTTAAATTCTGTACTCTCTATACAGAAATTTGACCGTGATGTCTCGCATTTTACTATTGTTTTTCTTAAACCGGATTATTTCGAATAGTAGGTTTTAATTATGCTGTATTATTTGTATTCTACAGCCATAAACATGCACAAAAATATATTAATTTTCTATCACGTGGAACACTCTGTCCTCGGCGGTATCTTAAAGCAGTAGGACTGTGGTCCTTCAAGGAACGAGCGTATTTCTTTCTCAAATGCCGGCAATGAATCTTCTCCTCTAGTGTCACGGACGTCCATAGGCGTCGACGTTCCCCTCGTATAAAAAAATAATTTTCATTGTTATTAGAAAGTATCATGTTGCATCAATGCAATGTTATGCAAGCATACCACGCTGCAGCGATGTTTTTGTCGCAAAAGCCGTCAAGTGAACGGTTTACAGTTAGCTCAAGATACTGTCTCGACATTTAAGTACTCCAGTGGCGATAAATACGACTACCTGTTTAATTTCCTCTACGCAAGTAATAGTACAGTTAGGTAAATAGACTTTATTGGCAATTATTTTAGATTTCATTCAGTTAAATGTAAACATTAACCGGATATAATAGGCTTCTGGTCATTATTTTCGATTGAATGAAAATCAGTAATTGGCCATTTTTAAAAAAAAAGAAAAAAGCGGTTTGTTTACCGCTTAAGTCTCACAAATAGAACATTTTTGATGACGCTAATTATCACATTAGTCTGATATTTTGAACTGATTGTCTCTGTTCGACACAAACCGATTTTTTTTCGAGATAGCCTATTACTGATTTTCATTCAATCGAAAATAACGACCAGAAGCCTATTACCTCCGGTTATTATTTACTTTAAATTGAACAGAGACATTTGGTTCAATATATCAGAGTAATGTGATAATTAGAGTCATGAAAAATATTCTATTTCTGAGACTTAACTGGTGGCTAACTATTAGTAATACAATGTCTATAATATCGCATCAAAGGTGTTGCCATAAAAGGCACGTTAATGAGGTACAGAGATACTATTAAAACATACATTCAAGACATGAATAAATGAATAAAGATAAGCGTTCACATTCCCTCTATATTAGTTACTTAATTAACTTCGTCGGTGGTCACGTGCAACGGGAATCTAGAGTTAAGGTTATCTTTGGAAAATGAAATAGTAATGGACCTATTAAATTTTAATAGTCAAAATTTGTATTGACAAAAAGTATAGATTTAATCGTTGTTTTTACTAATATAATGCTTGTAAGAAACGGGTTTAATACCACGATAGTAGGATACAAGATAGTCTCTTTGAGATCACAATATTTCGGTACAGTTGCATGCGCCATAGTCACGGGTTGACCACGATTGATTTCGGGATGATCAGTCAATTGAGCTAATCGTGGTATAAAATTAATTTAAATGTAATCTTGGACATAAATTGGTTTACCTAATTGATAATTTTAAATTTCAAAATGACTAAATGTACATATACAAACAGATAAAACAGATACACAATTAGTTTTGAAAAAGATTGCCAGTTCGTGACTGATTCAATAGGTAGGTGTTAACCCAGCTTCTGTTCAACTCAAATTGCTTGAATTTACACGCTTAACTACTCACGGATTTTTTAAAGTGATTCATAAAATTGGTAACTGATATACATCTCAATAATTATAGTCATTAATGTTCGCAATTTTCAACATAAGCTAATTGTGCTACGGTGTTGCTAGTTTTAAAATAAATTCTCATCTCTGTTCGTGGGAACTTGACTTTATAATAAAAGTTTCTGCTGGATTATCAGATTTAATTCTTTTTAAAGAATGGCAACTACGGCGTACTGATGTGTTTGTAGATACTGCGTGTAATATTGAGATTGTTTTGTTTCTAAATTCTTCAAGTCTTCAGTAAAGAACATCTAAAGAAGCGACGTGTACGGTCGACGCTTATCTGCATAGTTTGTAAGTTTTTCTTTTTTTTGAACTAAAAACTTTTTGCATAGCTTCTAGCTGACTAAGCCTGAGCAAAGTATTTTACTTATAATTTTATAATATTATAAGAAGTTTATAGCTAACGATAACTTGCAACTGTTATCATGAATTATATCCTAACAAAGCTGTTCCAACGTATGTGAAATAATTACAAGAAATATTAGGAAGGGAACAAAAATCTAATAAAAACATCAGAATACGTGTCGGTCATAACAAATCGATGCATTAAAGATAATCTATCGAACGACGTTGAATCATTATAGTTCACGCGATGCTATCATTAAAGCCTATGCGCATTTGAAACATCATGTCAATATATAAATATCACAATTGCATCTAGAAAGCTAGAGATTAAATTTTCCTTTGTAGTCTTATCCTAAAATAGACTTAGAGTGGTGGCGAAATAGGAAGGGAAAGGTCCTCATTCCGTATCTCTTTCTATGTCTATTAAAATAGATATTGTATCTGATTCTTTTTACACTTAATTTGCGAAATCAGGTGACTATTTTTCGTTTGTCTTCTAAAGATTCTCATAAAATTTGGAAAACCTACTTTATTACTTAGTTTAAAGTTTAAAATTAATCACAGTTGTGTTAATTAATTGAAAATCACTAAAGTAATATGCATTTGTAAATGCATAATCCGTGTTTACCGACAATCTATAAATGTCAGTATAATTGTAAGACAACAGTCTGTACGCACGGTACATCGGCAATTAAAACGTTTTTATAAGATATTAAAAGTAGGAATAGCAGAACGCTTAATAGCGAATAACGCGGCGTATGAAAATAATGGTAGAGCTCTCCCATAATATAGCTCGCGTACCGGCTACTCTATTACGTGAATGTAGAGTCATCGCGTTTAGATTAACATCGCCGCCGGCCCGGTTCACAATACGACAGCACCTCGCACTTACCCGAGTATTTTCCCGCTTCCCAACCGTTATTCGCATCACCATATTTCCTATTAGAAAACCACTAGATTGAAAATATGCCTGACTAATATAATAAAAGTCAAATAAAAACTAGACGACGCCAAAATTTAATTGAATTTGCGATGAAAAGGAACGAACGCCGGCACGCGAACATAATTTGGTTATGTTTACAATGTATTAAAATGCTGAGTCACGACAATGGTTGCATTATGATGCAAAAAGTCATAAAGACGGATGGCCAGAGGAGCGGTCGGCGTCAGCCGTGCGTGCTGCGTGCCTCCTAACGGTTATTTTACACAAATTGAAATGAATAGTTGTTTTTTTTGTATCTGTCTTTTGTTATTTCGGCCGTGGCTCCAGCGCCGTCCTGCTCCAGGCCCAATTCATCTGTAATTGAATCTATATCAATATAGAACAAGATTGATTAAAATGATTGGATATCTATCTTATTCTCGAATTAGACTTTAACAAAAAAAAAATGATGATATCTTCGCAGCGAAATTATACGTTCCCAACTCCTTTCTGTCGAATTCGATTTTCTTTTAATTCAATTATTATTTATGCTTCCTGAACAATAATTTCTTTTATAATAACATTAAAAGTAATAATAAAATGGTATTCAGGACGTTGATTGCAAATAGGATTATATCGTAGGTGAACGAGATCATTAAATGTCTTATACACGTAATTTTTTTATTTATAATAAAGACATTAAAGGCAATAAAATCAAAAACAATAAAGGTACAACTTGATTTATAATTGCAAGAATTGATCAGATGTGCGTATTTAATTAATATTGATCCATGGAATGTATGCATCTGTCCATAGCTTACATCAAGTTACGGTTTGTTAAGCAACTAGCTATTAATAGTTGGATGCGTTTTAATGCACAATACGTGTACAGCCTGCAGTGACCTTGCTCTCGACTCACAATGCCGGTCACCGTCCGCGCTCCACGCGATAAAAATACCGCATCGGAACACGGTCATGTAACATTTTTTTTTTCATCTTAGAACATCCAAGCAAAGGACAATACAGTTTTTAATATTGATTTAAATTGAAATTTTAATGCAGAAAACAGAGCGTAACACTTTACTTGAAGTTAAACTGTACTGTACTTAAAGTTAAAGATTTTAGCTTAAAGAAGCTTTGATGACAGACGTTTATAGCTTTAGTAAAAATGCCATTTTTAGGAATTCATTTAGACTACTTGATCAACAGAAGATCGTTGCTGTGTAGAGATTGAAAAGTTGTACAAGATGTTTGATACGCCGTCCGATCGATCCGTACGGCTATCAGTCAACTTTTTTTGTTTTTGCAATCATTGAGTAGTTATAGTTAGATGTACACAATATGTTTGCATAGAACATAATAAATCTCATGATGATACAATTAAAATTCTCGTCCTTGACTCCTATTTGTACCTATTTAGCTAACGGATTATAAGTATATGATACGTGACAGTTAAACATAACAAAAAATAACAAGAAAAGTGGATGATAGATTGCTCCTTGATGTAACATAGAGTAAAAACGATTACCAAGTTTAATATGGCGGGTGCACGTTGGATAATCTAAGCGGTGACCCGACTGGTTTACCAACAAAACTACCGTGATACCCAATAGCACCGTTATCGCCTACTGCGGTCATTTGCTAGTCACTACACAGCGCTAGTTCTCTGTTGTGTACATTTTTTTTTCTCATTTTCGTTGAAATATCTCATTCCGTACCCCGCTGGGACGCTTAGATTGAATTGACGTTTTTGTTGCCGATACTTAACTAATTATGTATACTAAATACGTAATAGAAATACACGTCCGAACTGTTTCATTGATTTTATTAACTGTATATTAGAAACGATAATAAGACGGAATGATATTCGCATGTTAGATTAAAATAATTGATTAATATCAAATTATTTCGTTCATCCTCATCATCATCAGCCCAATCATCCTCTGCTGAACGAGGCTAAAGGTTATTTTGTTAATCTTTCTAAATTTCACGGCAACGCTTCTCTAGTGCTGAGTATGTCAACGGCGTCGATGATCACTTCGGTGTTCCCGCCGTTAGTTTGCTACTTTCATAAAAAAAATACTTTATCAAAGTGAAACCTTAAAAGCTGTTGATACTTTAAATCTACTGTTTACGAATAATCTGTTTGTGCTAGTGTATTCTATTGAGACGTTGTTAAATGAAAATAATATAAAAAATAAAAAAAAGCAATGAACTTATCTACATCCAAATGTATCGGTTTATTGAAACGTTATATGTCAATCTCGATTATATTAAAACACTTAAAAGCTTATTCAGTCATGTATATGATGATTGAATTGCTATATTTTTATTCTATTAATAAATCAGATCATGCAATTTTAATCTGTAATAATATCTATGCACCTGCTCATTGCCTACTTCATGTTCTCAGCTAACGATCGTGAGAATACTGGCGTCCACTGAAGCGTAGTCGTGGAAAAACTATCGATTTATTTACACGCATAAAAACAATGCAAGATTATTATCAATACTTCATTAAGTCATAATTAATAATGTTGAATAATACCTATATTTCAAATTAATTACTAGCAATATGTCCCTGTACCCTTTTCACTTTTTGCCACAAAGATTAGTGACTTAGGCAGTCCCTCAGTGAGGGTTTAGAAAAACAAATCTACATTGAAGTACTCGTAGGATTCTGTAAGATACATGAGTAATTTTAAATTATTCCTTGATAGAAGATAGAAGCGAAATTAAGCGGAGAAAAAAAATTACAAATGGTTTCAGTAATCTTGATTATAAACAGAATTACAAAGATCAGAATTGAATCGTCAAGTAACATATGTAAATAGCAAACATTTTAAATATTGGTTTCTTTTCGAGAAATCTTATTGTAAGAGCTTTCTTATCTTACTTCTTACTAATATTATAAAGGTTAAAGTCGGGATTGGTGGATCTTTGTTCACTTAATTCCAAGACAGCTAAATGCAATCGTGATGGAATTTGAAAAAGATAGATTACAACCTGGAATAGAACATTCCTAGTCAAGTTTATTTTTAATACCGCAAGGATGGAGTCTTGCTCGAAAGCTATAATTTAATAAATATAAGCAGGACGTCTTAATGATAATTCTTGTATCGGTGTTGCTGAAGTGATCAAGATTTATCGAGGCAGATATATTTAGCGAAGCCGGTCGTACGCGGTACAAGGAAAATAATTTATCTTTTACTTAATGCATCGATTTCAATCACGATAACTAATATTTAAAGCTTTATATAAATACTTTTGTGAACACTAAAACTTTTGGATAATAGATTTATAATACAAGAAATAATGTCTTGTACATTAATTCTTGTATTTTTGATTTATATTCAATAAAAATAAAACATAATAATTCATTAACATATTTAAGGTGTTATTTATTTTTTTTATCGCATACCAAAAATAAACACTATCTCATGTCAGAAGGTAAATATATTGAATATTTGGCTTGTATTTTATTTGTGGGCGAGTCAAAACTTTGACCGAATCGAGCGGTCAGTAACCTAAATGGTCACATCGGACCGGCAGCCGAGCTTGCGTGTATTTGCAAACATTAAGAAGTAGGTATATTTATAAATTCGCAATAAAATAACAAATTTTATGTTGCAAATTATAATAAATTTTCATACATGGATAAGTGTACATATTTTGGCAGTTCGATAAACTCACTTCACTTTGGTAAGTTATAAATATGTACCAATTAATTTAATAGTAAATACTAAAAACATACTGGATATGAGATACTAAATATGAATAAAAGAAAGTACATAAACGACCAGACCATGAAAGCTGCAATCTCGCTTACCTCAGATTACGGTTAATTCATAACAGAAACATAAAATTCTTGTATAATTTCTAAAGTATATAGGACGAGTATCTAAAAATCGCCACTTTCAAGACTTAATTTAAACCTTGAAGTAATTTCTCAGGTTATCAAATGACTGGGCGTTGAGGATTCCAGTTAACTAAACAGTTAGTGGATAGTTCAATTAACATACTGGCATAGAATATAAACACGTAGGAAGCGTTGCTAAACATAAGCTAGTTCCATCCATTACAATCGAGGGTAGGATGCCGCGAGTAAATATACGTGGTAAATTCTAGGCACAGTTACAAAGCGGTCATGAGAAAAACGGTCTCGAATGAGAAAGTCCACAATCGTTGTGAATCTAAAATAGGAAACGTATTAAAGATAAGCCGTCGTTTGAATGTACATGGGTACAATAAGATTTCGTTGTCCTTAACTCCTAAACAGACAAACTATGAAATTAAAAATATACTTCAATTATTAGTCCTCAGTAACCATACTATCAGAGAGCTGCATTATTTCGATATTAAGCACATACATATGCATAATCATTTTTACTTACTTTACCACTTTTTAAGTTCGTTTCCAAGCATGATTAAACGATCAATAGAATTCTTAGGTTACCTACCTGGTGAAATTAAAAAAAAACGTCTTATACAGGGTGATATAACCGTTTTTTTTTCTAAAACTAGTGATATCCGTTGCGTGTGTAAGATATAATGATTGTATCAAAGGCCCGCGAGACATTAAAATGATTCGTCACAATTATCGCGATGACAGTCCAGTAAATCACCTCATAATAGCACGTTACGTTTGAATTGACATAATTTCAACATCGTACATTCGTTCTGGATATTAGTTTGGAATCGGCTAGTGCATACGGATTGCGTGTGAAAATCTAGAATTGCCCGAAGCGGCGAGCTTTTGCTCGTACGTACTGTAATTGCGGTGTCGGTGTGCACTTTGGATCCTCTATGGTCCGCCGCAACATCGCCACAAACTTGTATCGACTATTATTGGACTCGGTACACGTACATTCTTTTACTTTTAGATACTATTATGAAAATTGTTTACTTGCGTGGAATAAACCTGTCTGTATTATTGAATATTGTTTGATGTTTATTTCTCCTCGCGGTAGGAGCGGTTCAGAATCTCTTGAGATCCCACTAATCTTAGATAGGGTTATATTTTGAGCAAATGACCTTGCACCACCGGACTCCACGACTAGCGTTAGTTTATTCTTATGTATCTCATTGTAATTATGAAGATATTAATGGTGTGTTTACTTCAGAGCCCCCTGCGAGTCCATCCGGCGAGTTGCCTGTTACAATCGATCATCAGCAAGATGAAACTAGCGTGCAGAGCAACCTTACAAGAAACGACGCTAACTGTGACAAAACTGGCACTTGTTATGATGGTAAGAGTTTTAGACAGTTTTTAACTAGACTTAATTATAAATACGAGATTAAAGCACTTGACTGGATACTTGTAATTAAAAAAAATAGTGATTTTTGACCAGTTCGAAAATTAACTCAAAATGTTTTGTCAGTTGTTGTTGCAGACACTTTTTGGCTATTTTGTATTTAATTTATTGTCTCTTTTAGTATCCGTGCACTGCAAGGACACTAGAATCGCAGTACAAGTTCGCACAAACAAGCCTTTCAACGGTCGCATCTATGCACTCGGTCGTTCTGAGACTTGCAACATTGATGTCGTTAATAGCGACCTCTTCCGTCTCGACCTCACCATGGCCGGCCAGGATTGTAACACTCAGAGTGTTGTAAGTATTCTTATACAGTTTATTGAAGGCGTCATTATTACCTCTACCTATCGGTACCTCGGTCGTTAAAGTTGATAGTCAGTTGAGAAAGGATATGGGAAAAAAGTCTATAGAGACCATCGGATTATCACTGGATACAAACTTCTTAATAGGGATGACTCATGCATCGGTTTTAAGTCGCGTTGAAACTACCATTTTAATTCTTAAAACAATACATGATTCAAATTAACATTCGAAAAAAATTCGAAGCTGTCATACTCAAGCTCGTAGCTTCGTTCAAATGAATACTTTTTTTTTAAGCATTAACAATAGAAATGTCTTTTCAGACCGGTGTATATTCTAATACAGTAGTTCTGCAACATCACAGTGTCGTCATGACCAAAGCGGACAAGATCTACAAAGTGAAATGTACATATGACATGAGCTCGAAGAATATAACATTCGGAATGGTGCCAATCAGGTTAGTATGTTCCTCAATAACGGACCACTTCACACCTATTAACATCTCGCCTAGAATTCAAAAGACAATAATAGAAGCAGTATACGTGATGTGGAAATGAAATGTTGAAAATTTAGGTGCATCTCAGTACGCGTCGGCGCGACTGGGTAGATACTATCGAGTATTGCCTTATAAATATGTAAATAGTACAAAGTACTTGTTCGTGAGTTATGCGTGTTGCGAAGTTTTTGCTAACGTTTTTGTTGAGATTATAATACTTTGATATCAAGATTATATCTACAAGAAACAAAACAATGCTACAAGTTGTTTTCATACACTTAAGTACTTTATGTAAACTTAGTTTTTACAAGTTTGTCTGGGTTTTGTTGGAAAGAAGACAGTGCATATAAAAGGAAAGAGGTAAAACGGTAATGAATTCTTCTTTGAAGTATATTAATAACAAGAAAGACGGTAGAGGAAAAATTGATTTGTCTAATAAAGAGATCCTTACCAAATAATCATGTTCAATACAGTTATCTTGTTATCGTTTCATATTATTTATGTATACACGTCATTTTAGAGACCCAGAGATGATTTCGATCACAGCCGCGCCCGAGGCTCCTCCCCCGCGCATTCGCATCCTGGACGGACGCGAGCGCGAGGTGGAGACTGTACGCATTGGAGACCGTCTCACCTTCCGCATCGAAATACCCGACGACAGTAAGATATACTCATGACACACAACATTAATATACAATCATATATGTGAATTGATCTCGTGATACGATAGATTTTGCCAACTTGTTACGTATGGTCAAAACATTTATGGAGACATAATTCGACTGCCGGTAAAATCTTAAGTCACCCTTGTATTGAAATGTTGTTTATTTCGTAGCTCCATACGGCATCTTCGCTCGAAGCTGCGTCGCCATGGCCAAGGACTCGAAGAGTACGTTCACCATCATCGACGACGAAGGGTTAGTAACGTCAAGTACTAGCGACTGTTTTACTTATATGCGACAGCTATGTCATATTAATGTATTTCTCTCGCAGGTGCCCAGTGGATCCCTCGATCTTCCCAGGCTTTACACCAGACGGTAACGCACTTCAATCCGTGTACGAAGCATTTAGATTTACCGAATCCTACGGCGTTATCTTCCAATGCAACGTCAAATATTGCCTGGGGCCTTGCGAACCGGTGAGTGTTCTGTGTATAAAAAATGTTCATGTTGATTTTTTTGTTGCAATTTCGTGTGGGTTGTATTAGTTACGGTGTTGAACGAAATTGTTTGACATTTGTTATGGTATGTCGTTGTACTTTGGTCGTTTAGAACAATGAAACATGGCAGATACCGTGTCTTATGTTGCATATATAAACGTATACTTACAATCTAATAGTGTTTTTAACTCTATTAATGGTTCTCATACGTAAGCTGTACGATAAAACTCTCAGTTACTGTTTAGGGTTAGGATGTAACTTACTTGTGAATTTTGCAATGTCCAAAACTTGATTATTCTAATACTAATTGAATGTTCTCAGGCATTATGCGAATGGGGCAGAGAATCGCTGGAATCTTGGGGCAGAAAGAAGCGTTCGCTGCCCGCCAACGAGACCGAGGAGTCGAGAAATAAAGAGGAGAATATGAATATTTCACAAGAAATCCTCGTACTAGATTTTGGTGATGAAAGACAGAGCACTGACTTCCTTCGCTCTGATAAGCCTGGTGGTACAGCTTCTGAAGCTAACTTTGGTGGTAAGAATATTTCTTGAGTGAAATTATTTTTAAAAAAAATGTAATAAATACTAAATTGAGTCATTTGCAATAAACTCACAGTAATGTGTTTATGTTAATACGATGATAGCATTTCGATTTAAACGTATTTCATTTTAAATTACAGAGAAAACAGTCACAATCGTGGAGCCGTGCCCGAGCAAAGCGTCGGTGTTACTTCTTGGAGTCGCTTGCGCACTTCTAGTGTTACTCTACATCGCTACCATCTTTTGTTACTACATGCGCAAATGGCTGACCCCGCCAAAACACATGTAATGTCATCTCAGATTTTGAGGTTATACGAAGATTCTAGTGTTTTGTAGTTAAGCGCTGGATTTACACCAATTTGTGATACATTTGACTGACAATCGCAATGGGAATTAAAAAAAAAATTGACGAAAAAATTAAACGAATTGGATATCTACCACCGGAATGTAGCATTTGCAAGAGTAAAATATTGCATTTAAAAGCATTTATTATGTTTAAGTATTTGCTTAGTGTTTGTATCAACCGGCTTTTTTTATATACAATATTAATTTCATAGCCGTGACTAATTTTAAATAATAGAAAACTAGTTGGTTTAATTAGGATAGGAATATTTTAATTTGGAACAATGCATTTATTAATATTAGGTAGACTAATTTTGGTTGAACAAAAAGAGTGTACAATTATAGTAAATGATATTAGGTGACAAAATGTACTTTGGAATAATCCCTAAGAAATTTCAGTCATTGTATGGATTATTAATAATTTTAGGGGATTATTCTGAAAATTAAATTATTGGATTTCGTATTAGATACATTAGGTAACAATTAGATATATAAGATTTGCATACATAATCATTTTTTTACTATGTATTAACATCTTATGTTTTGTAGCTCATTAGAAAAATAAATTTGTAAATATACTGTATCCGTCCCTTTGGCGCTACACAGTAAAGAGCTCTCACTGAACTTTCAGTTGGGTTTTGATGAAATGTCAAGAGGTTATAATAAAGTTGACAAACATAAAAATAGACTCAAGGTCATATGTGTAAGCATTTTACTTAACCCAACTTGAGATTTCGTAACTTATTTAGTTTAATATACTATTTATTTTTTTTAACTTTATTGCATAAATGAAATAAAATTGTACAAATTCATGTTTTCTTTTATTCTATCCAATAACAACCAGTTACAAAGATAACAATAAATATATTTTATGAGTTTCTGCAAATTGTCCTACACTATATTAAAAAAAAAATTAACTTTCCACAGATTCGAGTATTAATTTGTTATAAACACCATTTAAGATTTCCTCTTGTACATCAGTTTCAATATCTTCTAAGGAACAATTAAAAACTTTTTCGAAATTCCTCAATAGCAAAGGAGTTACTTGATCAGGGGTGACTGTTGTCCCTGTTTCTTGACTGAGGGATGTCACACCTTTATCGTCAATGCCACAGGGTTCAATGTGGTTGAACCATGACAGATCATTGTCACAATTCAGTGATATGCCATGTGTGGTTACATATCTTGAAGCATGTATTCCAATTGCAGCAATCTTATTGTCACCGATCCATACTCCAGTATATGGGGATCTACTGGCTTCCAAACCTAGAGGGAAAAACATTACCAATAACAATTTATTTTGAAAATATTGTAGCTTCAATGTTAGTCTAATCATCACTTCAATGTATTCTTAATTCCTTGGTTAGAGTAATTACCACCATTGTTAACTTTAGTAAGTTTTGTCATGTCCAGTATGTTACGATTTAGTTTTATTTAAAGCCATTAAATTAATAAATGCAGACAGCAGGAAGTCGTTGGATGTGGAAGACAGAGGACTGCATGCTGTGGAAGGCATTGGGAAAGGCCTATGTCCAACAGTAGAGAGACAAGGGCTGATGTTGCTGAAATTAGTCAGCGGAACTCATATGAAAGATAATGTGAATAGTAAAACACTACCCCTTTTATATATACAACTTATATTCGATTATTTCTTTCTTTGACAAAACAGTCATAAATATGGATCAGTAGTGGTGTGAAAGTAGAATTGTATAATAATGAAGTATTTCTGTAGTCAATCAGATTTCAATTGCTCACCTAACTCTTCACATAGTTTGATAACAGTTTCTTCTAAGCTCTTGACATACCATTTAACACTAGTCTTGTAATTTTTTAAGTTGAGCACAGGGTAAACTACTAACTGGCCTGGACCATGAAAAGTGATGAGTCCACCTCTATTGGTTTTCTTAAATTCAGCACCTAAACTTCGTAGTCTTGTAATTTCACCATTAGGTGTTTCATCTCTTATACCTGCAATAGTTTAATTTATGATATATAAATATTCGAATAAGCCTCCATCTAGGTTACAGCATTAAAATATAAACTAGATGTTATACTGAATGAACACTAATATGATATTAAAAGTATCTTACCCACGGTGTAGACGGGTTTGTGTTCGACTAGTAAAAGAGTATCATTATTAATACTTTGACCATTCCTTAAAGCATTGAAGTGTCTTTTCGCAAGAGCTTGTTGAATTTTGATAGCGGTATCGTAACTGACAAGGCCTAATTTCCAAATTTTTACCATTTTTTTTAAATATTTGTTTTTAAAATTATTGATTTATGTGAAGGGATATTCAAAATAAAGACGAAAACTCGTAATTTTAACTTTTATATTTTCGAAAACAATGAAACAAAAAGACGACTAAATTAAATGTCAATGTCAATCTGATTAAGACTTGACATACGCTCATAGTTTTAGAAGAAGAAAAACATATTTTTTAATCATTATAAAAACCTTTTTACACAACTTTTTATTTTTCCTTGTTCTGATCCTAAAGACATGAATCATGTATGTTATTTTAATTTATCTAATTTTAATTTGGAGGTCTAGTAGTTTTGTTAATGGTCTTCGACTTTTGTTGACAAGCGCCATCTATTAACATTTCGTAAGATTCGGAAGTAGTGACAATCGTTCTGACGCTATCGTTTTGTCGCTATTCCCCAATAGGTGACACTATTGTAAAATAACTTCATTTATTTCAACACTCACTGAAATGCGTATTTACTCGTGGTTTTTCGGTTAGGGCATATTTAGGCTCAGTAATCTCGTGTTCTTTGCTTGTAAAGCGGTGTTGTGAACGTTACACAAACCAGCTGTGAATGTAAACATTAGAAATTGTATCGCACGTTATTTTCAAATGCTGCTTTGTGTTTTTACATACTCGACGTAATTAATAATCATCATAATTCAAAAAGTACTTAGTCTATATAGGCATGGTTGTTATTAAACTGTTGACTTTTTACGAAGTTTTAGATAAAAAATAAGTGTCGTGAGTTTTCCGGTTTTTAGAGAACTGTTTTTTTATAGACATGCGTATACGTATGAATCGTTTCTGGGCTGACAATGAAGGTAAGGATACTACAGGACACCAACTTTATTTTTAATTCATTTTACAATTCATTAAAACTACGAAAAGGTATAAGATTGGTTCTTAGTCCAAAAACTTGATATATTGAATAGATGAAATAATTTTTAAAGTTAAAATGCTGTCCGACAACCGTTGAGCTATATTAACTTTTTATTGTTTATTACATTAAGAAATATGTAGAACTAATGGGCTGTAGGACTAAGTTTATTTTGTTTGATTGATCTATAATTTAAAACAGAATTGAAAGTAAACAAAACCGCAATATAGTCCTTACAAAAGTTATTTTAGTTTTTAATAATAACTAGTGATGGGCGATTGTTTGAAGTACGGACATGATTCATATTGAAAGTTTTGTTTTGTCATTTATAATTGAAGCTTTATGTACTTCAACACCACATTGACTGTGACTGTTTTAAATGTATTGTTTACGTGTTCGCGGAATTATCTTAAAATAGACTAATACAGGTATGTAAAATGTCTAATAGGCGGATGAATTGTAAAGGAAAAATAGAATTAAACAAATAAAGTTTCCTACACAAGTTTATTGTTAATACTATGTTTATTAATGCTAGGGTTGAAAGCCGCCGAGGTAAACAATAAGCAGTTGGGACGTCGAAAGCCGGCTTCCCGTTAGCTATTCCGGGAACACGCTTTCATTTTTAACAACCCTGGTACGGACTTATCGGTTTAACATCTATTAATTTAATAAGGTGTTTGATTAGATGTTTATTTATTGAATATTGTTTGTAGAAATCGATTAACGCAGAAATACTTTAAAAGCTATCTCACTGGATCAAATATTCGTTTAGTTATAAATGGTTTATTTTTAAATACAGCTCACTGAAAGCTTGTTGACACTGAATGATAAATTGGCTTATTGCCCGCTTGTTAAAAAATGTTGACAGAGAATTTTCAAGTACCTACAGTATCGATAACAACTTTTTTTATGATTAAGTTTTTTAATAGAACACATAGACTATAGTGCAGCGTTTAAGTTAATTAAATGTCTTGATGGATATTCGTACGTGGATATTATGAAAAATAAAAGTTGTTTCTTACGAGTGTTCCCGTAGCCGTGGCTCCGGCACAATTCCTGCTGCATCGTTACAACGCGGGCCCTTGACATCTTTTCATATTTTGTATGTCTAAATCTAGAAATAAATGAAAAAAATACTATGCAGACATAAATAAGTACATTTTTTTAAATAATGGTGAACAATTAAAATAAATTAATAATTTGTTTTATCAAAACCAGGGTAGTCAGGGCCTGTAGTAAGAAGGCGCGATTGCAGTGTCCCTAAGGGAGTCAGCCAGCGCGAAGTATACCACGCGGAAGGCTGAAATTAAGATTACGAAAATTTTAATAATTTCACTAGAATAAATCTCAGAGTATACTACTATGAAAATACTTACATGGATTTCTTATATAATGTCTTTGACAACATACATAACAAGCATCGTACCTTTTGTCATATTTCCTTGATTATGTGTTGGAATGTGAGTTCGCGATCACACTCCGTTGCCATGGCGACGCGCAGCAGGCCTGCATGCTGCGTGCCGCGAATATCAAAGCCTCCGATCGATGCCCGCACTTTTTCTTACGATCACAACTAAGTTACAAGACCTCCCGAACCTTGTGGGGTCGGATAGTTTTAAGATTATAATAAGCACTGTACTGCCTTTATATTAATGCTTACTTAAAATAATAGTCAATGTTGTAAGCAAATGATAATTTGAAAAGTACAGTTATATGCTGCCGCACACTAAGCTGTTTTATAGTTACCTAGTTTGGAACAACGCATAGTCAAAAATCTTTTTTTGTTTTTAAATTCCGCTCTGGTGATACCGTGAGTAAAAGTTAAAGCGAGTAAAGTAATATTCAAAATGTTAATTTCAACATTTTCGATACTCATGATAATCTCAACTTTTCTTTATCAACTAATATAAGAAAAGTCACATAAATGTTACGCAGTATTATTAAACAGATTACGACGGACAGTAAAAATACTATTTATAAAGCTCTGCTTTTTCCGAGATGTGGCTAATTAAGTCGTAAAACCGTTTCCTCGACTGAAGTGTTTGGACACAGCGCAGGGAGTGAGTTATAGCCCTTATCCTCGGCTTTAATTATTCATGAGCAGCGGACAAGTTTTCCGACATCTAGCGACATCTGGGACACCAAAAATTTGCACTTACTTTAAAGTTTTTACTGTAGTTTTTTACTGTTATTTTTGCATTAAACACAATCCTATTAGGTCTATGTAATAAAATATAGAACATTACAATGTAATAAAATTGTTAATCTTCTTTTTCCAGATGCTGCCATCTAGTGTTCGCTGGTGAAATGAGTACGAGATCCAAGTGTGATAGTTATTCATACGATGAGACTGTACAGGTGTTTTACAATTTATATTTTCACATTGCTTTACACTTAACGCCTTTACGTTTAAATCTACGACAATTTTACAACAAAATAAAGTAAGACACAGTCTCCAGAACAAACATTAGGAACATTATCATTGTTAAGCCGCAGGTACTTCCCATGATACCATGTACGTAGAATAGGTACGATATATAAATCTGAAAAGTAACTCAAGATTTTTGTACAAAAGTTTCGTTTCCATTTTCACTGTTTTCATTTTATTCGAGTTAAAAATAAGGAAGCTGTAAATGCGTTCCGACATCTAAATGAAGAACAAGGTAATTTAGCTTTAAGGGTCGAAGTAATAAAGTTTAATTTGGATACAAAGCCCTGAAATTGCAGGCTTTTCATGACGATCCATAAACACGTTTACTATAGTGTCTTACATGGTAAATTAGACCTTATAACTGGAGATGTTCGGTTGATTATTGAGTGTTTGTCTAAGATTCTGGGGCGCGAAAGAAGTTTTTGAGTGCGGGTCATAACGACACATTAGGCGACACGGGCACTCTTACCTTTATTAATGCGGTACAGGGCTAAGCGCTCACTCGAACCTCTTGTGCCCGAAATTCCTAACTTGTTTACTAGAGGTCGCTCTGTATTCACAAGCCTTTTGTTCCGGTTCAGCTTTGTTACGCTTGTTGTACGACAAATAGCATTTTTTGTGGAACAAATAAAAAAAGTAGTAAGACATTATTTAACTATATATGTCGTCAGCAGACGGAAGATGCGACTTTCGGTTGCGTACATCATGAAACTACGGGGTTAATAAAATAAACTTACAGAGTACTTTATTTCGAACAATAGAGCGAACTGGTGAGTCGTAATTTACAAGACATTGTCTTATTGTCCGTACCCTCGACCATTAGGCTATTGGCGCTTATTAAAAGTAAACTAACTTTAAAATAAACGAAGTAAATAATAATGTAGGAATCGGAGTGGCCAATGTAAACGGGGCTTTAGCAAATTCTTGAATCGCACGAAGCGAAATCAAAACCGATTCATTCGCTGAACTGAACGCTTTAGTTAACATCACATGAGTCATTCAGGTCAATGAACTCTGTAGAATGATCGAGAACAAAGAACGAATCTATGAATGAAAACAAGGTGAATGCAATTTTCTTTACCATTATCCAACAGTCGGACTCTACTGCCGAGACACGGACGGCCATCTCTTTCACTCTCTCAGAAAGAAACGAAGACAGCAATATGTTTAACACAATTATTACAACAGGCTGCAGTCAAATGTATAAAATGTTAGTTTTTAAGGTTTTTATTGTCCTAACTATACCTAAGGATTTTTGATCGACGTAAGTGATTCCTACGGTGAACCCTTCCCCCACCTTTCACCTCTGTGACCACGCAGCTTGCTTGTTCTCCTCTCTTATGAAAAAAAATCGTAACCAATAATGGACTTGGCACGTCGGTAACTACTATACTGTATTGCCACACGTGCCAACTTATGAACACGGTTAATTAATTCTTATATTTACTATTACTTATTTTATTGATAAAAATCCATCAATTTTCATTATTTACTAAAGTTTTTTTTTTTAATTCAAAATAAAAATAAACTGACAACGCGCGGTATCTCGAAAAGTTTTATTTTCTCGGCTGAAATTGCACCGATAGGATTTGTTCATACCTCACTGACAAAGAAATAAATTTATTTGAATACATTTTACCATTACCACGACAGTTAAGTGAAACTTTTTAATATTTTGATAAAACTCTTCCTTCATATGTTTAGTCAACTAACGCCATCTATTAAGAATTATATTAACTAACATTAAATTGCGTGTGTAATAAAAACTTTGGAATTAACGAGGAACAACAGATAATTAAATAGAACGACATACTAGCTATACCCGCGCGGTTTCGTCCGCATCTAATTTAGTACACTAAGAAAAAAGGGACGACTACAAAAAGAAAGTTGTCACTTCTTAGCAACGATATATCTACTTATAGGGAACAATGGAATTCAGTTGACGTATTTTATTCCGTCTGTATTGAATACAAAAAAAAAACACATCTACCCATAGATAATAAATCGATAGATACTTAATCCAGAGAGGAAATGTGAGGCGTCAAGGTCTCCGTAGGCCACGGCTAAATTTTCTTAGTGTTGTTATTTACCATTTAAAATTGCATTTCTAAAATCGACTCTCGATGAGGAGATCTACGAAACACGCCGCCTATAGATTACATATCTATCTGTGTAGCTGTTTCACGTAGATATAATACCTTTATCATTACACAATTGTAAAGATTATCGCAATTCATTTCGCTTTAAAACTATGAAGTTAGAACACTGCTCAATGAAATTTTATTTTTTACATTAATATATATTGTGCAATAATTTAATTGAAATAGTTTTTTTAATCTTAAAAACAGAATGTAACCTCTTTTCTAAATTGTTACTAAAATGCCGCCAGTATTTTGATACTAGATCTAATCTAGTCTCGTACTATTTTAATTCTTTACTGTTATCTTTTAAAAGGATTTATTTATATCTTGCTCCGTTCGTATACATCAAGTATAGAAATTAACAATTATATTCAGTACAGTATTAAGTGAAAAAATCCATAGAATGTTTTATGTTATTTATTTTTAAAGAATTTTCACTAGATGTCGCTAATTGATTGAAATTGAACGTACCATTTCGTTTTAAATAAAGCTTTATATATTTCTCCACATTCATTGTGTTTCATGTTTTCATCAGTTTGCATTGCGTATTAATCTGATATTTACATCTGTCTTCTCAATTATAAAGTTGTCGAATTCGTAAACAGATGTTGTCAACTGTTTTTCGAAATAATTGAAAGATTTCCGTTGCGTATTTCGCGCGCTAATTTCTGTCGCGCGGTGACATAGAAAGGTTCCCGCGCGCCGGGGAGCGCGGACCGCGTGCAAGAATCAATTAAGATTCAAAATTTAAGTGATCCCATCCATCCAACGCCTATATAAAGCAAGCTAAAACAACGCACCTCCATTTAGTTCTGGACTCTTACCGTGTGTGCATGTGTCTAAAAAGTTGGCCAACTTTTTAAAACCAACAGTTTTAATATCATTTTTATAACACGTGCGTTCGGAAACTATTCAAAAATTGTGTTTCATTATATTTTAAAAGTTTTATTAAAAAAAATTGACAATCTGTGATATTTTTATTTTAATAAATTTATTGGTGAGTAATTTTTTTTTTGTATTTCATTAAACTACATTTAAACTTCGAACTGTTTTCTGGACTTTACATTTTTCTATATGATTTATAAAATTGTGATGTATGTAGTATGCAAAAAACAAATCTTATTTCCCGAACATAGCGTCTAGTTATAACGGAAATCAATTGTTCATTTAAATTTATCTCTATGCTTCCGGAAGTCCGCGTTTCTTCCCGCTGCTCTATGCGTTGTTGCGAACAATTTGGACTGGACTTTTTTGGAAGTTATCTGATTTATGCGGGATTATAACAGGCTTTCTTATTCTACGCTGAGAGACAAAAGGTTCATCAAAGATAATTTATAATATTATTAAAGAGATGACTATATTCAGACGAAAATAATGAGGTTAAATGTTAGTATAAAGGCAGAGGAAGACCGAGGAACGGATTGTATGAAAGAGGATATTTAAGGGAGTGTATATGCCGGGTAGAGATGTATGGAGTACTGTGACGTCACTATATAGGGAAACTGACAGATGACAAACATGCATTAGTTGAATAAAAACCCAAAATATATATTATCTATATTTTTATAACGCTCCATGAAAGAATACGTATCTAATGAAACCTCATTAGTCAAAATTCCGTTGTTCAACTGGCCACAATAATTTGCATTTATAAAAAAGTAAAAAAGGCGCGAAAAATCATTGTTCTAAGTCGAGTTGTAATATTTAATGAATCGTTGTGTTTGATAAAGTCGTGTTATAAGAAGTGATGCGTCTCGCGTCCGCTGGGAAGTAATATTTTTAGACGTTATATTGGCTAACAATGGGATGCAGTCCGCTGTTTCCTACCGCCTGCAGTGTTGCCAGCTTATTAAATACGATCTCACTCAGAGGTTACGGAGGCAGGAATGTCATGAGATCGAATTTGCGCCTTTACGCCGACAACGTTACGTGACAGGGTGGACAGACTCAATGAATTATGACCCACACTAGCGCCCTCCTAGAGTTAAATTTAAAAATCGTTCGTGAAAATCAATTATTACGAACTTAAATTATTTTAAAGATAAGGAAAGATACAAGCTGATTGATGATATTTCCACCCTTAGTGTGGACATTCCGAGCATTTGACTTGGGGATGAAAAAAAAACACCGATCATCGGTACAGTGACTTGGCAACTATTTTGTAAAAATCTGTAACAATCGTTACATATGTTATTAATTATAAATATAAAGGATATTTTAAAATATGTTATTTAACTTGAAATTGTCTTTTATTTCAGAAAAATATAACGTTGAATCTCTTCTAGTACAAATTATTGAAACAATGTTCTACATAGTTCTGCTATTCGCCGCCGCGGCGCTACTGGGCGGGGGTCGCTCCTCAAACGTCAACCGACACATGAAACTACTGGAATTGGATAATAATATCGTTAATGGTAAGTTAAACAAATCATAAACACTTTAATATTTTAATTACAACATTTTTTAAAAGAATCACCAATAATTTCCAGTGCAATCAAAGCAGACGACAAAAAAATTTATAACTCTAATAAAGAAACCAAACCCCGTGAGCGTCCACTTAACCGGGGCACCGCTGGAGTTGACGTGCGAAGCTGTGGGCGCGCCAGCGCCATCTATACACTGGTTCAAAAACGACGCACCCGTTTATGAGGTAGGTTATCTAAACAGCTAATAGTTTAAAATGCTCATTTAGTTGTATTATTTTTTTTTTTGAGTTGATCACAATTATGTTGCACATGATTCGTATTTTCTTCCTTTATCTTCCTACCACAAATTACGAAATTATATGCTTTAAGTGGGCTACTTAGTGCTACAGATTTTTTTTTAAATTGTACTTTTAATGTTTCTTTTTCTCGCAGTACGACTTGGAATCTAACGAGATAATAGACACGAACCCCTCGTCTCTCGCCCGCGTGTCGTCCACGCTGCTGGTGCGGGCCGACAGGGGCGCTGTAGGCGCAGAGTACTCATGCCTGGTGGTGGCGGGGCCGAACACGCTTCGTGCCTCCACTAAAGTCTATAACTCGGGTAATATATAAATCTATCTATATGAACTCCATAAGCTTAATTGTAGATTCTATAGTTAGGTAATATTTTAATTACGATTAATAGAAAATATTTCCTGTAAAAGTGAATGCGTCTAAAATTACTATTACTTATTTTTATTGCCACTATACAATGGTAGCTAATTCTTGACACTTACCAACAGATGGCAGCATCAGGTTCGTAGATTGGGTATTAGACAGAATTTTGAATAGTGTGACCGTTTTTTAGCCGTAATGGGTGTCATTTCAGTACTTGACCTTCTGACCAACAGATGGCAGCACCGACTTATCAGAGCGCAGCAAGTTACTACCCCTAGCGCCACGGATCCTGGTGACGTACAAAGTGCTTGTGGATTTTACTTAACAATTCTTATTGATTTCGGTGACACAAACAAAATAATAAACGCCTATGAATTTCGGTAAAAC
>JAODUI010000023.1:5329654-5347562 GCA_027563995.1 Papilio gigon
CCTTATTTAACTATATATGTCGTCAGCAGACGGAAGATGCGACATTCGGTTGCGTACATCATGAAACTACGGGGCTAATAAAATAAACTTACAGAGTACTTTATTTCGAACAATAGAGCGAACTGGTGAGTCGTAATTTACAAGACACTGTCTTATCTTAACTCTCGGTGCTTTCTGATACAATATTCTCGAGGGGTTGCGACCATTTATCAGGCACGACCCACATCGGGGCGACATCTGGTGGCAGCCTCGCCCACCCTCTATAACACTGCTATTACTGGAAGCGATTATTGTGGGAATCAGTTCCTTTATTGCATTGACCCCGCGTATATCCGGCGTTTTCCGTAAACGAAATAAAACAGGTGATGTTTAACGAGTTTGATATTTTCTGCACGTTTTTTCACAGGTCATTTTGAGGCTTGTACATTTTTTTAATTAATTCTTTCAAAAATTAATTTTCTACATTTTTTTTTCTATAAAGCTTTATAGAAAAAATGAATAGCTATTGAATAGCTATTCAGATATCAGAATATTGATGGATGATACAAACTTAATTTATAGTATTTCTATATTTTTATAGTCAAGTCAATATAAATTATAGTCAAGAGACGAGTTGACAAGACAAGTGTACAATATAGGCACCAAATAAAATAGTATCTTTCCGTACACAAGTCCTAAGGGTATTTCATATTCTGCGTTAGAAAAGTTACATGTATCCAATATTGACACTACACGGGTCACGCTCTGAAAAGCTTCCGAAAGCACAAAGGCGCGTGCACGCGAACGCATAGAGCGGAAAATTCGATTTTCTGGCGCGCGCCTCCTTAATGCGTTGTGGTCCTTCTATCCCAACCCTTGCCGCGAAACACTGCCTTAATCGAATTCACTCTCCCAATCTCCGGCTATATAGATAGTGAAAAATCAATATACAGCCTTTATATTACTTCGGACCGCGATAAACTAATGATCTAAGCGAATTTTTATCGGTTTCTATCGATAAAATCAACATTTACCTACTTCGGAATGCCTTCTTATTTTTAATTAAAATTAACAATGAAAGTACTTAAAGGACACAAAACATCTCAAGACGGATCTAAGAAAAGTTCACTTTTAAACTAGAATTGCTGAAAATGACTTTACAATAATAAATTGTCTTCCTGTCTGAACGGAATTAGGATAATACTGTTCTAAGAGTACACTTTGTTAGTACTAATGATGTTTTAATTACTCCGTGACTTAGCACTTAATAAATTTTCACTGACAAGATGTAACTTAAATAGTACCTCAAATATTTTCTTGGCACGTTAAACATCAATTTGTATTCTCTCGCCACTAAAAGAACAAAAAATAAAATATAGCATTCACGAAATTTCTAAAACTCACCCGGAATTTACGGCAGTAGATTTTGCGGACCATCTCGACTATGAATTCAAATTTTCCGAAACGTTGATTCTGAGAGTGGACCTGTGTATCTGTAGTCATAAGATTTACGACCGCTCCTACCAAGGTAAGCTTAAATTTGTAGAGCACTGAATAGACAGGATATAAAGTGCGTATCATTTGTTTCGCATGACCTTGCACTTTTTATAACACGCTACACTTATTTAGCAGGATACGGTCGCTCATATGAACAGCGTAATAAACTTGAAATTCTAATTTTAGTCTATAAAATGCAATCTTTTAAACTACATCGTACTGTAATTTCTTGATGTATGTTAGTCATATTAAAAATTGTCGTTTTTGATGATTTAATTTCTTTGTTTTATAAGCCGTCTTTTAATAATGTGTACCAATTAACTTGCTTGCCAACACTTATACCACCCGCAGTTAATTTATGCGCGCCTAGTGCGTAGTTTCACGCCTCCATTGCAAACGATTATGCCCTTGCATTCGATATAGCGCAACACATTACACATTGTTATTATGATTTTCTGGCAAGATTTAATAACGAATTGTGCAATTTATCAAAAAAAAAATAAAATAGTAAAATTGACAAATTAAAATTGACGTTACTTTTTTTATAAGTTGAAATTTTAATTGAGTGCCCTCTAGTATCGAGTAGCGGCAATAAGATATTTCAAATGTGTTTTAATTAATCACAGCTAGAGGGCTTATCGTATTGGATCCGAACATTGTTAACGCCACTAATATTCTTGTTGTATTACAAAAAGCTTTTTAATTGATAAATTAAGTCGGTAAAATAAACACGATCTTTTTAAAAATATATTAGGGGAATTGTTCCTGGTTCACTTGCCTAGTTATTTTGAGGGTAATTAAGCAATACCCATCTTAGACTCAAATATATTAGGGTCTTTTCCCTTTCTTGGTTTGCCACATTTATGCCTATAAGGGTTTAGTCATTCATCTGCAACACTAATGTTATCTTTGTTAACAACGACTGAAGCTTGTTTGCTTCTAATGATCGTCGATCCAGACAAAACTATGACTATTTAAAATTACGTATTAAGTCTTAATAAAAGTGTTGACAAGTCAAAAAGTTATTAATATACAATCGCTATATTGTGCATTTGTTGTAATTAACAGGCGAAAGTTAATCTCATGCGTCCCCCGCGACCGTCGCGCCCCCGCGTCGCGCCGCCCTAAATCACGCCTCGGGCTGACGTTGTGACATCTAGCGTACACTTTCGACCTTTCAGCTGCAATATGCAGTTATCGTGTTGCGACACGCGATACGATATTTTAAACTTTTCAACTACTTTGCGAATTAAAACATTAAAATGGTCAATTATAAAAACTATTCCATCATTATTGCAACATATTTCACTTATTTCATTATAATGTGACGTTATAACCCAATGATTATTTGCAATACGATTCAACCGATTTATTTGTTTTTTTTAGAATTGTAGTAGTGTAATGAAGACTTCAAGAGTCGGTTGACAGGCCTTTATCAGGACCAAATTACTACTTAGATATTGTTTATATCTTGATTTAGTTATTTAAAAAACAGTATTAAGGAATATTCCTAAATATATTAATGCTGGTACAGTGTCAAGTATCATTGATCTTGTAAAGTACACTCACCAGCTACAATGTATTCTTGTGAAAAGACTACAATGTGAAGTAGGCTCGTGTGGAAAATACCTATATAAAATGAAGCGATCGACAGAACACAAATATACATACGATAGACAATTTTAAATTTCAGTTCCATTGCGTGACTGCGTTGGAATGTTTTGGGAATTAAGTCGCGTGAAATACAAGCTTCACGTCAGTATAACACTAAATTTGATTTGGCACGTCCGGGACAAATGTATTCTATTGCGCCAAGTGCCAACTTAACTGTCGGAAATAAGTAAATATTTATTAAGAATTAATATAACAAAAGCACTTAAATGTTAATTCCATACGTAAAAAGTAACGTTTTACCAGTTACAAAAAACAATAAATGTATTTTAGAAATATGTGTTATTTACTCTTAGCAATATTCAAGTTATTTCTATTCCAGTCAAGGTTTCGATACAAATGAATTAAAAGTATTTAGGTCGGGTAAAGGAAAGTATCACGTACATGGGCTCCATTCCCCGGAGAAATCATTGACATTCCCAATTTCACTAATTACAACCCTATCGATTACTCGAATGTGTACATCATGTACAAACGCAAACGTTCGCGGTGTTAACTTAAAAAAAAATGTTGCAAACTATGCCCTTTCTCATAAATTAACGAATGAGGAGCACAAAAACAGGGGTAATAGTAAAAAAGTGTTTAGTCGTCAATCTGCTCTGACCAATGACCAACTTTTTTCTCAAAAAAACATATTTAAAAACGGCATCCTAGTGCCTTGAGTGCCCGCGTCGTCGACTCAATACGTACGAAACGTTCAAACGACTGTAGCTATTAGATGCAACACCGCGAATGGTCGCGTTGGTACATTCTAGAAACACATAATGTAAATATTTATAATGAACAATATACCTATAATAAGTACTAGTACGATAGATTAGTATTTAAATTATTCTCTACTCACTACACTGGATTACAATTACAATATTAACACAACATATTCATCTACAAGAGAGGTCTTATGACTGTACTTGTCAGAAATCCAAGAGCATCACATATACAGAGAATCTGCTTTTTATAAACAGAGTCAAAACGCAACCGTATTCACATTTTCTGCAACACACATACATTTCGGTACACCGGAAATGATGTCGATAACAAATAACTTACAATAAAACATTCTTAAATTAATCAGTTTTTTTTTTTCATGAAATCTAAACTAACACTTGACCACCATCCCACACAATACCAAGTGATGATGTGGTCGAAATATGGTATGTGCTAGTTTAGTAAGTACATATGCACTCTATTCTTGAAGGCCTCTAAAACGTACTTGGACGGAAACACTGACGCTGGCAACTTATTCCACTCCTCAGTATCTCGATTTGCCGCCATTTTCTTGAAACCTTAGCTTTTAAGAAAATGGCGATGACAGAATTGAATTTTATTTAATAGCATTTGTTGTACATATTCCAATCGTGTAAGTCATCGTGAAATAACATAGGTAAGCATTTAGTTGATAAATTAAAGTTGTAGGTGTGAAGTAGCGGTGACGTCACCAACGCCCTTACGAATCGTCGGCTTCTTTCATCAAATCCCTACATCGGCTCACTGCGATTATTCACACGATATAAACAGTTACCCTCAAACTTCTATACATCTATTATTTTTAACTTAATTGAATAGGATTTGTAGTTACTTTTTTTAAATTAGTGTGTTTCAAATTAAGCATTTTAAAATAATTTTAGAAAAAAATCTCTACCGATTGTGTGTTGTGGTTAAGGAGTTGTCGAATAATTGGTAATTATTTTTTAGAAAAATTAAGAATTTATATCTTTGTTAAGCAATGTGTAATGCATTTAATCTTATGTAGTAAACTATAGATATGTGTGTAGTAAAAGTTTGGGTATCAGATGTAAGAAAAGAAATAAATGATCCCCTCTTTACAAAAGTAATCCGGAAAGTAGATGGCAATGCGGTATCATTCAGATACAGGATGTTTTATCGGACAATGAACGAAATGTCTCGAATGAAACGAACGAAAATGAAAGAAACGAATGACTCGAAATCTATAATTACTGAAACTAATATTTTAAATCAAAAATTTTACTAAGAAAGTAATTACCATAAAGAGTAGTGTTGTACTACTTAAAAAATCGAAACAATAATATCGATTTGTGTTTTCTATTATCTATGGTCAATGTCAGTTTTTTTTATTTACTTGAAATAAGGAAATCGTACCAGGTTCTAAGCATTTCTATTAAATTGTGATGTTTGTACGAATGAAGTTTTAAAGGTACAAATACGGGACTCCCTATATATCAGAATGCACCGGTGCATTGGTCGGAGGGCGCGTGTCCCGTGTAGCCCGCTGCAGCCCGCGCCGCCTTAATCAAACCCAAGCAATTTATGATCGCACCACGCCCGTGATATGGGGACATTCTGATACCGCGCATTGCTTTCAATCGATGCTCTACAAAGTAAAGGAAGCTTTGGAAGTTTCCAATGATGAAAAAGCTAGCCGAACAAAATATTTGTCCAGGTTTTACAAGAACAATGCGTGATACAGCGCTTTTATTTATGCAACATTACTTGTATATAATCAATGTTTTTATTAAGTTTTTTGCTTAATTCGTGCACACAACATTTACAAAAACATGTTATTATTTTTTTAATATAAACAATACGGTGTGTGTATGGCACTAAAAGTTTATTCATAAGTAAATCGCTTTTCTTTTCTTTTATTGTGACCGGTTTTTGTGTTTGAAAACTATTCGTAACTTGTTATTACAGAATGGACCAGCAATATGCGCGAATTGTATCTTAACTCTAAGGGCGGCGAAACGAGGCGCGCCCCCTATCGAGTGCTACTTGCATCACAACTCATACTTTCCGATACGTTTCCTGATCCGTTTATTGATGTAATGGTCGCCATTTTGAAATAGTTTTTTTCTTTACAAAATGTTATTAATGTCTTTTATTTATTTTCAGATAATACTAGAACACTAGGAATATATGTGATCATATCCATAACACATTTCTATCTTTGTTTTATTACAATGAATGTAACCAAAACTTTTTAAATACCTCTACAAACCTCCTTAGTGGAACCTATCTGTTAACAATACTGGCACAAAATAATTATTTTTATTCCTTTTTTAAATTTAAATAAAGTTAAACGCACCGAACAACTTTCATCATATCAAAATGCCAAAAACAACGTCGTAAGGAAGACTTCGTTAACCAGATTCTCTTTCAAATTCAAATTCGGCACAATTACTCACCGCCGCCGTTCAAAGAGGAGACGCAAGTAAAAGTGTGCATTCAAAATGCAAGTGATGCGGTGAGTGGCTTGTTTGTGCGGGCGACTGGCGCTGCACTTTGTAATTTAGAGAAGCACCGATGCGTGAAAATGGATTAGCATTACCTACTAGCTTTATATTCAAATTAATTTACTTCCGAAAACAAACATAACCTTTTTTATTGGTATTGGAGAAGTAATTTACGTACTAAAAACCACCTCCGTGGCTATCCTCATATGCGATTTCAAGGGACCTGGGACCTTCAAAGGAACGCTCCGGCACCAAAATATGCGTATAACCTATGTTTCTAAAACATCATTTATGATTTTAATAAAGTAAGGATTATTTAATTTAGGCGTGTAGTTAAACATACACTAAATATTGAAAACTAATTGCAACGCAGTAATAAATATTTGTCTTATATACTTCACGGTCACGGTCTTATATACTCCATTAATTTGCGATGAAACATTAAGCACTCCCAAACGTACTATAAATAAGCGGATGGGTTTATGTCCGTTATAAACATTCGTACGTTTTGGACATAATGAACATTCAAATTGACTGTTTGCAATTACCATATTCGCCCACAAACTTTATACGATATAATATAATCCGTCACGATAGTACTGTCTGGTAACATTCCAAACATTAAAATGAAATCCTAAAATAATCATCACTTGACCTCACCATAGACTATAGAGTTTATCGGAGATAGTTTATTAGGGAACTTAATCAGTTGCATATTTCAATATCATATCATAAAAGTTGTTTTAATCATTATAATTTATTTAGAGAACTCTACACAAATCAATACGTCAGGAACCTGAATGAATGTCACGTATGACATTAATATTTGACAGTGACAGTGCTGAGGGTTGCCATTTCGAAAAAAATATAGAAACTACTTCCTTATATACGATATGTATGTATATTTTAAAACATTCTAGTTTCCTTTTATTGGGAGATCAAATAGCGATTTTCTTTGAACTTTCATCTGTCAGCTCAACTTACTCGGGGTTACGAGATCCAACTGAATTTATTGTGAGATATGGAAACCTTGCGAGGTCCCGCAACTTTAAAGATAATGTTCAAAGTTCATTGTTCGGTAAAGACATTTGATGTTTTATCGTTCTATACTAAATGTTAGACTATATTTTAAAATTACCCTTACATATGTAGAATTTAATTTTAATTTACATTTCGCATTAAATATGGTGGACTTTAAATTACCCTAAAAATATTTACGTGAAGCTATAATTTCGTACTTTTTATTAAGTAAATAGGTCAAACGAATCGAAATGTGATACTGTTAATATTACCATGGAGAATAAGGGTATGGTTGTTTTAAATCAGACACTTACATAATTGTTACTAAAACAAACTCATAGTATCATTGCGTGTCCTAATTCACGTTTTTTTTTATCAATAACAAAATCTTAGTAGTGGTTGTAATCAAGAAAAAGAAGACATTTATTCACGCTACGTTCTGAATACAATGCTTGCTCTAATTACAGTTTACAGTCTATACAAAGGAGTACTGCACAGTACAGTAATCTTACAGTACAATTAATTTCCAGTGCGTTAACGGCGTTCTGCCAAAGTAGCGAAGCCCTAGAGACTAGTGGTATACGACTAAATTAATAATAATATGTTGTTGGTATTAAGTTCACGCTACATCGATACCATTCTAATTGGCATTGTTATATGGTTAACTTTTTAATCTGTACGTTTAGGTTCTTAGGAGCCGTAATAAGAAATGTAAAAGCAGACTTACTTTAAGTAAATTAGGTAAAAATAGTATAAGCTCCATTCAAAAGTCATTTTCAATTCAATCAATAGTAACAGTGTCAAAACTTCAAAGTTACGAATACGATGGTAAAAAGGAGTAAATAAAATGGCGGTGTTTCCCCGCAAAGGCATAACTGCAAGTGCGCATCCGAGGCGGCCGCGGCGGGGGCGGGTGGAGGCTGTGTGGAAACATTTCCCCGAGGGCGGCAAGCCAGTTTGCCGCGAGCCCCCGTACTAACTGACGTGCCGCATTCCGGCGGAAAACACGTGACACTCGCCTATATATATGTGGGAATGTCATAGATTACGAACTCTACAAATGTCAAAAATCCCGCCATTTTCGTTCGATTTATTTTTTAAATTTATTGTGTAACGTGATTAGTGTAAGTTTTTATTTTATGTGAAATTTTGCGTATAAATTGTGATGTGTATCGATAATAATTTGTGAGTGCCGTAAAATTAAGGATTTATCAGATTCATCTGGTACACTGTTGGAACATCGTCGAAAGTCGGAATATATTTTGTCATATTTCCTTAAAGGAGTTTCTACGCATTTTCCTTTTCTAAGACTTAAATGGCTTGGCAAATCTCGTATTGGGGGAAACGTTGGTTGTGTTTTATGACATTACCTCGGTTGTACATACATACATACATGTATATTTAATTCAAACATATACACGTAATGTGTACATACGCTCTGTATTTTTAATAAGGTTGACACGTCAGTGAAGGCAAGGAAGAGCTCGACGAAGTCTCGTTTATGTCTAGATTAAGTGACAAAACTTAAACTTTGTTCAGTATGATGAATACTTAGTTTTAAATAGTTAGTCGTAATTTTTTAATTATTATTTCCGTACACGAAATAGTACAAGATTATCCACACTTTATGGTTTCATTGACATGAGTTTATTAACTTTAAAAGATGCTTTGTTCAGTAACGTATTTATTTCAGTTAACACTGAACATTATGATTTATATTCGTTTAGTCACCTTATTTAGAGTACGTCTTACCTGTAAGGTTCATTAACTATATCGTTTCTTTTCAAACTCGCTTAACCTTTAAAGTATTACAAAGTTGTATGTAACCAACACTGAAAATAAACTCAAATGGTGAAAACGTAATGCGGCTTATTTGATATTCTCAAGTGAAAATTGTAGCCGAAACGAGATGAGTCGCTGTGGAATTATTGTATGCAGACGTGACCCGCTCGCCGTGGACCGAATAACAATGGGCAGGCGACAATATTTGTGCGCGGACCGGGAACGAGCGTGTTTCATATCTCTATGTATATTGTGACCCTAAATCTGATAAGCATTGCAACTGATGAGTTAATATTCTTTTTGTTAGTGGCAATACGTAATGTACATATGAAGATAAGAATTACATGATGATGATGACTCTTTAGATGAGGATTAGATGTAAAGAGAGATGTATCAATTGCGTTAGAGGTGATATCATTAAAGACTGACTTATGACGAATGATAGATTGGTTTCGAAAACTAAACCTGTTATTCTGACTCCTAGTAGAGTGGAATAAGTACATGAAGATGATGATGATTGGTAGAATAAGTGCATCTAATCTGTTGCTTAAGAATGTGAAATAATGCAGCATGTAAGAAAGTTTAGTACAAAAAAAAATAATTTGCATTTACAAATTACATGAAAGCATACAATGATGCTTTATAAATAAACTCACGATTTCCTATTAGAATGTATGACAATAGTGTCTTTGGTGCGGCTTCTCTATTATACGAATGAATTAGATATCGATTTGTGATACGATTCTTTGTGTAATTACATGTTGGAAATGTATATTTGATGACAATGCCTACATTAGAAGTTACTGATGTGTAAAGGATTATTGATCATACGTAATTGTTTTAAAAATAGGTCATATATCTTTTGTTATAAATTAGATATAATTGCGAAATATATAGTAACCATTCTGTTGCTAATTAAAACGAAACCAAGAATCTTGATGTAGAAAACAAAGCAAATCTCATTTAGGGATGTGATGAAACAAAAACAAAGTGTCATGTAACAAAAATTGTTACCGCCCCTGCCCGTGAGGGGGGAGTGGGGGGAGCCTACATTTGTTTTTGATTAAACAAATTGTCCGGGCATTTTATTGGCCCCTAGCGCACGCTGTATGACTTTCCTCAGCTGTGACTTTTATTGTTTGCTCCATACATATCTAAACTCTAGTATAACAGATCTAGTACAATCGGAAACAAAAATGTTTTGTATAAACGTGATTACAGTTACCATAAGTACAATGATATGAACAAGTGCAATTAACGCTCAAGTATAAACCTGAAGAACACCGTCCATTATTCGATTTGTATTGGTAAAGCATAGCTTTGTAGGGTTTTATGTTGGCATCTGTTATTGAAAATATACGATTCTATGAAGCGATAATTGTTTGAATGAACAATATCAGGATGTTGTGTTATATACCGGTTGCTCGCGCGTTGCATTTGTCTAAAAACTATTGAGAAGTTTACTTTTCTTTTGAACTGTACATTGCAAGTCAACGTTTAATTATTTTGTTATCGTAAGGTCACTGCGATATGCGATTCATTTATTTTAAAAATCGAACTAACTCCTTTAAACTTTTACTATTTGAAATTAGAATAAACTTAGCATTTGAACGCTGTATTATATAATTTATTTATATCTTTCCTGTGTCTGTATGTACATGCAGATTAGTGTACCGTTGGAGCACGTAGTAAATTTTGAGTTGTCGACGTCTGGTACCTTTGTATTGATCAGTTGTTTCAGCACTAGGCTTGTTTACTTGTCTCTGTTGTTGAACATAAACACACAAACACATGCACACGTTTAACACCCATGTAAAAGTTTTTTTTAGAGATAAATGTTTATTGGCGGTTTTGATAAAATCATATAAGAATTTGTAATATTTTTATTAATATAATTAGAACGTGAAATATGGTTTTAAGCGTCAATGGAATGGTTAAAGGTAGGGAATCCTGTCTCGTAGCGCAGAGTTCGAATCCCGCTTGTCGAATACTGTCGTAAACCATATCCTAGCGCAAGCCTAGAGCTTAGTTGGATTGGTAAATGTTACGTTAGAAATGTTTAGTAAATTAACAAAAATATGCTAATATTTTTATAAAAAATAGTCATGTAGTCGTCATTTCGTTAATACTTTCCTATTTTACAAAACGTAAAATAACTTGATACCTATAAAATCGTATTTAGATAATAAATTTAAATATATAGAGGAAACATTTATTTCAATTGGTAGGTAATCATCGATGCCACCCTGGTTGGGTGGTATTTAAGCGTGTTTTTCTACGTTATAGAGGTCCGTAACGTAGGCCGAGGGCAATAAAATAAGAAAAGGTCCGCCCGAGCGTGTCGGAAACGGGTCGGCTGTCTGGAGGACGTCGGCTGAGCCTGAACCCGACTTAAATTACTGTTGCACCTGACGAGCATACGCTATTTGCTTCGTACGTTTTCATATACTTCTAAAGTGTAATTATTAAGGTATTTGTCTTCGCAATTTAATTTATATCAGCCTAGTTTATCTATGAAAATATCATACACTAATAATAAGATTTTAAAGTCCTTTTCTTTGGCTGAAAACGAGTTTAGTGTTAACAACCGTATTATTCAATACTTTAATTCATTTAGTTTGGTATTTCAACATGTAAATATATGTATACTGTAATATA
The DNA here is from genome assembly GCA_027563995.1 of Papilio gigon. NCBI lineage: Eukaryota > Metazoa > Arthropoda > Insecta > Lepidoptera > Papilionidae > Papilio > Papilio gigon. The sequence continues at coordinate 5,341,474 of JAODUI010000023.1, forward strand.
TTTTTAGTAATAGTAATGTAACCAATAACTTTAAGAATATTATGTCAAAATTGTTTTACACTAACAAAGAAATTTCCGATAGTTCTGTTGAAATAAATAAATTAAAAAAAAACAAAACAATTACGTAATTGGAATTAACAAACTAATCTTCATTTGTTTTGTTAATTGGACAGTTGAAATTCTCTAACGACGGCATATCTAGTTTCAAAAAGAATTCTTTTGTTTCACTTCCTTGTCGATTCTCCTTTGTTTTCAATTAACTTAGCCAATAGCTAAGGCGCATCATCGATCTCCGCTCAAAGCGAGATGGTGTAAACTGATACCGCCAAACTCGCATTAACTACAATATCTTGCTCTACACAATGCATTGAAAGTTTTCTTTGCTGAACAGTATATGGCTTTAATGTAACAAGTTTTATCAAATTTCGTTATAAGAATTGAGAAGCTGTTTGTCGTTTTTTTTTTAAGTTTGCATTGTTTACCTTAGTTGTCATGTGTATCTTTTTTAAAAATATTTACATCTTAAAAACTGTAGACTTCCAACCCAAAAAAATTACATGTTTTTTTTTAATGGTCAATAAAGGTCTGGCGCTTTGGGTTTTAATGTTCATACATACATTATGATATTATAAAAATAATCATACTGGAGAATAATTATTCTAAATGTAATTAAAAACTACCTAGTGACAAGAATTTTGAAAGCAAATATTTTCTTTATCGTTGCAGTTTTTATATAATATTTACGAACACATTTTATAATACAGTTTAAGATCAAACAGGTTATATGGAAAATCAATTTGAAACGTCGATAAATAATTTTCCTGGATTGATAGGAAAATATGAGACGTGTAAAAGTTAATTTCGCTTATGGTTTATTGGAATGAAATCGTTAGCGGCGCAGCTGTTGCTGACGGTACAGCGCTCGGTTTTGTATTAACTGGAAATTTTCCATTACGCTTCTGTGGCTTTCGCAATTGCAGATACACATTTTTTTTTATTTTTTACTCGACAAATGCTAATATGTATTTTTCATTTTAAAAAAAATGAGCTATCTAAATGTTCTATATTTAAAATTCTTCTAATAATGCGTGTATGACCAGATAGAATTTCAAATTCAAATGTTTTGTTTTTGGTTCCATTTTTAAATTATACTATTGTCTTTTGTTTCTCAAAATATTTTAAATCAATGTATTATAAAAATCTTTACAATAACCTACATGTACAATCGTATAAGTACGCTGTAACAGGAACTAACCATTTGGAAGCTCTAAGACAAATTGAATTGCAAGCTATAAAAGTCATAGTAGTAATAAAATAAAGGATTGTTCGGGTATCGTGCAGAAATTCGGCAGGACTGGGGATATTTAAGTATTGATTAGTTCACCAGATGTTTGCGGTCGTGGGCAGCGTCTGGCTTAACACACGTCCTGTTTATTTCTTTTTATCTAACATAGTGGATGTATTTGTATTGTAAAATTATTAAAAACATATAAAGGCTTTTAAATAATATTATTTTAGTCATATAGATTAAAACGTGTCTATTAACCAACCATTCATTATTATGGGAATTATTTAAAGTCGCCTTTTTATTTTTATTATTGTATTTGTATTTTTGTATGCCATTGAAGACGAGAACTGTTATACCACGCTAATTAGTCCAATTCTACACTTTATGTTATGATTTACCTCAACATGTATGTACTTCTTGTTACTGCATTATCTATAAAAAAAATAGCAGGCAGTGTATTTTCTAAAGAATGCGTATACGGTCATCTTCTTCAGGGTCGTGTTTAGGATAAAGTTTTGTATGATCGTAAATAAAGCGTGCAAATAAATTCCGTCTTGCATATTTTTTTTTTATCTTCACCGGAACAGGAGCGGCGTGGAGTGGTGCGAGGTCGCGTGAGCTGGTGACATTAGACGCAAACCCTTTGCCCGTTATTTATAGGGAATACAGCTCCATTGCGGATAAACTTTGCTAACAGAACTACGTAAATAAATACGTTAAACATTTCAATGTTTACTAATGTCGAGTCTGAATTTGTATCATCTATATATACATATAAAAATGAATTGCTGTTCGTTAGTCTTGCTAAAACACGAGAACGGTTGAACGGATTTATCTTATCTTGATATTTTAATGTTTGTGGAGGTCTAAGGAAGGTTTAAAAGGTGTGAAAAATTAGAAAAAACTCATGTGAAAGCCTTGAAAATAGCCCTTTTCCATTTCCCATACAAGCGTTTTTTTCCGAGGAAGAAATGTTTTTTTTGTATTTCCTGATAAATTAAAAAAAATCTGTTTATTTATTGCCTTTAAGGCGAAACAGAGTTCGCGGGGTCAGCTAGTCTACAATAATTGTTTGTATTTAGTAAACACTGACGGTTATAAAAAATCGTGACATTTATTTAGTAAACACGTTTTAATACTAAAACATTTAATTAGGGAACTGTCATAATACTATCCAAATTAAATTTCACAATAATAACAGTTGTTTACTTTGTAATATTGCAAAGACAAATTTTAATTTGACACTTTAAGCATGAACGTGTCATGCTTGTTCAGATTAGATGCAATGGAATGTTTTTACATCATCATCATCATCATCTTCATATTAGCCACACGTCGCCCACTGCTGAGCGTAGGCCTCCCCCAAAGATCGCTATGACGATCGGTCCTCTGCCGCCCACATCCAGGATGCTCCCGCAAACTTAACCAGATCATCGGTCCATGTTGCGGGAGGCCTACCCACGCTTTGTCGACCTATCCGTGGCCGCCATTCCAGGACTCAGGATGTTTTTACATGCTCTTATTAAATCGACACCACATCAAAAACGTCTTTTCATAAAGCTAATAAAGACACTAGTCTTTTGTCTTTGACTTTAGTCGTGTCTATATGTCGATAGTAGTAGTAGATTTTGTGTCAATAGGTTAAGAGTTGAAACACTTCACCCCAATAGATGGGCTGTGAACGTTTTACTGTTTCATTCGACAGTCATTCCAAAACTAAACAATAGTGTATTCGTAGATCTACAAACGTCGAAATCAAGTACAAAAATATACTTGTAAGTTTTATTTAAAATCTAACTGTCGCACACGATTTCGTCGGAGAGAAATTAAAAAAAAAACGAGTTGAATTAGTCTATGTGCTATTCCAGACTATAATTTATTTCCAGTCTCAATTGCATCTAGATCTGTACAATCGTTCTGGATATACGTTATAGGAATCATCCATTTAGTAAGATTGCATTTGTTTTAAAATCTGTACATCAGATGTAACTGTTATGTAGTTTTCTTAAAAATAAATACAATGTCAACAAAGATCGAGTACTTTTGAAGTACCTTTGCGGTAATTAAACTAATAAAACAATGTTCGTAAATAATAATGATAGGATGGAAGGCAATGTCGGCGGTGCTCTGAATAATTTAATAGTAACCGTGAGGTGAATTATGATGACAAACAAATCGATAGGATAATTTGTATATAATCTTTGTGAATTAGGGTGCCGGCGAATTAACATTAAAAATTGAAGCGCCTGATGGTAAATCGATAAATGATCGTACACATCGACATTTCAACTTTTATAACTTCAATTATATTTTTGTGTACTGGCAATAATTACAAACATTTATGATTGAATTCATATTGACTTAAATCCGTAGTTGTTTATTGACCATTACTATTCTTAATTTCCTAAAGACGTTATCATTTTTTTTTCGTAAATCTTATTTTTAATTTTCAAAAATGGAATAATCTATATTAGTGACCAGTATTCGGTGCTCCACGTTTGTTGTTTAAAAAAAATAAACAATAGAAGACAGTCAACTTGAAAATATATTCTCTTGAAATGTTTTCTTTTTAAATTCGATTCAAGTTTCCAGACGAAGGTGGTACGATTCGATAACTTGGTCTATGTTATTGTAGTCTTTTACACCTGTCAGCTTTCGAATGCAATATATTCCACACATTGAAGTCAAGATTAGTTCAGACTAGGGCTGAACATATTCATAGGTTTTTTAAAAAAAAATTGTGTTGCATGGTTTATTTATCCAGGAACTTTATATAGGCGCATCCTATGGCTAATAGGAGTGGAGTATAAATGAAAAGGTTGCAAGAATAGTAAACATTTTTTTAAGAGCTTTCGTTGCGTGCACTTTCATATGGTTCTGAAAAAAGTTGGACTTAAAACTAAATTGCACGCGAACCAAGTCGCGGCCAAAGTTAGTACTTAATAAATAAACTATGGTCTAGTCACCACTAATAATAGAGTAAGCTCTGAGCCCTTCAGTGAGCTGATGTTGATGATTGGATTTCATAAAGATGAAGTAAAAGCTCGATATATCGTCTTAGGTGTACTGACATTATTAAGAAGTATAGTTAAAAAAAAGCTTGGAGTATGTTTTTAAACAAGCAATTTATCTTAACACTAATGGTCTCTAGTTAACTAACTTAGTAGTTTTGGAACAGTCATAAATAACATTAACTCGGTCACATGTTCGAAGTGTAAGTTTTGTTAGCGGTGCGGGGTTAAAATCCAAGGCCGGCAATACATCACCGCCCGCCCCCGGCGCCGTGTTGTCTCAACGTTCGCTAATATATCCTGTTTTAATTACTTTAAACATTTAATTGATATTACTCACGCATATTAAAGATTATAGACTTATATAAATAACCTATTTAATCACAATACAATTTGTAAATGTTTATCGAAATTGTTTAATGTTAGATGCAAACGGAAAACATTGAGCTTTTCATTTTAGTTGCATAAAGACGACTTTCAATTGTTATTCATCGACGATGCACATTTCACAGTAAGTAGACTTGACTTCATACTAGCTATGTCCCGCGTCTCCGTCCGAGCGAAATCAAAAAGAAACTTAACTAATATCTACAAAACTAAGTATACTTTGTGTTCATCCAGAATGCCAAATTTTAGTCGGATCAGTTTAAGTATTATGGACATGCGTAATAACAAACATCCATCCATCCATCCAAACTTTCGTGTTCACAATGTTAGTATGAAAAGATACTGGAAATATCAAAATAACTTTTTTTGTATTCACAATATATTTATTTCATTATGAATGTTTTTCGGCGCGGCAAAAAGTTCCAGTTGAACGGCTAATTTTATTCAATTGGAATTTAAAAGCGGAAACCGCTTGAAAGCAAGTTTCCCTTTTGATAGAAAGAAATGCACGGTGTAGGTATTTTTCATTTTCCTCAATTATGCACGCATTCGTGCAAGGAAGAAAGAAATTTAAAAAAAGAACTTCGACCTGCTGGAAAATATGATGGAAATGCTGATTAAATCTATCCGAGCCTTGTTTCAACTAATTGAATAAAGTGCTAATGGTATAAAGGCTTTTACAAAAATTTATGACGACATATTTTCATGACAACTGCATGGAAAATGCAGTAAGTAAGAAATTATAAGTCCTTAACCGCAGTAACAAAAATGATATATTCATATATTAGAAAGATAGCCTAAAGACTATTACTTTACTTATAATTTTAAACTCATATATAAATTACAAAATATTTCCCGATAAGCTCCCGTGCGGAATTCAATACCTAGTTATTGAGAAGCGTATACGCAATTCTAGATAGGTACCTATCTCTATGCAAAATTTCATCCAAATCTTTATAGTCGTTTTGAAGTTATCTGCTACCCAAAACAACTAAGATATCAGTTTGTAACATGTTATTCTTTACTAGCAAATGAACTATTTAAAAATTACAGTTACTACATTTTCCGTTCTGAATGCTGTTAAATTGATTGTGTTTCGAAAATATCAATATTACGGCAGTCAATTAGCGTATGGGTATGATAATTACTTTAGCATCAATATATACGGTTATACTACTTATAAAACGGCTTAACTCACGTGTAAATCGGTGTCGGTACTGACTAGTTTCGAGCCCATCGGGGGCTCATTCAGGGTGAGTGGGGACGGCTGTTCAGTGGGCGACGGGCCGCGAACGCGCTAGTACCGTTCCCACTCACCTTGAAGATGAGCCTCCGATGGGCTCGAAACTAGTCGGTACTGACACCGATTTACACGTGAGTTAAGCCGTTTTATAAGTAGTATA
>JAODUI010000023.1:5361495-5385920 GCA_027563995.1 Papilio gigon
TTGCTGTTCGTTAGTCTCGCTAAAACTCGAGAACGGCTGAACGGATTTATCTTATCTTGGTCTTGGAATATTCGTGGTGGTCTAGGGAAGGTTTAAAAGGTGAGAAAAACTAGAAAAATTAGAAAAACTCCCACGAACGCCTCGAAAATAGCCCTTTTCCATTTCCCATACAAGCGTTTTTTTTCCGAGGAGGAAATGTTTTTTTTTTGTATTTCCTAATAAATTCAAAAATCTTTTTATTATTTATTGCCTTCAAGGCGAAACAGAGTGCGCGGGGTCAGCTAGTAGTATATATTTTTCTAAGCTACTATAAAACTACTCGGTAACTGAAACTAGCGTCATTAATCATCCACAATTATCTCAGTTTACTTAAACTTTACGGCTCATATAAAGGACAGTAAACTGTTCATATCCTGTCCCTGTTTATTTTGGTTGTTCGAGATTAGTAGTACGTTATTTTCTTATAGTTTGAATTATAGCTTACCGCCCGACGTATTGTTGTTTTATAGTCTAGTAGGGTGACGATGGTGACTTGTGTGTACACTGTATGTATGAAGTAATGTTCTCTATACATAGATAGGGTAAAAGCCTTTGTATTTTGTGTGAAATTTATTTTTCGCCATTTTTGCGCTGATGGCATCGTTGGTGTTTGGATTAGAACTAATAATAGAGATAGAATTAATTGTCAGTGACATTAAAAAGCACTTTGTCAGTACGAAGCATGTTTTAATTTCAAAGCATCGTATAGCATAGTAAAGTATAGAGGTTTCTTATATGGATATATTTAAATTATGATCCAAACAATGTAATGTCTAATTTTCATAGCTAAAAGGAATATTCTATGCCCTAAACATGAACATGGCAGGCATAAAATACAAAAAAAAAAAGTTTCGTCTATCCTAGAAAATATTAATTCTACATAACGTCGATAAAATTAAAAACAATTTCTCCTTGTACAGATTTTGCGATATCTTTTTCTGCATAACCAGTGAACGCTTCACTCGGAATTTCTAAATTCAATCACGAAATAAACTATTTAATTTTCATTTATCACAGTTAATGTAATTATATGGTCGTACAAGATATTGCACTTTACTAATTTAAACACATACAAATCACTGTTGTAAAATAAATCCTAACTCATTAACAATATGGTTTAATTTTCATTACTAACAAATATTAAAGGACGATTTAAAAGGACAGTTTCGAAAATTAGACCTAGTATTTTATATAAATCACCGTCCAATTTATCTAGATCCCCCTCGTACCGTCTGACGGGTGACAGCAGCGATAATTAGTACGATCGCGCTATTCCGAGATCGTCCGCCGACCGCCCTTCCTCTGCGACACTCTAAAAATGGCTCAATCAGTCAAACTGTGTCTTTTAATACATCTACGATGTTCTGCTCGGTCGGATGTCGTTAGAAATGATTTTCAAAAGTGAAAATGTTTCAAGAAAATTACCTTGTCGGTTTAGTATACAAATAAATAAAAAAAAAACAATCGCTACAATTTGTTTTTCTTTGTGTTTTCAATATTTTATTTGTTTTCACGATTTTCCATAGGATTTAGTAAAGGTTGATTAAAAATAGTTAACACCATATTAACATCGCATAGGACATACATATAAATATATAACTGATATTATATATAAACGCCAATAACCTAATGGTCAAAGGTACGGATTTCCAATGACGTGGTCGAAAGTTCGAATCCCGATATTTCACTATTGTCATGGACCATATCCTAGCACTATCCTAGAGCTTAGTGGGACTGGTAAAAACAATTTTTGCGAACTTATAAATAAAAAAAAAATATTGTTTTAGTTTGATATGAGTAAAACCTATATTTTATATTAGACATTAAAAATATAATGTTTAGATGAAATATGACCATTTATATTCAAAACACTTTTTATTGTAAAATGTCAAAGTAATCAAAACACAACATTGTCTTTTTAACATTCCGAACTCAACTGTTAAAACTTATTGAGTCATTAACGCGTCCGGTCATTGTTTGGCAAATCATTAAATTCAAAATAGTTCACCAATCTCAATGTTCGTCACGTGACCTTGATCATTGTTGCATAATAAACGGAATCGTAATATATGAGCGTTCATGTAACTCACTCAATCACTCGAAGAATGTAATCCTGGCCGCTAGTATAACACTTCCCAGTTATTCGGCAAAAAAAAAAATCTTTCGATTCTCCCACCTTCCCGATCGTTAATAAACCTTGAAGATATATTTAAAAAGTTGCGACCATATTGTCATACTAAATTATTTTTTTATAGTCGAAAATCAAGTCGCTTCGCCTCCTTAGTTACTTAAAAGAGCTTTGTAATAGATTTATGTTTAAATCGTTCAAAAGGTTTCAATTGAAAAGGTAAGGAATGAATAGTATAAAAAAATATTATAAATCGTATTTATGCAATTAATTTGAACACATAAAACCTTTAAATGCAATATTATAAAGAGGCTTATGTTAACAGTCTTAACGTGCGGGTGAAAGATCCCAAGGCGTTTAGGTATTACAGTACTTGTTTCACACACGATAAAATATGTGACGTTAATACTCTTGTTATCATGCAAAATAAATTTCTCTTACACGATAACAGGAAAAAGGGAAGTCTCCCAATAAGTTCACATTCAGTAACTCAATCGCACTTACAAAGGGACAGTTCGACTCAAATAGATGGGCCGTCGTACTTCAGATACGAATGCGTGGATCTTCCGTGAGTTATTCAATTTGTAGACCAAGGATACTTAATCACTCAACGTGGCATATGAAGCCCGCGCAGTAGTGAACAATAAAGAAAAATTTAAATCAAATACAAGGTTTTATGTCATTTTAGTGGTATAATTGACAGCTATTTTTTATTTGGTAATTTAAAATTAAAAAAAGTGTTAGATTTTTTTCAATAAATACAACGCAACTGGTATTGGGTTATTTTTTAATTGTAATATAGAGTTTGTACAATCGTATCATTACATATTTTTTTTGGTATAATGAGACACATCCAGCACCCAGCGTGTGTATGCAGCGTGCATAGTGCATCCCCGCGGGATCGTGGTTGTGCCGGGCGGCGCGGCGCGGCGGTAGCAGGGCGGGATCGATCCGCCCCAGTCGCGAGCCGCCCGTCATCCCGTGCGTACCGCCCGCCGAAGCCTACGTACAGCCTCCGCGTTTAGGCGGGAACGCGTCCGACGACGTAAATATTATCAGCGCGTTTTTAAATTTATGCCACGCTTAATTGACACTTCAAATGAAATATATTCAAGTGTTTTTTGCGGATAATAATTTGAGTGTAGACTTTTATAGGCATGAATTCGTAACAAGGCTTTTGGATTTGTGTTGACTGTATTGTTTTTAAATTATTACTATTGGTAGTAACTGTAATTGGATTTAATTATTTTTTTGTTCTATTGTTGGTGAGTTTCAGTGTATTCTAAAATTAAAAAATGTTATATAAATTTAACATTGATTTGTTTATTTTTAATGCTACAATTCTAATGACGATTTATATTAGAAAACATTACTTCAATTTTAACTCTATACTTAACGATTAAAGTTTTCGGTCCCTTGTTCCGTTACAGGTAAGTTAGGAACTTTTGTTTGTAACGAATTGCAAAAGTTTATTTCAAAATAACTGAAGCGGGTTAACGTGTTTTACACAATCGTGTGAAGTTACTTTAAAGTTGATATTAGCTTTTCATCCCGTTACTCTGTGCTTTAAAATTTGGTTTATTTTCTGATAATTGTTTCCTATTTGTAAAAGTTGAGACAACTTATATCTTAAAATAAAAGAAAAGCTTGTTATAATAATAATAGATAAAGAATCTTAGTACTAACATATATCTACATTATATATACTTGTGTATGTATTTAACTTAACTTTGGTAATAAATCTTTAAGTTAAAATTAAGTTCCTACAACAGCAATTTCCTAATATACCACTGAACTTTTCGTATAGTAATTTTAAACATTACATAGTTAATCATACTTATAGTTATTTTGTGACAATTTCTTTTTAGACTTCACAACACAATAATGATAAATGAATATGACTGTTTTTGCAGTAAAGTTTTACACTTCACTATATAGTTTTAAAATCAAGAACAGATCTCAAGTTAGACTCTTGAAGTTGTATATATTATGTACTTGAAAATAAACACATATGTACATGTATGTAAACTAAATATTAATGGCGAGGTATCCGCGGAGGCTCTTGGCCCATCAGGAACTTGTCAGAGGCGATTAATTCCCTCCCGCCCCTCACCCCCGGCCGGGGGTTGCATGACGTCTGTAGACTTCCTTAATCCCGCCACACGCAACCCGCACACAATCATGTTTAACTTTATTAATTGTATTGTTTAATTGAAATTCCAACTGACTCGATATATTAAAAATGAACAAAAGACGACGAAAAAGATTTGATTGTTATACTTAAATGACAAAAAGTAATTTAAGAAGTTACTAGGAAAGCACGTCTGTCACGATAATTTTCAACATTACTATAGGAAAAATTGTGGTTCCTTTTCTTATTTTAAAACCCGAATACCCATTGAAGATAGATCATTTTTATATTTAACATGTGAGTACATACGTTACACAGGCAAAGGAATATAGGGATTACGCACTTTCATCTTTCACAGTACTGAAACCTTCCCCCTAATCTTTCATAGACTAACACACGTACAGCGTAATATCCTTGTCGGGTACGAATATTTGTATGACCCTTTTAACATGATATCACCGTGATAAATACATTGAACTACGATAGTAAATTCTACTTTTATATGGCAGTTAAATCTGGCCAAAAATAAAAAAATCAAACTTTTGTGGTAGATGTTACAATAATTAATTAATATATATAATTGTTACTTTATTAGACAAGTCCGGAAGCGGGCAGTCGTTGCCTCGTTCCGGTTTAAAAGGGCTCACTCGTTAAACCCACAGATATTTCAAATTGTACCGATATCGTTCCATTGACCTTTTCTACCGACCCCTATTAAGCTTATCCTGAAAGTTATTTAATTGAGTAAATAAATGAGAACGTTTATAGATATACAACTTTTTAATTTTCATATTTTGCTTAGTTTATAGTACAGTTTTATATACAAAATCCAAACATTAAAACCCTCGCCATATTGTGAAAAAATATGGAACTAATTTCTTTGCGTAAATTAGAAAATGTTTGTCTCCTCTGTTTAAAGGTAGGCAAATTTCTGCATATGCGGATGCCTATATGCTGCGGTTCTTTCGCTCTTTTGGCGAATTAAGATGGCCGCTTGCCACCTTACGAAAATATATTCAATAGTTGTTTAACTTTAATGCGTTTTGATAAATAGATGCGTTTTATTTATTCCGTTATGAGTCATTTTATATTTTAATAAAATTACAACAAATAATTTACTTTTAGATCGCATAATATGATCATTTAGTTGAGGATATTACTGTCAACTTAATGAGTCTTCTGATGACGGAAACGCTTGAGAAGAATGTCTAATCATCCATCCAAGGCCATGTTTATTTCTTGACATTTAAATTATTGCTTTCACGTGACAATGGTCTATAACATATCCTACTTCTTACTTATATAGTAAATGTATGTTTAGACAAATGAATTGTTTTTTTGGATGTAAACCATTGTCTCGAAGAAAACATTGGCTGGTCACACTTTTTTTTTAATTCTGCGCGAACGATGTCACAGGTGACGTCTAGGAATAATATGTGTCTTGATTTTTCCATGTCATAGTCTCCACTTTCCTTGTTTATTTAGAAAGAAACAAACATTAAATTCTGTAACTTTGGTAGCATGACATGAAATTATAAACGGCGAACTTCAAGCCGCCAAAATCATCTAGATGTGATCAGATTCAATTTCCAATCCTTCAAAGTCTTTGCGCAACCATTTAGTGCTTGCTGTATAGTGGGTCTCGTAGCTACGATAAATTAAATATATATAACATGAAAACAATAAACTCGAAATAATCTGATAAAGGTAATTATAAAGTATATCCATTACTTCACACCTAATGGTCACCTAATTGCTTCTGGCCTTTCGCTGGGAACCAAAGGGCGGGTATTTGCATTTTAATCACGTGTTGATTTGAAGTAATGCCCCAACGTGCGCCCATAAATTACACTTGCACATGTGGACGGTCATCCTGCTTAATTATAAATGTACCTCAGCTGCGTTCCGTGCTCAAAATGGAAATTAATTATCTATATTCAATTAGTATTGCACGATAATGACGGCAGAGCGGGCAAAACGATGTGTATAGTTTTGTGAGTACTTCAGTGAGCTTAGTTTACATAAGAATTTCCGCTCGGTAACATCTTGTGATTTCAGTTTGTTCTAAATTCATTCTAAGCGCATAAAATACTTTTTGTTAACTTTGACTTCGCCTTTAAATGTAAAGCCTTTTTTGAGATTTTCACAAAAGTATTCTGAGAGTAAATTTTAAATTAGAACATTGACTATATTGATTTGAAAAAAAAGGATGTGATTGTAAAAAGGCGACTGTAACGAATTTATTTTACATATGTTTTTGTTGTAAGCGTTTAATTCTTATAAAGGCGAATTAGTCACTTGTTAGTTTAGCTGTACGGGTTTGCTTCGTTTATTTGTTTAAAAAAGTAACAAAACATTACTTTTAATTGAATCGAGTTACAATAAATTGCGTTTGGCCGGAAATAATACGCTAAGCCCCATTTACATTCGTCGTGCTAAATGCTGTAATAACTTTTAGAGCAGATATATGGCAGTGCAGTTGCAAAGAGCTTCACTCCACTAATTCCGCTACTTTTTGTCGCTTATTCGGAGCTTTTGCTCGAATTTCGTAACTAGAGCTTACGAATTATTTGGCGTAGAGATTCAATTTCTTAACAGACTAATGTTTTCCTGAAAACAGACTTTTTTAAGGCTGAAAATAGCAAAGCGATCGCTGACCATAAACATCCCTAACAAGCCGTTGTCTAACTTGAATGGACAGAGGAAGGGACTCACGGAGAAGGGTATTTCCCAGTTCTATCCATCCAGTCGAATCCAATTCCCTTTCCTATCTGTTCCTTATAAGAAAAGGGTAGACAGGGGGAGAGGATTATAAGTCGGCCTACATGAACAAATTTACTTATTTTAGCGTTCGGATATTAGTGTGACGAAAATGTTACGTAATCAAATAAATATCTTAATGTCACCTTAATTAAATTGTCACGTCAAATAAATCCGAAATAAGTGTCATCGTTAAGTCCCGGGGGATCCACGGAGGAACTTAATACTCTACGTGTTCCCATGAGTTATGATCTCGGTCGAGTAGATAAGGAGGTAGACATCATTTCCGTTATTCACTTCTTACGACCTTAAATTAACCTTAAGATTTTTAAATGATAAAACAGTAACTTCTGAAGCGACAATAACCTAATGGTTTTGGATACGGACTACTGATATAGCGGTCGTGGGTTCGAATACCACTATTCGACTATATAAGGTTACAAGAAATGTACTAAAAAATGTTTTACTAAATAATCAAAAATCTACAAACATTTTACCAAAAAAAAAACGATCATCGGCCTGCTCTTAAACTAAACCTTTGACCGAGAAGGTTGTAGGTCACGGAATAAGAAAATAAAAGTTAATGTTATTTTTTTTTACTTTTACTTACTATTAATTCTTTATCAATTTTATCCTATTTGGTTATCAAGTCATTAACATATTTCCTTTTATCTTATTCGTCTCAGTTTCCGCTATTATTAAACCGTTATAGAAACTCATATTTCTCGTATAACTAATCCAATATTAGTCAAACACGTTCAACGTCTCAAGTAAATGTTTACCTACATTGTGGCATCAAAGAGATTTCCAACGTTTCCTGTATACTCAAATACAATTAGATAGTGGTAAAAATAATCTGACATGTAGATTGTCAAGTTCGCAGTACGCTTGGGGAGGCGGTCTATTTCTGTGACGGTAGTGTACAGGCACCATTATTCCTATTCATTTTGTTGACATCCAGCAAGCGTGTAAGCAGGTTCGTTGAACTACATTGACTGAGAAGGATTACAACTTGTAGACGGTGCGTGGCCCATTAAACAAGAAATAAGGCAAATAGTGTAACGTCTGGTCTTATAATAAACTTGGAAGACTTATTTAACTTGACTATGGTAAATTAAACATAAGAGTACGACGAATAACAAGAAGCAAGCAACTAGGTGTCATTTTTCATATGACAATAACTAATGTATTTAATTTTAAATGTTTTATTATCTCAACACAAAGCTATTGTTGCTAATTCAAAATTCATATATTTCTTCTTCAATATCAACAAAAAACTCTAATTGTAAGTATTACTAAATTAAAAGCCTTTGTGTTAACGTCAAGGATACCGTTGCCTTCGGTCCCCGCAGCTTAATCCTTTGATAAAGATGCCTTACAGAACAGACCTCTAATTATTAGAAGAGCTTTGCAATGAGAGTTCGGTTTCACTTTAGGCAACTGTTTAATTAATTTCGTTGTCATTTCCTAATGTATTTAACGGCATTTGATAACTATAAAAATTATTGAACAAAGCTTTTTAGAATGAGAGAAAACATTAAATATTTTCAAGCAAAAAGTACTAAAATAGTTCTACTCTCGGAAGACAGATATAAATGGTGGAGATGTCACGTTGTATCTAACTTTTCGAAAGTCATGACCAATTTATCTTTGGTTTTATCATAATGTTGCGAAAAGTTATCATTTATTCTTTGTGATTATATTACTTTATTTATCCGCCAGGTCAAGTGTCCCTTGTGCACGTCATCTCCAATTCGTCATGTCATCGAAATGTAATAATTTCCCCTTCGTATTCGAATCGGAAAGCCATTTACAAAGGAACAGGGGACACGTAAGGGGACGTCTTCAGATGAAGGAAAAATATCGACTGGGGCCACTCAAATGACTCCTTGCTTATAAATTAAGCTTGGACTTATTTTTGGAAGTGAATAAAGATTTACTTTACTACATGGACATTATCTATTTTGTTACTAACCCAACGTTATTTTAAATTTGAAGTTTTCTTTATTACCTTACCAGGTGTGGTATTTATAATATTAGTAAGAAGTAGCATACAAAAATGCTTCCGATATATTTTTATTTTATTATTTTTTTTTATTGAAATTCATTATATTTGTAATTGGTTGTTGATAAAAAAAAAAAAATTCTTAGTATGTTGTAATTGTTATATGTTCTATTTTTAACTTTAATATTATAAAAGTATTAAGTATAATAATCCATATATTATTTCGTTAGTTTATTTTCGTTTCCTATATCTTCACTTAGCCGAGATACGAGAAACGATATATACGATATATATTAATTCAATCCCATTGATCCTTAATCGATACGATTAGAAAACTGATACAAAAATTAAAACGGTACACGGGTAGGCTTACTATGCATTTTGTTATCAACGTTTACGATACAATAACGCGCAGTCGGACTCTAGCTAATAGCCGATTGACCGCCTGCGCCGATATAGATAATGGCAGTCACGAATACGGACCCGAAGGGTAGCCCTAACATAACAAAGCCGATACATTTATTGGAACAATATGTATGTGTGCAATACGGTATTTTTTCTTTTTTCTTCATTCTTCTTTTGTCTTGTGTAGTACATATGATGTTTGAATAACAATTTACGTGCAGATCTAATGCAGTTTATCCGCTTGGTAGTATTTCTAGATATTGTAGAATACTACCTATTTTAATATTAGTAGATTTTTACTTATTTACAAACATTTCTTGTTACCATTCCATGTGGTTCACGACAATAGTCGATTGGGATTCGAACCCGCGACTGCTAGATCGGTGGTCCGTAGCCATAACCATTAACTTATTGACGCTTCGATCTTACCACCACCTTTTACATAGCTATAGTCGACAAGGTATCGTATCGTATCGAGGGTCGGCACAGTAGGTACTCTATCATAGTATTTCTAATTTACCTTTTTTATTTTTTGGTACCGAAAAAACATGAACAGCGATGGTATCTTACGAAAAATTATTTCATTAAAAAGCTGGTATTTTATTTTAATTAAAAACAAAACGCTTTCGAACGATACCTAACCGTCAGTTATGTTTTACAAAATTAGTTAATTCCCTTGTACACTCTGTTTTAGACCTTATTCTAATAGGATAAGATTTCAGTTGATTTAAATATAATTTTGCACGCATAAGGTTGGGGCGGCGATGTTTACTCACGCACCACGATCGATCGAGTAAAGCCTCCGCGTGAAAATTGCAACCACTCGCGAAACGCTTGTACTTTTGTTATTCAAATTTTCAGAAAGGTACACGTGTGTTCTGTTCTTTAAAATTCGTGTCAATATGATGGCTCATGACTTTCTTAGATGGTAGAGGTCTGTTATTATTAGTTTCGGTTTTAGATATTTATTTGTTTTTGTATTTATTTATACGACATTTCTTTAGACCTGGTATCAGGTTTGTAATAGCGGATCGTGAAGTAAAAAAAGGAATATGAATCTAAAAGTGGAAAAATGCTTCAATTCCAGTAAACGTGTTTCAGTTATTTTCAGCGAGGTGCGATATAACTCATGGCACCCGCTTTCCTGGCAATTTAAATCTCCCCTGTTGAATTTCGCTCGTCTATCCTTAACTTTGTTTTGCTTTCTTTCGAGATGCTGGTTCCTCTTGTTGTATCTGCATAATCTATTCGATGAATTGTATCGTGTTTTGTTTTTAAATCGTCATTAGAATTTCGTAGCTATAGAATACGTAAGGGTTTTAATAAAAATGATATAGATTGTATTGAACATTGAAGTGATAATGATACTGCTAATAAGTGGATTGTTTTGATTTTCCTCATCGTTATGTCATGGCAAGAAAATACATGGAGCGAAGATTTTCTAAACCTCATCGTACAACAATACCGTCCAGCTTCAAAGTGCCGGAGCAATATGAATTTTACAACAAGGCAACCCCTTTCGTACAACGTACTCTACTTTTTGTTGCGGACGAAAACTCTGGACCGAAGGCGAGCGGCAGTGGCACAATTGAAAACTCGATTGATATTCCCGACATTGTACAAGAGGAAGCTGGCATTTCGAAATCGAGCGACGAGCAAGAAAAATCGCCGAAGAAAAGTTCATTTTTCTTTTCCCCGTCGAAAAGTTGCAAGATTCATGGCCGAAGCTTTTTTAGGCTTCAGACGAGCCCCAAGAAGTCGAAAGCCGAGGCTACGGGGGACGCGGCGGTGCGGGCGACAGGGCCGGGAGCGCCCGCGGGAACCGGGGGGCTAATCAGCTATGCGCCCGGCTGGTCCCTCAAGGGTGAACACCTCATGAAATGGCAGGCTTCGGGAAAAACTACTCTAGAGGTGATGTAACCATTGTGTACTATATTTTACTCGAGTAATATGAACAATAAATAATAATTTAATAAATAATATTAATTACTGCTATATAATTAGAAAGTATATGAAGTCAAATTATCTAAAATATTGTGATTACTTTTGTAACAGCAATATTTATATTGTTGACCATATATTACAATTGTAAAACACGACGTCAAGTTATCGCTGTGAATTTAAAAGTTCAACCTGTACTTTAGCCACCGCACAAAAACTTCACAACAACTGGGAACGAAACAACGTCGAAAGTTAGAAATTGTACATGCAAATCCAAGGAGCCCTCCCGGGGTGAAAGGTGGATGTTTTTAAAAAGAGAAAACGAAAATTTCAATTTAGACGCACCCTAAGGTGTCTACGAGAATTTATAATCGAGCGGAAATGCTTCGTGAGTCGAGTTCCAGCTAAATATAGCTATTTATGTTTATTATATTTGAATTTGATTAATGTTATTTTAGGGGCTTCTATTTTCTGTTATTTAAGTAATTAAGACCATTGGGACATTTTACTTCCAATTATCGTACAAAAGAAACAGTTGACTAACGTCTATCTTTAGTAAATGATTTATTAGAAACTAAACGTATTTAATATAGTATAGTGCAGGATACATCACAGTTTTCTTTGTTATATTAAACGATAAATAATTTGAGTGTGAACCGAAGATATCTAAATTTAAAAAAAAAATGTTCTTTTTGTCATTCAATAATTCTGGTTTCGTAAAACTACTCGAAATAAATACAACGCGAATAAATACGATAGCGAGTAACAAATCGGTCGGAAAGTAAAACCATCCCTACAGAAGACGATACAATATTCTTTCCGACATTTCGGTCACAATAATTTAGCAAGCATTACCCGCATAGCCGCCCTCTGTTGCGTAGGGTTGCCAACGTCGACACATAAACCCAAACACAAGCCGAGCAAAAACGACGATCATTGTCTTGGTAACTTTTATTGGAGTATACGATGAAAAATTCTAGTCTTGTTATTCTAGTTATATATTTGACACCATCAATGATCCGAAGATTGATGCCCGATAGACCCAATGTGCACCATTCAGTGTCATAGTATTGGGACCAAACCCGATCGTGGCAACCCTGTTTTTGCGTTTTCCTTGTGCCGCGTGATACGGAAAAACGACTGAGATTATGGACGCTGATAGCCTTTTATATGAGCGTAATGGTGTATCTAATTTTTGTCATTGCTACTTGAATTTGGGCGCCTACGTTTTCTATAGGCAGGATTGTGCGGGTTTATGCATATTCCCATTTTAAACGCACTGTGAGGTGTTTTGTGATACGATCATCATTTTCATGGTAACAAAAGATAAAAAAGGCCTTTTATAATTATGTTTGTTCGTTCGTTATTTTTACATGAATTGAATCTTAAATTAAGGCTAATATTTACTTATTTTCCACGCGGGAGATTTCAATCTCTTCACTAAACATACCCTCATGGGCCGGCAAAAGCTTCATTAGGGCGCTTCCAGACCGGCAGCGCCCCGGGCTCCTTTGAATATGCATGAGCAATTGTCCTGTGTGTGTGTGACGCCTGTCATGAACCAGCTCAGGTAAATATTGTTGCCATATCTGTTCAGCCAGTAGGTTAATAGGGTGTTTTATGCATATTAGGGTGGTTATTTTCGAGTTAATTGGTATTATAGCCTTGGGGGAAATTAAGTTCATTTGCTTTAATTTTTATTTCTATATCTATTCAAATAATTTGATCACTTATTGGTTTCCATCGATTTGTTATAAGTATATTTTTGTTTTGACAAATGTTTGTATTTACTCTGTTCTCATTATGAACTTTTATACTCGGAGGTGTGGGATGAAGAATAACATACATCGATGTATTTATCTTTACTCCCTGTTTTGTTTTATTTTTGTTTACTTTTGGTGCGAGTGCATTAGTGATGCACCCCTGAGTGTCAGGACATTTGTCTTTGTTTTATAATGCACGAAATCATTTACACAAAGTGCAATAAACAAATTGTATGTGAATTGAGATTTACTACCTGCGAAGTATTCCCGGAAGAATACAATACCGTCAGCTTTTCTTTTGTTGTGAAAAATGAGATTTTATAGACCGCACAATTTTACACTATGTAATTTGCTGTAAGAGCATTTGTAACTTGTATTTTTGTAGTCAATATAGGTTTGTAAATGAAAATGCTAAGTCTTCTGAAAAAGCGATAAGCCTCTGATTATGTATTAATTATTTTGTAAAATTTCCCGTTCTTATTGGAAACCATTTTGTACTTAACAACTTTTCAAAGTAAAATCACATATTCATTGATCTCGTGAAATTTTATACAAATCAAATTGTTGATCTGAATCGGAGCCTCTTGTAACGTCATTATTTTTTTTCGACTGTAATTACAAAGATAAAAAATACTTTGGCGAAAGAGAAATAATTGTGGTACTCAGAGGACATCGATACTATCAATTCTCGTGAACCATTTTCAATGGATATTTCGCCGAGGGTCGTGTAATCAGCACTGACGGGGTCGTCCGAAAATGGCGGCCATCCCTCCCGGCCGCTGAATATTTCAGAGGGACTTATTAGCCGCCTAATTATACAAAGGAAGTAGTTAGAGGGTGCAAGACGGCGTTCACCCTAGAACAATCTGTTAGTGACAGTATTGGGGTGTAAGACAACGTGGGATGTTCTGGTTTGATGGAGGTGCGATCGATCATGCGAAATTGTGAATCAAAATTGTGGCATATGTCATCATTTTGTATTACACTTAGTATTCTAGCATTTATCATATAAAAAAAAACAAATAAACTTTCGATGTTGCCAATATTTTTTTTTTATTCTTTTACGTAATTCGACATTACATTTCTTTTTAACGATTCAATAAACATTATAAGTAAGAAATATTTTTTATCCCCATCCTAGTTTACTCCTCAAAATTACATAGATTATCAAAAAATAAAATATCTGTTAGCCTCTTGATCTTGAGAATTAATAAGTAACGACACATTGGCGCCGTCAAGGCGGCATTGAATATAACTAATAGAATGCTAAAACATTAACGCCTGGTTTAACATTATTCCAGTTCAGTAAGCCAGTAGAGATCAAGATCAGCTGGAATACAATTGGAATTATGATAACACCCATTAGATAAATTCCAATATATATCCTGAGAATAATATAAACCAGGTGTAGTAAAAAAAACACTTCTTACCATCGTGTGCATTATCTCAATCCTATGTTTTATCTATAATTTAGCCTTGCATTGTTGTCCCATGGACTTTAGTATGCAGGTCTTGGGAAGTGTCAATCCTATCATGATTGAAATACTAACACGGTTCAGTAAGGCATAACAATATTTAAAGCAGACGCAAGCCATCAAAGCCACCAAAGGCTTGGAAATTCTGATTAAAGATCGCAGCCATTCATTCTTTGAGAGCAGGGGTGTGGAACATTTTGTGGTTACGCCTAACTTTGAACAATTTTCACAAAAACCGTCTGGGATTAAAGACTTTTCTTAGTTTTATGCGCAAATACCATTTCTTAATATCAAACATCATTGTTTATTTGAACCACAATTCATTTGATTTAAAATAAAACCTTTTTTTTAAATAGATTTATTCACTTTTTCACTCGGTTCTAAATTTTGCTCATATTACAAATGCGACAATTAAGATGGATAGATGGATGTTTGTTAGCAGGTAATTTCAAAACGGATTAACAAATCTAGACGAAATTTGGCACAGAGATAGACCATTCTCTGAAATTGGCGCATAGGCTTGCAAAGTCTTTTTTTAATTCACGTGGACGAAGTCTCAGAAAATAGTTAGTATCATCGTAGATCATTGTTTTGTATTAGTATAGAAACATTTTAGCTAAATTTAAACATTGCTGGCTAATTTACAAAGGTTGACAACATCTGGCTAGAAGTGTAAACTCTATTGTTTTGATTTGATTCGCCTGCGATCACGTTTCGGAATTTAAATGCGTTCTTCCATTGACTATTTCCCATGTCCTCACTTGACTGCCAATTTATTTCTTATAATAACATGTTTTGTATATGCACTTATTGGATTTTGACAACATAAAAGAAATCGAAAATTTAAAATCCAATTTTTTATCAATCTGTTTGAAACAATTCACACTTTACGAAACAACACATTTTGTCATAAAAAAATAAAAAGTATTATTGAAATGTGAACGACAAAGCCTTAAATGCAAAGATCCTTTTTAACCTTAAGATGTGCAACATCGTCATCATCATCATAAGCCTTTGTCTGTTCACAATAGGACTTAGGCCTTCCCCAAAGCCTTCCACAGTATATAGTCCTCCGTCTTCCGCATCAAACGACTTCCCGTCGTCTGCAATTAGTTGTGGGTCCACTTCGAAGGAGGACGCCCCACACACCTGGGCTCCGACCATGGCTTCCATTCCAACATTTTCAAATAGATCGCCATATTAAAAAAAATGTATCATTTCGCACCAAACCGTGGATTTCATTTATTTTACTGAACAAACATTTTTATTCAAAAATCAATACATGTAAACAAAATTAATCTCGCTTCATTCAGTTCGATCAAACAACCATTAAGTATGCACCGGGGGCGTGTTTGATGGGCGCAAAAATGTGACGTCACGGAACCTGTCATACGAGACAGAATAAATTGCATACGACATGTTCGTTGCGGACAGGTGGTCTCGTGCGGGACCAAAATGCATTGGAATGTCGGGACGGACATTTCATATGCAGTGCATTGACGTGGATTCATTTTTAATTTGAGTCCTTTAAACTGAGATTGCCTTTGCAAGGTTTATGATACCTATTTGTTTTTTATTCGATATTAACGACTTTATTACTTATTTTTTTAATGTATGAGACGTACGTTCTGGCACAAGGATTTAGTGTACTGACAAGCTTATTAACACGAAATCGATTTTAAGCAAGTTCGTAAAAATACTACAAGGTTTACTGACAAAAATAATTTAAAAGTCTTTTTAAAATCCGTTAGTTAGGATAAAGTAAAATCCTTTTGATAAATGCATAGCAGTACAACGCAAACAACAGACCAATTAATTTCTGTCGAATTAATCGTTAACTGGATACGATATTCAGCGCAGTTGCTGAAACAAATAAAGCCTCTTTACTCGACTATCGCTGGAGCTCACTGGAAATTGGTTTCGCCGGCTTTTTCGCTCTAACAGATCGCGAGTGCTTAATGCATGAGGCCGATGCGATATGAAAAACGTTGTCTTTCCCCAAACCGTTTATGAAGGGTTCCAGCGAAAATCCCGCTGTTATTCTTGTATTACAGCTAGCGAAATGAACGCACACGTATATTTTTTGTTCTTTTTCCTTTGTGCGAACCGTGAATGGAATGAACAAAGTGGACAATGTTTTTTTTTGAAACGGTCTTTTCTTAATACGCGTGTGCTTTTGAAATCCCTTTTCACATTTATCTATATTTTTATTATAAAAAAGAAAATTTCGGTTTTGTAAAAACTGATCTAACAGGTTAATAATTTTCTGACAGAATTGAAAGGCTACTTTACTTCTACACTTAATTTTAGACCTCCTACAGCATGTTGAGGTAGTTTTATAGTGCATTGTGTACTAATTGAGTTCACCTTTGCAATACTATAACAGGTCTAGGTCATCTCGACTTTGTTCCCGCATATCATTATGAATGTGATTTTATTAGTTGTTAAATATAAAACCTACAGGCATTGCGATGTGATACAGATTGTCGAGATGATTAGTATAGAACATATGGCGGATATCGTGTTTCGCGACATTCGGTCCACTAACCCAACGTGTCAATTAAGAAGCGTCGCTCCTCGTACGCGTTCATTTAGATTTATTCCAACTGGTAACACAATTATTGTTAACAGACGCAGGGCATTGTCAGCTATTGGCTAAACACAAGTCCCTAGTCGTAGATCACGATTCTTATCGTACTAACTATTTAAATTCTACCCAATGCTTTCTGATCTGGCTAAGACCCATCCCCTGTATAGTTTGTAAACAAATATAAGTAGGCGTTGTGTACGTTTGTGGCATTTACCGTTTTAACAGGCGATTTTTTATTTAACAACACGTACCGTGGAGGGTTAATCTTGAATCAATTGGTCGGAAAACTATCAAATCGAAAACATTCTTTAAATAGAAGCCACATCATTTAGTATTCGTGGAATGTTGTTTATATTAACAGTTTGATTTAAAATAAATTCACAGTCATCCTGTAGGCGACTAGAAGAGTTTCAACTCTTTGGTAAGAGGAAGAGAATTGTAAAGAAAAGGTGAAGAGAACTGATGTTGTTAATCTTATAGCTTTAACAAACTTGAGTGTGATGATTCTTCAACGCACTTACTATTGTTATCCCTGGCTAGTTTTTTTTTTTATTTTTCTACTGAAAGAGTCCTTTTGTTTTATTGCCTAATGTTTTAAGTTGGCTCAAGTTGTCTGCAATATTATAATGACTTGAACGTCAACCGGCGTACTGTGGCTAGAGCGAATTAATCGAAGCGAGAAAAAAAACCGTCGGCGAGGAAATTTTTAGCCCTTTGTCCTATTCCTAATACAAACATTCTTTTATATACCTCTCTAGCGTCAACTTTTTTCATAACCACGGCTTTGTAAAGTCGTCAGGCTTTGTTTGATAGACTGAGTTGTTACCAACGAACGTAGACGTTGTTATACGTAGATACTAATGAAAGCAATCTGCTCAAGTTCCGGATGGAGGCGTTTGCAATGGAGATAAACGCTCAACGCCAAGTGATATGTACATAGTAACTCCATGTCAATATGTCTTTATATAAAAATATATTATTATCCTTTCAAGTCGCCATAAAAATTGTTTTTAATCTACAATAGCGGGTACGCAGTACTATGAATATCTTAGTTTCCAGTTACATTTATATTAAACTTCCGTTTGTCGTATTAAATAATACATCAGAGATTAGACAATCTTTATACTACATGACATATTTACGACGATACATATCTTGTCAGGGAGTGTCAAACGGAAATTTTAATACTTTTTTATGAGAATAGATCCAGATTAATACAAATATTAGGCGATTGAAGCCTCAGTATTGATACTATGATTTTTTTAATCTGTTTTATTTTTGGGGTGATTTTTGTTCATAGTGGTCATGTCAATGTCATAGTTCCTCATACCGTGTGAGGTTTGTTCAGATATGATAGATAAAACTAGTCCAACATCAACCGGGCTTAGCTTCAACTTCTGAAGGATACGATGATGAAATCAAAAATTAGTTTGTCAATGTACAAAGGTTTTTTCAGCAAGTCATTAGTTAATTCGCTGCAGGCCTGCGGGGAGATGGCACACGTTGGCCCCAGTGAACCGTTTGTATTCGTCGTGCGACTCATTAACGGTTCATTACATTTTGCGTTCGTTTAATTGGCTTACCGTTTCGTTCCGTGCTTTGAATCTGAAACGCCATCAATATTTATCTTCAAACAAATTCCCTGTTGCAATTTTCGGCACGTCCATCTTTATTGTATTTAAAACTAATCCTATATATGAATTTGAACTTCGTGAATACAATACATTGATGTGCTTGTTATGGATACAACGTTGTATTAAATGAGGAAAAATATTTGATTATTTATGAAGGCTAAGCTCGGGAGCTATTAAATTGTTTTTATCAGTGCCATTGTCACAATCTATATCATGCAGAAGTTATTTAAACTTTGGATATGTCTTTAATATTGAACCTTCTTTGATGGTTCTTTTATTTTTTTCCTAATCAAAAACTATTTAAAAATAAATATAATTACGAAATTGACTCTTATCAAATCAGTGAATATTATTTGTTCCATCTTGCGTGAGATCGTCATTTACTTAGTTCATTGTTATTTTATCGCCAATTGACGACGTCTAGACAGAATTAATTTATAAGTAAAGTCAGACATCTAACAATTAAGCGATTAAAAGGACTCCGTAAATTTTAATAACAATACAGTTATTAAAAGTAAGTAAGGTATTAAGTAACGTTAGTATTTCGAGTATAGAGAAAATTCCAGAATTAAAATCCATTGTAGAAGTTAAAAAGGAAAATCTATATCTATTAATTATTGCACCAAATAATTTGTATCACAAAATATAACAGACTTATCAAAATTAACACCCTAGTGTCATAAATTTTCGTATTCAATTTGAATTAAACGCGTTTCCTTCAAGCTCGAGTTCCCGCCTCTCCATTTGCCCGAATAATTGTTGCCAGCACCGAATTATTTTGATTTATTGCTTTGTGATTGCTGCAACTCGATTATCTTCGCTCCTGCGTGGACCTTAAATTGAATGAAATGAAAAATAAATTAAGAACACAGTTGTTAAAGTGGTACGTTCGTACTTGCGCGCGCGCCTGTCACTACTCTATTGACGATGAACTTGTTAAATAACTTGGTCTGATAATTCGATAAGAATGAACACGTGACTTGCATTAGTTATGGACGTGAAATAATAATTAAGAAGCAACATAAAATATTTAAAGCCAACTAAAGACTGCTCTTAGCGCTAGTAATTACATGTTTTAAGAACGTATTATTAGCTACATTACGTGTAGAAGTATGACAATATTTAAATAGTGATTGTGATTGTTAACAGACAAATAGCAGAAATATGTACACGGACAACTACAATAGAATAGACCTGAACAGATAGCAATAGAGGGAGAGATTTAAATGTGAAGGGGGATTGGATAGACTGGTAGAAGTAGACCTAAGAAGAGATGGATGTATTGCGTGAAAGGTGACAATATTAATAAGGGGTCCTGAATCAAATAAGGTAAATTCTTGTAGGGGAGGGAAGAAATCTGGTACACGGACACTAAGCGAGTGGTATAAGGCGAAAATGTTTGTAATACTATACAAATTCTCACAATAACTAAGATTATAATTTAACGACTACGCAAAACGTTTTAAACACTATACTGGAACTATTGTGAACGTTAGTTGCACAACGTTGTAGTAATAGGCAAGAGTACGTTTTGCTAAATTTACTTTGCGTTTAATTTAGCCGCTAGGAGAGGTGGGTGAGTCAGTCTGTGAGTCATCGGTCCCAAACTTCCCACAGTACGTCTAGTACAATCACAGGGAAGATCGATCGTGCGATTCAGGTTTCCCTCTCATAACATGAATAATCTCTTCAAAGAGATGATCAGAATTCCAGACGACGTGTGACTCATTTATTTTTTTCTCGTCTGTACGGTTATTACTTTTTGTTAGAAGAGTTTTTAATGCTTAGTAAAATTGTTGGAAGTTCTTTTATTGTTTTAGTGTGAGTGAACGTTGGATGGTGATGTATTTTCGATTTTAATAGGAATACAATTTTTGGGTGGATATCATGATTTCTTTTATCGTTACTTATTGTATTTCAAGTACAAACATACAAATGTTTTATAACTAATTTACGTTTATTGTAGAAATATGTACGGTCTCTTTTCGTGTGTTACAAAATATCTTCTTTGTGTTCATGCTTGGCTTCTAATATGGCAGCGCCGTTGAAGTTGGGAGGAACAAATATTAGTTTTGTTCTACTTATAAGAACACTTTTTGTATTGAATAATACTTACAACTTGAGTCAAACTTTGGTCGTATCATAAGTTAACTAATAAATCTCGACAAAAGTACAATTGAGCTAAGTTATCAAGTCACTTAACTTAATATCCTTTTTTGTTTTAATAAATCAATGTTTGATATCTTTCATAGACTTTAATATTAAATTGTTTAATAAAAATAAATAAAAAAAATATTTATAATTACAAACACAATACAAAACTTTTACTCTAATCTTTAACATGTGAATATCTAAATGGATGTAGGCACTTACACAACACTCTGCATATAATTAGCAATAAAATTTTATAGAACAATGTAATTAGAAAAGTCTGCGTTCGGTCATTAAAAAGCTCAATGTACTAACATATCGTACTCGTAGTTATAAACCCAGTTAGTGTATCGTGACCAGCTTCAGTCGCAGCTCGACTGTCGACTGCAGCAATAAAAACCAAATATATCATAAAAAGTTGCACATTAAGACCAAAACAGTCATAAATAAGAAAATAAGACCACCTATTTATATTTGTCTATACTGCGACTAATTCATCTTGGTATTGGCGCACTATAAATATTTTTCAATTTAAAGTCTGCATTTTTTTTGAACCGTGTAAAATGTAACTTTTTTTGCGACAAGAATTGATTTTAAGAAAGGCAAATTTAAACATAATAATGACTTGGAAGGGCATAATCATGTTTGAAGAATAGTTTTATCAAGATTGATGCCTATTTCGAATAAGAACGAAATGATCAAACAAAACGGCCATGTAGCCGGTAAACAAGTATAGTCTGGAAAGAGTTTAACTTTCCAAGGTATGCTTCATTTTGCATTGTGGGCCTTTAAGGGTAGATTGTATAGGTTCTTACTGAACTAGCAAGTACCATCTTTCAACCACATATAACATCAGGTGAGATTGAGCACAAGCGCTAATTTATAAAAAAAAAATTAAAGAGTATCAATATTGTTTGAGTCACTTAAATTTACATCGCGGTAGGGCGTAGGATAGCGTCGCCCATTGATGTGGAGAGACGGCGCTCGTGGCGAAACGGACACTGAAAATAGAGGCGGTCTGCGACGCCGTTTCCGCGCCTCACCTGTACCGAACATAAACTAGGCAAATATCAAGATTTACGAACTTAATACCGTATGTTTTACGCGACAGTTAGACGTATTAATAAATTATTCTTATAAACAAAAAGCCGTATTATCTGTGCCGTTTCTTGACCAGCCAGTGTCATGCATTATTGAATATCGAACAACTATAAAATAAGAAAGTTAATTTTATTTAATCTCAGTTGTAATTGACGAAAAATCATTTTGCAACATAATGTTATTTACAAAATCCAATCGTCATTTATGCTTTAAGTTGTAAAAGACGACGTCGAATACGGTTAAACACTAAATTATTGATATGGGCAACCATACGGTTGTAATATACGACTTTGGTGTAAGCCGAAAAAAATAAAGATTTATTTATCTTTTAAAAAGTTATAACTTGTAATGATCCTTTGGACCATTAATTTAAATATATTAGGTAATATAAAAAGTTGAATTGGTAATTTGTTTCCCAAGAAAAGATAGTAGGAAAAAGTGAATCAATCTAGATTTTACTAGCGACTACCATATTAATTTGTTATGATTCATTCTTTTGGCACATGTTTCGTACAGTCATAATAAAATAAATTGTAACACACAAACATTACACATAACGTATTTAAATTTAAAAAGTGCTTCACAACTTGATAACAATATTTTATCAAGATATTTAAATTTCTTTAGCCGTTAATCTTATTCCGGGCCCATTGATAAAATCTCGTATAAGTGTTGTATTTATAAAAACATGCGACAACATCTTACAACGAATACCAGATACATTGAAACAAAATTTACGATCAAAACAGAACCTATTCAAGTTTTTTTTTTTTTTTTAGTGTGACCAAATACGTTACGTCACGCTTCCCTTTATCCCGAACACAAAAGATCTAAATACGTCGGCAGGTCAAGTGTCGGTTTCCCGGACGTGGGGACCAACTATCCTGGTATAACAAAGGAATAAAATCTTATGGGTATGAAAAGTTTCATGACAGGTTGATAGGTGTATAGAGTGGCGCGACGTCTGCACACGGTACCGTTCGTAAGTTTAAAAAAACACGTAAGAAAATTTAATATAATAAATTTGATGTATTCAATATTCTTTAATAGATCGAGTGTTCGGAATTCGATTCTAGACAGCGCTGTAAGTGAATTTCTGCTAGAAGTTTAGTGCGGACACGTCCACACGGCTACACAATTTGAATTTAAATTCAGTCCGTTTGAAATTCTAAAGTCTATAATAAAATTTAGAGCTAAAATAGAGAATAGAAAAAGTATTTGAACTTTACGAAGTGCTTTCAACGATTCAACATTTTATATCAACTGTGTTGTTACAAAGTTGAATCGGTTTTTTAGAACGACGTGTAACCAAAACAATTAGCTACTCATATAACTAATTCCATTCTGAGAAATAAATAAAATTCAAAGGGTTAAAATCGTTTTCTATGAAAAAAAAAACGCATCGCTTCTGTTAAAAGCGAAATTGCAGGCAAGAGTTAATTATGAATATTTCGAATTTCCCAATTCGCGACATGATCCCTTTTAATGTCAATCCGCCGTCCTACTCTAACGGGAGAGAGCTTTGGTAAATGGCACCGCTTTGGGCTAAGCTGGGACGTCGGTTAGTGAGAGGAGCGCGCGCGCACGGTCCACGCGTGTCACTGGGCTGTCGCGGACGGGAAACGCGCGTTTCGTCGCCGCATCGTCTAAATCGGTCGGATACGTCTTGCGAAATGGTTACAGTGATTTCAATTTTATTCGACATGACACTAAGTTTTCTGAGCAACGATTTCAGCTTCCGTAAACCAAGTCAAATGATGTAAAATAATCGCACTCCAAAGTTTTATAACAGTGTTATATAATTAAGTAAATTAAAAAAAGGCAAGGCAATTATCGTTTTTTCACGGATGTCTCGATCGTCTTCGTGAATAAATTTAATGCAGTCGTAAGAGCATTTCGAAACGATTTATTGGTAACACCGTAATACTGATTCGAAAATTTGTTTTGGATTCAGACGTGGTTTTTTTTTGTAATCCGTTTTTTTCGAATAATATTACTTTACAATTACTATACTCCAATATCTCTTAAATTTTGTATGGGTTTCAACTTTTTCATTTTCAGTTATATAAAACAATTTTTTTATTTATTTGCTATCAAATAATAACTAGTATCTGTTATGCGACCGGTTAGGTTCAATTCCCAGTTGAGGTCAAAAATGTTGTTTCAACTTTTGTTTAGGCTAGTCTCGTTTGACATTTGAATAAATATATTCCATATAAAGTACTAATCAATATTTGTTATAAGGGGAACAAACGCATGTAATGCAAATTTGATAAGCAGTCGATGCAGGAAATCTATAACT
>JAODUI010000023.1:5387476-5403186 GCA_027563995.1 Papilio gigon
CAACTGAAATGGTACATTTCATCATCATCATATCAGCCACGTGTCGCCCACTACTGAGCGTAGGCCTCACCCAAAGATCGCCACGACGATCGCTCCTCGGCCGCCCTCATCCAGGATGCTCCTGCAAACTTCACCAGATCATCGGCCGATCTTGGTTCAAAAATATTAGCGAGTAAAAAAATTGTCAAATTAATTTAAAGAGTAAAAAAAGGCAACAAAAAAACTGTGATATACTTAGCTAGCATTACTAATGTAAGTAAATAAAACCAACCATCAAATTGGTAGCACCAAGATGATATAAAATTTAATCATCAGTATCAGTCGTCTCTCTACAGCTTCCACACGAACCTTACACAGCACGAGGTCCTACGCCTTTCGCAATTTATACTTTCATACCAATTTGAAATATACCAGTACCTTTATTTATTTATTAATTAGTTTATAACAGTTGAAAAATCAGGCGTAAAACTATCGAGGTATTAATAGAATCATACGACTCCAGCACGTGATTCGGGACGAAGTTCATTACGATGTAACTGCATGCAGGAATAGCTTTTACAACCTCAGAACTTACGTAATCAAAGCGAAATGTTAAACATAACACGGTGCCCGACCGCCTGACAAAGTTGCATATTTGAACGCGTGTAAAATACAATTAAAATGGGTCATAAATATCAGATATTTATTTCAATTGGTAGTTAAGTGTAAGTAAGTAAAGTTGTTTATTTTTCTCAATAATTTTTAGATTCATTACGTACATTGAAAGGCAAAAATCGCAAAAACTTGTCGTCGATTCATATATTATGTGTCGAGTATCTCAAGCCTACCCATTAATGACGTGATCGCAGTCAACCACGCCAGTCCAGTGCCTTAGTTGACGTCACAAACATCTTCGAATTCCTTCTTTTATGTATAAATGGCATCATGACGTGTTCGAAAATATAAATACCGTAAATTAAATATTTAAACACATTACTATGTGCTAATTAACTATCATTGCATTACTATAGAATGGTAAGCCGTCAGCTAACAAACAACGCAGCGCTTAGTAATATTTCAAAGGCTAGACGCCACCGCGGGAGGCAGTCGAGCGACATTTTGTGAACCATCCATCGTTCTTACTGTAACGATGCAAACAACGGAAATACTCAGTATATCTAGTATTGTACAAATATAAATTTAACAAGGAGATGTTTGTATGTGGATTTAGAAAATTAAAACAAACAAATGCCAATCACGTTTTTTTATGCTAAGATCTTTTCTATTGTGAGAGAAGAGAAAAAAGTTTACAGTTTTTTTTCTGGTGTATATGTTAAAGCATCTTAACTTACTCTATATAGTTCATTTTATCATTCTTAATTGGACAATCTTAGATTCGTTTAATGATCCTGGAATTGTTTAGCGTCATGGAATGAATCCTATACTTAAAGACTGCTAAATTGAACGTTAAAAGTCCCTGAGTGTGGCTATTAGTTTGCTCGACAGTCATCCGACAAGATGTAGGTAAGGCACCGAGTTTGCGCTGCCCACGTAACAATGCACCGAACATCTGCGCCCCACTTACACCCAAGGCCGATGCATCCTTTTATCAAGAACAGATACCAAGCGCTTCCAGTTCGGTGATGATTGACGCCATGTTTAGACTGGAACCAAACAAAGACCTCAGGCCTTTAGGTCCAGATGTATTGATAACAATATTTACATGCAAATAATTGATTCGTTAGTTAGCAGTATTTTAAGAGACTATCAAATAACACGTTTAAAGTAAGGATTTTTTTTTCAAGTTAGCAGATTTTTGTTGATATACTAAAATTTCTTTTACAACTCTAGCTATGCTCTAAAATCTAAGATATGATTTAAGACAATAGTCGAATAGCGGGATTCAAACTTTCAGCCACGTGTTCGGAAATCCGTACACCTAATCATTATACTACTCGTAAAAATATACCAAATAATTTTAATATAATTAAAGAAACGTAGTACGTAAAAATGAAACTGGTATAATACATTCTGTGTTATAATACATTTCCGATGTGAACAGGTGTAATAACTCCGTTAAAAATGTATAGTGCCAGTAAGTAAAAAAAGCGACCACTCATATCGATGTTTGAGTCGTGATTAAAAAGTGTTTGTCTACATCCGCCTTGGAAATGTAATAGCTACCACATAAAACCTTTTACAGTGTTTAACATTATCTATACGTTAATCTACAAATGTTTTAAGAGGTGCTTTGTTCCACGTTGTTAATGTTCCTTCTTCGTGATTGTGTCACAAGAGGTCATTGACCGGACGCACCTTCCTAGTGGTTATAAATACACGCCGTGTGTCGAAGTTTTGACAGGCGGGTAAATAAACAGTGCGGATCGGATGCGGACTCCGCAGCTCGTAATAGTTTACCGCTCTAGTGTTACAGTGGACGGGTATTATTGGTGTTAGTCTGAGACCGAAACTAAGCTTAGCTTCCGTTTTCCTTCTTAACGGTACAGATTTAACGACTCATCTAAATTATATCTTGCACATGATACGTAGTAAAAATGTATAATAACTAGTATTGCTAGTAAACGTAGATTTTACTTTAACTCAGTATATATTTTGTTTTTTTTTTTTATTAAGAGAGGAAGGAACGCATCACAAGGTGATCATCGACGTCCATAGACATCCGTAACACTAGAGGAACAACAGATGCGTTTGCGTTTTGTTTTACCGTACAATTAGCATGTGTGGTCGCACTAATCCGATTTTTGCATTTTTTTCATGGCATAATAGTTTAGTATAACTATTTCTCAAAATTATCTTTCATTTGTAATCTAAATCTAATTAATATCGTCCCTCAAAATATTAAGTCATAATTCAATTATCATCTGTATCTGTTTCTGTCACACTGCCAACGATGTTTATTTTATAATATTTGAAACGCCAGAGTTCAAAGAGGCGCTAGGAACAGGATGCGTTCTATTTTCCTCTTCCCTATAGTCTGTTCTCAATGTACACTCGCATGCGCACGCCTTTACCAGAAATCGTATGCTAAATATTAACTTAATTTAAAAAAAAAACGAATAGTCGTGTTCTGTTCTTCTTAAAGAAATCAATTTTGATGTGTTGAAGGTTTATAAAGGCGTCTTTGATTAGTATTTGAATTCTAATGAAGGTTTATTATTAATTATAGGTCAATTCATTTACTTAAAATTGGTAATCCGTAAAATAAACTTTACTATTCATTGTCTTTCACTTCATTACTAAAACATATGGTTCTCAATACTAAAACGCATTTATAAAAACATTTTGTTGTAGCAAACATGTAATTTCGATGTTAATTTTTGACTATGGTTTATTTAGTCTGGCTACGGCCGTGTTTTGATCAATGGGCGTGCTTTTAGTTCATTGTTATGCTATTGTTTTAATGAAACACGATCGTAAGAATAACATATAAAAACGAGCTCTGTATTTGCCGCGTGCGATCTCGGTTACACGTACAATTATTACCATTGTACATTTAAAGTAGTGATTCTTTTGTTTTTATTTGTATACATTAATTGTCCGGTGATAGTGTGGTAAATGAGAGCAAATTTTTAATGAAAATATACGAGAAGGTATGTTTATTTTCATATCTTGTTACTACTGATGTTTCTTGACGGAATATCTCTAGATGCATTTTTTTAAATGGGTGACAATCGTACAGTTTTACAGTTAGAATAATAATTAATATGAATGACGTCCCACTTATCGGTCGGCCGTCATTGTCTTAGTTCAAACAGTGCCTACGTATTACTGTTTCGTTTTAATGTATGCGTTCGGTCGGCGCCCACACTGCAATGCAATTATACTGATGAAATAAACGCCGTCAATACTTATTCTGTACTATATTCGTACTGATTTGTGTAACTCATTTAGTCAGCATAGATTTAATTCGATATTAATATACTGTGTGTTTTAAAACAATTAAAAAAATTTGAATGATTTGATCATTGGCATGCAAAATTGAAAATGCTGAAAATTGGACCAAGTTTTTGGTCCCACGGATTTTGTTTTTTGTTAGCATTGACGTCAAAAAAATCTTTTTTTTTATGAAATGATTATAAATTTAAGTTAAATATGAACGGAAAGTGTTAATTTCTACACCAGGGTAGGTCGTGCTGAATAACTTTGTCGGCGATCCTTTGATACTGTTTTGTGACGTGTACGCCTGTGACCCAGTGCGTCGCGCCGAGATGCAAGCGTGGGCAGTGGCGCCAAGTACCAGTAAATACTCCCAGATGTCTACACACTCCCATTCATACGTGACCCTTGACGCGCGACTAAAGTCTACCTGTTTTTATTATGTTCTCTAATCGAGACAGCTTCGCCGTAGGTCAATTTAAGCTGGTTCTCATCACGCTTTGTGTCAGCGTTTTCTAACCACGGAGGGAATATTAAGAGGGCTCTGTGATAGTTGTAAACAACCACACGAACTCTTTATTTGCTGTGTGTTTGAAGTTCCGACTTTTAATAGTTGCTCAGAGATCTTTTGTCTTTTATAACTTTTAGATGGAAATATAAAATGTGATGCTATTACGCGAATTCACAGTGACTATGTGCTTGTATGAGTGACGTCATGATACCGACCTGTATAAGAGCCCCGCGGTCTATCCAGGGCTCCACCGACGATGTCACGCGACAGACCAGGTCCATCGTGCAGGTATTTGATATTTATCCTGTTTGTTTTACTTTATTAATTGTTAAAAAAAAATGTAAATAAATAGTCAATTCACAAAATAGTTTTAGTTGTTCCTTGTAAATTTTATCGAACAGTGGTATATTTTAACTCACCGTCACTGAGTCAAAGGGGTCAACCGTGGTAGCAAAGACGTTACCGCCGTCCGCTCGTCTCTATTAAAAGCTCGACCTCAATTAGCTTCCGCGCGTTGTGCTTTAAGCTTCCACCTATCGTGGAACTGCTGCGTAACGTAAACTAACTAATGAAAATATAATTCGTTACTCATTATTTCTATTTATTCTAGTCTTTTTCAATGTGTGAAGTTTAAAAAAATATTGTAGTCAGTAAATATTTTTTTACCACTGTCATAAAATTAAAGTTTGTAATTCTCTAATTACGTGAGCATCAATAAATATTCAAACAAGATGAGAGTTAGGTGACAAAGGTAATAGTTGATAATACATCAAAGATAAGCGACATCATTTTCTAAGTAATTAAGAGAGAATCTTCGTTCCGCCGAAGACATAGGAATGTAAGAGAAGGACTAGGGAATGTTGACAGACATACGACCGGATGTTGAAGCGACAGAATTTATCTATGGATTTCTAAAACCAGTAGAGACGGTCACAACAATACCCATATTTCATTCGAATATTTTATTTTACTTTTATGCCAGTATTTTTAAAGCTGGCAATTTAAATTTTTAATATAGTAATTATTAGCTTGTATGGTTCTTCTATTACTAAAAAAAATAAAAAAAATCTAAACTAGACTACATCTAAAGTTAGTGACTACTTGTAATTAAGACTACATCGATTTAAATAAGTTTTCAAACTCAAAGTTCTTAGTAAAAATAAATATTAATGAAGCCAATTAAGAAAATTACTCAGAAGCATTTTGTATTTGTTCCAATAATTACCTCGCGGACATGCAGATTTATTGTATCGTTTAATCAACATTTGCCATAGTCGAGTCACTCGCAAATGAATCTCACCCAAGTTCGACCCGGGGTCAAAGACATGCAAATGACTCCATTGCCCGTCATTGCCAACGCTATTAGTCTAGATTGGGCAAATTGCTTCTACACCAAATACTTAACTCTGTAACTATATTACGATGTAGACAGAAAAAAATAATTACAATTTTTTAAAGCGTATTTTACACGAATGAATAAAAAAAACTGAAAAATTCACCAGAAAAAATGTTGTCGTTTCTTTACATAGTTTACGTAGATTTCATTATCGTATTAAAGACAGTAACGTAATTCAAATACAGAATCATTGACCGAATAAATATGGCCAGTATTAAATAGCAATTACTTTTGTTCGAAAGACAATAAATTACGCTCTACGTGCTCACGGAGTGTCTAGGCAGAGCTTATGTGTGTAATACCGTTCTGAATATTACACGCAAGTGCTCTTATTCTAAAGCCATTGTCATGGTCGTTAAGGCATACCGACGTTCCGACCTACAGACGTTTTATATCGGCCCTGATAAAGATTAAGGCCACAAGCATCCACTACTTCACGAAGATTATTACAACATGTTTATGTTACAATATATTACGGAAATGTTTAAGCGTTAACGTGTGGTTAAATTCTAAAAAGTTTACAATCCACTTTTATTTTTAATTTATGAAGAAAATTAAAACAAAGGAGTGCACAAAGAAACGGAAAAGTCATCAAGGAATTTATGATAAACAAACACAAATTAAATTTTTTTTTAATTCATTTAATAAGTAGTTTTAATGCAACCAAACAAACATAGATTATAATCATCAGTGACAAAAAAAATCTCTCGAAATGTTCTTTGCTTTTTTCACAGGAAGGGATCTTTATTCCCGTCCTAGTCGGCTGCAGCGATAAAAATGTCCGGCTCCGAAAGATTTATTACAATCGAAATCTATTCAAAGTTGATTTGAATAAACAGGACGATAGTAACTGATAAAGCTTGGGATTGAGACGACTCCGACCAAACTAAGGTCCTATTCAATGCATGTTCCGATTATTCTATTAACATGTTCGATATGTAGATAACATCTACACGTATCGAATTATAATAATAAGTCTTTTACGACGCATAATTTGTCTATCTAAGCGTACAATGACATACGAGTTTTCATTGAAAACGCACACAATTTCTTTAAACTTTGTCTGAGGAAAATTAATAACAGTGAGTAAACTAATCAACCAAAACAATTCAACGTCAAGTTTTCAACTTCAACATCACAACTTCAACAAATTTGAGTTCAAATTCAACTAACTATATACTATATCCTTAAGTATCATTTTCACTAGCCATCACTAAATCACGTATGAACTTTGTATATAAATGTGTCTAACACGTACTAAAATCTCTTCATTAATCTAAAGTAATGGAACTGAATTAAAAATTCCATTAGTACGTAGCTTTCGTTGCTTTACGCAATGCTCGGATCACGATTAGATTCCCTTTAGGTTCACTAATTAGCAGGCGGGGTAGGATTAAAAATCCATTTGCGAAAGAAGGCTGGTGCCTATCGTCTGAGTGCCCCAGGCGACGGAATGTCGCGCGACAAACACTTGTCCTCATTCCACCGAGAATTAGTTTAAATATGGCTTAATTTTTTTAATCGAATAGGTCACTTTATGAATTCATCACTAGTTAATTTTCCAGTAAAAAACCTAGCCATGTATGAGAATCATATCTTCGTATTTGACCTAAAAAAACTATTTGATAGCTAAATCATTAAACATTCTGACATGTTTATTGATAATCATTTTGAGTGGAGAATCTATCTATAGTACTAAAAATCAATCGTAAACAACAAAATATATGTAGGACATAGATTCGTCACAGACCCCATATTTTGCAATGAAATAATTTTATAACACAATATTATCGCGTACTGAGTGCAATAAAATGTATACCAGAAATGGTGCGAACAATCTATAGGAAGCGATCTGAAACCATAGTGACCATTTCCGCGTATCATTTCATGTAAGTCTGTCAGTTATCTTCCATTAGGCAGGAGTAGCTCGCTCGAACGATTATGGACTTTATGATGACCTCATTGTTAGCAGGAACTCCGACGATAACTTAAAATGTGCCATGAATAATCCCGCCGGTGCTTTAGTAGCGATAACAATGCTTGTATTAAATCTTCTTTCGTTTTTCAGTGATTCAGAATTTCCAAACATCGAGACGGGGTACAGTCATCTGACAAGTATGCTGTTTTACATGTTAGCATATCCGATTGATCTTGTTGTGGAGATCGTGACAGGATCCTACATTATACATATGTAGGGAACGAAGGAATTGAATAGAATTTTATTTATTTATCATGTATCAGGTTAAATCGTCATCTACAATTTTACTATAAGGTATAGACGTTAAGTCTTCAGTTAAAGGAGACTCTTAGTATAGATTCCTCATTACAAAACTACACTAAAGGTCTATTAGTACCCTAACAATAAACTTACTGACATCATTTTAGTATTGTCAACTACTTTTTTAACATAATGTTAACAATAATTTAATAGGTGATAACGTGGACATAAAACAATTCTCATGCTTACCGTTTCAATATAAGCATGCTTCTCGTCGTAAAAATTTTAGTGGTCGTTTCGCATCTCACGGCTCCATCAAAACCTTATCTACATCTCTTTGTGAGTCAACAGGCACCGAACGATTTTCTCACAAATGATCCGCGAACTTTGTTGCCCATATCGACATAACGGATTAAAATGTGACATCGGTAACCCATTGAAGTTGTAACACTTTTCGTTAGATGGCTTAACCTCTTTTGTTTCATAAGATTTTTTCGTCAAGATAATTCGGTCTTCCGTTAAGCTAATTTAGTAACATTATTTTATTATTTGTTTTACAAACTCTAAACGTCACCAACATCATCGTCATCATCCTTCTTTTGCCCTCTGCTGGGTATAGGTTTCAACCAAATCCTTCCACAACTAGCGAGCCTCTCTCCGCATCCAATTCTTAATTTAAATAGTGATAACCTTTACTCAAAATAAAGGTATAACTTTTTAAATCTTACTTTCATGACAGCCTAAAGTTATTATAATGTAATCAAAAAATGGTACAAAATATGTGACTCGTAAATTCGTGCTATTAAATTTTTTATTGCGTGATGTACGCTTGTCGTTACTTGTCTACTAAAGTTTTATATCTTACCTTGCTTTATAAATATACAAGCAGCTGAACATATTATATTAAAACTATATTTGGATATTTTTTTATGAAACAAAAGGTTTTTTTTTCAATCTACTTTCATGAGCTTTATATTAAGTATGACAAATACTGGCTTATGCAAATAGTTTTTTTTTTTTAAATAAATCTAGTTTAGTTTAAGGAGTCCACTGGATGGGACAGATTTCCGAATGCATACGTATGAAGTGCATAGAATTAAATTATCAAATGCTTATCATGGTTTTCATTCCACAGATTTACACCGACTGGGCCAACCATTATTTGGAGCGTGCACGTTCGCGGCGGCGCGCGGGGACCTCTGGCGGCGGGCTGGCGCGGGACTGCGCTGACGGTCTGTTACTGGCAGACGTGCTGGAAGGCGTCACTGGACAGAAAGTGCCGCGCGCGCACCGCAAGCCGCGCAACCCACAGCAAATGGTAAGTTACCTTGATAAGCTCACTACCACTGGTTAAATGATTTAATACGAAAAGATATCTATCATAGGGCAAGGTTAAGAGAAACCAATACGTAAGTAATCAAATGATACAATTAAGTTATTAAGCTACTGACATCTTTATAAATAACTTTACACTAAAATACTAAACTATTTTATTCACGTCTTATAAAACTGTAATTGATCGGCTCTTTCACGATAAGCTGACGTGGTTTTAAAACATATGTTTGTTGGGATAAAGCGTACTAAAACAGGTGAAGATACTCAAAGGATATTCCTCATTAAATATCCAATGATTGCGCATATATTACATTAATCCTCATTGAATTACTAAAAGCAATAAAATCAATCTTCTATGCGTCAAAACATTACGCCTCTAAATATCCGGTGCATTCTGTTTATTATTAAACCCGGCCAAAAATGAAAGCGGCTCGAGAATATTTCCTTAGCTCAAAATAGACTATCGAATCACAAATCATTCGGCCAGGTACATGCAGCATACGTGGTGGCTGCACCGTATTCGGCGGTACGGTTGGCCAGGAAAGTTATTTATAATCCTTTTAAAAAAATACAAGCAATTATCGTCTTTACGATGAATAACTACAAAGTTTAAAATGCTTTGTACTTAATGGTAACATGTGAAGCAATCTATGTCGTGGATACGTTTATGGGTTAGGTAGCCCACAAACCCGGATCCTATGTTGCACACTGCGGTCGGTTTCCGGCAGTTTACTATCAGATTGCGATGCGATAACTTGATTAATCCGCACCTATCGTAGCACGTAAACAATCATTTTTGTAACACTAACTGTCGCCTGTGGCTTTGCTTCCGTTTCGCTGAAATCGCGTAATCGCTATAGTGAAATTTATGACGACCTGTAACTTTTCTTATATATAGACATATAACATCGGTATTAAGTAAAAATAACCCTCTAGTTATTTCATTGCGTTTAGTTTGTTATAAAAAACATACTGTAGGTTTTTTATAACTAAACCGATTACTAGAGATTATTTTCTGCTTGTTTAAAAAAAAGTATCATGTTTTTTAAATTGTTGTTGATTAAATATATGTTTGACTACGTCTATGTTGAGTGAATATTACAGAAGGATTAGTTAAATAAAGTTCAGCGTGTAATGCTTTGTGGCTAGCATTTGTAAAATGATACTATTGCGGTGAAGAGGCCAAGTGTACGTCACAACCACATCCGGCATTAGGACACGCTATATGCACGGAAGCGATATTGTCTACTATACTATTCGACTAGTTTAAAGTGAATTTGAAAGGCTTGAATTTGTTTGAAAAAATAAGGTGCGTCTTTCTTGCTGTCTTTACGTCCTATCTTATTTGTATGTATTGTAAGAGAACGATTAGATGACGATTTTAGATAGAGGACATTTTTTTTTAATAAAAATTAGGATCATGTACAAATACAAATTATTTTGTCCTTTTCCTTTACACGTAGTACGTCCTCCATTTTTGTATTTGGCGTTTAGAGGTCAATCCGTAGATTTTAAACGCGAATATTTTTTTTAATGTTTACAATATGGTGATGCATGTGCATTCTTATGAAAAAACCTTTCAAATGTTGCATCAAAAGTTGTTTATATTTTAACAATCTTGTTTGTTCCAACGATGATTTATTAAGGCAACCTTTTTACCCCGCCTCGGTATTATGTCGCGCAATCTTTAAATTAAATCTGTACAATTGTCTTATAAGTTACCGTTACGTCTTTGGGTAAAGATTTTTATTTAGAAAAATGTTTATTCGAAATCCTATCGATGGAAATGTGGCTTGCGTCCAATTGGCAAAATGGTCTACTAAATAATTAGCAATTTGTAGACAATTTAATCTTTATTTTCTCTAATCGGAATGAGAGTAGCCAACGCCTTCGTTCACGTAGTATTCAATTGCCAAGCATCTACTGAATAGAACAGAAAAAGCTTAAAATACGCTATGCCCTATAGTCCTTGCAAAATCATTTTGCTATTATGGAGTAAAGTGATATAAACATCCCATGCCATATGAATATTATCAAATTGTGCGAGGATCTATTTATACGATAAATGGCTATATTGTAACAGCGGTTTTACACGACAGTTCTAAATTTGGGAAATAACGACATTTGATTTGGATTACGACAGCGTAAAATGACGGCAGTTGCGGCCGTAACATCGCTCTATAGCGTCACAAAGCAATGGCTGCTTTGAAAGTGTGTCGTTTAATTT
Source organism: Papilio gigon (assembly GCA_027563995.1). Taxonomy (NCBI): domain Eukaryota; kingdom Metazoa; phylum Arthropoda; class Insecta; order Lepidoptera; family Papilionidae; genus Papilio; species Papilio gigon. The sequence continues at coordinate 5,399,040 of JAODUI010000023.1, forward strand.
TGATGACTCTATTTCGTAAAATGCACTAAGTTTGCGTACTTTTGTTTATATTACTAAATTCGGGCAAAGATTTTATTGTTTCTACATGGTAAACCAAGTCCCAAAAGTACTGAATCTATTGTCTATAATAAAACGTCAGTCCAGTAATCAAATTTTCTAGCAAATGTTTCCTATAGTGTCAATAAAGGGAATATTAAAACTCCGCATTGCACATGGTATCGTTTTCATTTCCTGGAATAACACGACGGCTAACGATTTAAACAGTCGACACCCAATTTAAATGCACCGAGTATACAATAACCATAGTATATATTAATTTATGAATAGTTCCCTATTCCCGGCCGTTCGCGCCTTTATCGGAAGCATTGTTTGAGCGAGTGTTGAGGGAAATGGTCCACACTCGAAAGTAAATCTACCAATAAAGTTTTGAGTTCGTTATACTCGTTCAATTTAACTATTGATTGTTCTCAAAAACTTCCTACTTCGATAGCTATACTGTTTTAATCTTAAATATACGGTTCGTACATAATAACTTTGAGATCTGCAGGTATAGTGACGTCAAAGAAAAAGAAAAAATAGTTTTCAATGCGATGTAATAGTGAGAAGTGTTATGTCTAATTTATAGCTTTGTCGCTCAGAGTACGTTAACAGAAACGCAGGTGCGACGAGACTGAGCTAAAAGCAACTCTCGATAGTATCATGTCGTCAATATTTTATATCTCTGATATAGGTACATGTATATAATATCAAAGGCATATGATTGAAACTTAGTCAATGTCATGGTACATCATTATTATTATATCAGCCATATGACGCCCACAGCTGACCGTAGGCCTCCACCAAAAATCGCCACGATGCTCGGTACTCACCCATCCTCATCCAGTATACTCTCGAAAATTTGACTAGATCATAGGTCCGTCTTATGGTAGGCTTACACCCTTATCGCATGTTTATCTCTTTAATATTTTCTGATGAATGTATTGCTGTAGTGGGTCTAAAATGCATTGTACCTTCCTAAAAAAATGTCCCATTAAACCTGATTTGAAAATGAGGCTTACGTTGAACAAAACGAACGTTCAGGCTTAACCGGCCTTTGGCAATTATCCAGCATTGATATGTTGCGATGTATAAATCTTGTTTCGCTGGCGTTGTCCCAATCCGTGACCGTCTATTAGATTTAAACGTTACTTACTATCACTTGCGTTTATTTATGAGTTTTAGCTACTGTCCTGCATATCTACACTGTCATCGTACTAGAAAATTGTAGAAAGAACGGTGAGATTTCATTATTCAACTAACTCCTCCTTTAAACACTACTATTTAAAAAAGAGAGTAATTAGATTGAATATGGATGGCAACAAAGATAGAGTAAGACCGAAGAAAGTATTGGTAGAGTACGTGAAAGAGGATATGTGTAAGAAGGGAGTGAATTCAATTAGACTAGATAGATTGTTTGGAAGAGAACATATTATGTCATCTCTTGTTAAAGACAAATACTTCATAAAAACCCACATAAAGTACCGAGAAATCAGGGATACCAACATAAAAACCAAGGTTAAAACTATTAATTTTGCCAGTCGTCTAGACTAGTTACGTTTGAGTTCCTATAGGAATAATTGTTTTTGTATCGTGTCCGCCATAACATTCTATAACTTACAATAACATTTGCATTGAATATAAACTAAAAGATGACGTCATAATATTTTTCTGTATTGTTAACAAATTTACGTACGTTACTCTTAAACTATTAAAGCTTTCGTGAGACATTTTTTTGTAGTTTGCGTAGTTCTTCTCCGTCTATCCCACATCATGATATAGCGTAATGATTTCATATGAACCCTATAGAATACATTTAATTGGAATTCTATCTAATACTTAAAAACATTTTAAAAAGTTAAACTCAACTGGGTTATTAAGTTCATTAATTACAAACCCCGTTCAGAAGTTAATGACTTGAGGAATATCTCTAAAGACATTTCGTCGCTAAACCGTTCAAGTAAAAAATTAAATACTTCGCTCGGAACAGTTTTTTGCGATGCTTTCGTGATTGATCGACGGTTAAGATGACTTGTAACTGACAAACAAACGAATTGAGTGTTTGTATTATATTTGTTGATGTGATTTATTAAGAATTGTCGGGTATAGATGCAATGAAACCAGAGATTTTATACTAATTATCAATACAACATAAATTAATTTAACTTTTTAACTAATTACATTTGCTATTTAATACTGGCAACAATATACCTAATAATAATACCTAACCTAGAGCTTTAAAGTGACGGGGATATTCCCTAAAAGTCATTTACATAACAAAATGACATTTTAAAAATCGAATTTCGATTAAAGATGTTTACATAAATATAATACGTGCAAACCTATTTAGTAAAATGAAGCGAAGTTATTGCGTGTTAAAGTTTAATTCTAAATTTAATTTAAGTTAAACGTTTTAAATACCAAGACCAAATTATTAATTATCTTATTAAGGTCGAACGTAACGATCAGGTTTTCAAGGATTTAGGTTAATCCTCCTTCTTGAGGACATTATTTCTTTAAATTATTATACTTTACAATGGATTATATATAAGTAGAAATTAAACTATGTCGCATAAGAAATTAAATACAAACGCTTATATTTTTGCAGTGAAATTATCAAATCGGTAAATTACTACAATGAACCGATGTCTAACATACTGCGGGTAAAACACAAATCGTGTTAAACGTTACTCATAAAATACGGTGAATTTTATTAGGCTAAGCTAAAGCATTAAGACATGCCATGCCATAGTTGACAAACACATTGATATCCCAGGGAGAAATTATCAAAGAAGTGCGCAAAAAATTCTAAGTTAGTTAATCGATTTAATTAAAACATATTAGATGCCATTAAAACCACAATTATAGAGTGAAAGCAACTTTCCATTATATCGGAATACACGAGTGCATCGTACTATACTGTTCTAAATTATAAATCTATGGCCGCTCCCAATGCTGCAATGACTCGACCGGACATAGTTTTAAGATAATCATCTCATCAGATTTGCGAGGGGAACTACGAGAGTAAGACTGTCTGTATCATTGTCCACGTACCCGTTAATAATTTACAACAAATGTGTAATTTACAAAATAGACAGTCCGTTAAAAAATGTACACAGTTGACTTAAACAAAAAGTAATATGGAAAGATTTTATTTTAAGACTGAAGTCGTAGTACTTCAAAGAATGTCCTGTTAGATTAACTAGTCTAGTATTTGTAGTTAAAAATTGCACAAGAAATACAACTCAATATTTCACGAGCTACACTTGTCATTCCTATTATATTCGGTTCAAACTTGACAGTTGAAAATCGATTCAGATGTCATTCAGAAATCTCGGTAGCCTTGTCGTGATAAGCTAGACTGTCTTAATATTGGTGTTATTTATAGCTTTACAAGTAAACGTGACATCGAACGTAATAAATCAAGGTCGCAGAAAAGTGCGTTTAATACTGATATTCTAGGTAATACATTTTTTAGTCTCATAATCAACTATGTTCCTTTAATTTAATTTTACTCCACTTCCTGTACCTCTCTTTTCTTCTAAGGGATAGGAGGGGAAGGTGAATTTCGTGGAGGAGGTGACGCATACGAAGAGGAAATATCCTCATTCTTCGCGTCCCCTCTTCCGTCGATATAATGAAATGCAGGTAATGCATCTACAAATGAATTTTGAGGACAACAATCACTTCACTATTTTGGATAATTCCAATTTTAAATTAAAAGAAGTCAAGTCGTCTCAATAATATCCCTCATAGTTATTTTTCAGGCCGTAAATTATATTGTACATGAGATTTTCCTTTAAATTTGCATTTGATTTAAAAAAAAAAAAAACTAGTGGTATTAGTAACGTGTGTTAATTCTTTCTGTTCATTTGATAAACTATTAAAAAATCATCAAGTTCGATTCAAATTAATGAGTTCTGTAACTTTTGTCCGATGTGTGGTGTTTTACTTGAAGTTATCTTTAAGTAAATGTAGTATGATATTATCTAATAAAAGGCGATAAATATTTTAGTGTCAATTTTTTACTATTATATTACTTTTAGTGTTATATTGCCGTTATATTTAGTTTACTTGCCACTGTGTTATTTTAACTTTAAATATAGACAGA
>JAODUI010000023.1:5411552-5424977 GCA_027563995.1 Papilio gigon
TTTTAGTTAAACATTTTGGCTTAGTGCTTTTAAACAATTAAAGTTTACGTGGGCACTGCACGGTTCACATCATATACATGGCATCAGTTCAAAATAGTTGACTACATTGTAAAATGAACTTAAATCTATAATTGCACAAAATTTAATATTATTATACAAAAAATAATTAGGTGTACCATACATTACGGAGCTATTTTATTTCTATTTACATGATCTTCATGTCATGATTAGTTTCGTATAAAGAAATGGATTTTAAATTGATATGAACATCAGTATCTTGACTAAATAATAAAACTGATTCAAGATATTCGAGTAAAGGATACAGGAAATTTGATATTTTCGTATTGAACATCTAAATAATTAATGTTTCCTGTATCGAACGCCAAAGTTGTTTTTATTGGTGAACCGATTGATATGAATAATTATTTTCGTATACTATAATATAAATTTTGCATAATGTTTTATATCTTAAAGATACATATTTATATCTTGTTTAAATCGAGTAATTTGACTTATGTAGAATTGTTTGGTATACTCCGACATATCGAATGTTTTTAAAGATAGTTATTGTTTAAGTAATGTAATTACTATATTTTTTGTGACTTCATACCACAGATGTTTGCATACGCCATCCTGTACATTTCGCTTTCAACAATTATTATAGGTCAATTTAAACATTTGTTATTCATATTTCATATTCAATCAAAATATCACCTACGCAGAAGACACAAAAACGTCAGAAAATAAATCCAATGTACCCATTTACAGAGTCAATTCTTACTCACTCGTTCTGTATTCAAGTTTGTTTATTGCGAACCGTTCTCGTTTTCGTGCAAATGAAATATTGCTCATAAACAGATATATAGTGTGTTCCAGTTAAGCCGGGAGCAGACCTCGGCACACTTGGCCACCTCGTGTGCCCTGACCTAAGCCTGAATAACGGGATGCACTTGAAATTTTGCCGCGCATTCGCTACGCCGACGAAAATGATTACTTTATTAACGTTTAAAAGGATATAAAGTTCGTAATATACCCCAGTGAAGTCCAAGACAAATTTTATGCCACCTTTGGTCAATTATTTTTCACCTTGACTTCAAGTGTGAAGTAATCTTTAAATTCAAAAGTAACTTTCCACGTCTTTAGATTTACTGCTCGTACGACGGCATGACGTGTTATACTTCAGCTGTAAATTGAGACAAAAATATATATCTTTGCATAATAATTAAGTGAATTATTTATTGTTAAACGTTATCATTTTTTACAAAACGAATGCATTTATTTTAATGTTTTCTCTTAAAACCTTTTTATTGGTATTTTACTTCAAAGATTTTTACTAAGTTGCTATATGAATATTTACCACAGACATACATCATGACGATACCACTAGGCCGAGGATATTTGGAGTAGCTTCGAGATATTATATTAATAATCTCAATTCGAGCTTTAACATATCACGTCTTATTTGACATATGACTTAAAAGCTGAAGTTACTTTCTGAAGCACGTAAAGGTCTATAATTTGTAAAGGTCATGTATAGGTTCTTGGTTATATATTGGCGCAGTTACAAAGCGCTTGATCGAATCGGACTGTACTCGATATTGTCCAGGTTCGAACCCCGCCATGTACCACTGTGTTTTTTAATTTTCGAATAGTATATATGTACATTATCCGATGCTCTTACGGTGAAGGAAATCGTGATGAAACCTACACATATCAGAGAAGAAATTCGAAGATATATGTGAAATCAACCAACCCGCACTGGGTCAGCGTGCTTGACTATGGCCTAGTCGCTCCTAATAATAGAGTAGGCTCTGAGCCACTCGGTGGGGACGCATAATGAGCTGTTGATGATGATGATGATCTTCGTATAACTGGTTTAGCGTAATATACAAGAACGATATCTAATTGTTAAGAAATGTTCGGAATATTAGCAACATTTCGTATAGCTCATATAGAGTACAGAAAAATGTTATATCATATTATATTGTTGAGTACGTTGTAACTTTTTTTAAATGAGGGTCAACTTTTAGTTAGACTTCGACTTTATTTCATCCTCGACATTTTTGAAACTTAGAGTCTTTCAGTTCAATACATCTTGTTTTAAGAAGGCGCTAAGCTATTCTTACTTAAAATCTTACCTGTTGGTAAAATTATTATTCCCGATACATTAAGGTGAAGCGACGACGTGAAGGGCGAAAGGTTTTATTGCAATAGCGCGTGCCGGAGCCGTGATATGCCGCGTTCATATACTTGCACTCCTCACACAATGCACTCTCGTTACGCTAAACTTTGTGTTACAATTTACAACAGATTATTTATGAGGTCAATCGAATACTTTATTATAGATTGTTACTCACCGTAGTGAATTAGATACTGTACGGTACAGAGTTTTAATGGGCAATTTGTCAGCGCTTGAGAAAGTTAATTTGTTTAAATTTAAACGTGATCTATTGTGTAGTTTGTAATGATATTAATTTGGATTATTAACGGTTTTTATACAGTTGATTAAGCGAATCGATTTTATTTATTTACATTTGAAATACATTTTTAAAATACTATTAATTTCTAGTTATTTTTCAAGCCTGTATTAGTGTGGTTAATAGCAATTTCATTTGTAGTAAGTACTAGGGACAGTAAAGTATTGAAAATATAACGATTTATAAGCAGAAAGTGAGGTACAACCTTCTTTCTTATGTACCGGTGACCGAAAGGCGAGAACTGCTGGAAATGTAAAGATGGAACAAAAGTTAAGACTGTAAGGCTTCTAGCTAGTGTTGGGAGGTTATTAATCATTGATTACCTAAATTTTTTTATGTTAATAATTAGCTTTTTCCTCGAGACTTCGTCCGCGCAGATTAAGAAAAAAAAAGTGCTCTACGTCAATATCAAAAAATAACAAACATATATCCGTTCATCCAAACTTTCGCTCTAATATTTGTAAGATTGTACCATTATAGTTTCTGTTCATTATTCTAATTTTGTTTTCCTCAAAGCTTCTCGGTTCTCGGACATGAATCAAAACAAATGAGTAACGCCTCATAAAGTTATTTATGTCAAGATTATTAACGCACTATGATTGTTGTAATTTGTAATACGACTGTTTAGTAACATTGCAAACAAACAAGTGCAGAGCGTTAACCGTTAGCTAAAATTATTGTAAAGAATAAATTAAATGATAATATAATTAGTCAATATTGTAGAAAATGTAATTTATTTTACGTTAATTAACAGCAATTGATTAATATTATAATCTATAATGTTAGCAATTAATTTTAATTAATTATCAACAACGTTTTCATCTTGATTTATCTAATAATATCAATGTAAGAATAAAAGTCGTGTTTCTAAATCTAAAACTCAATTAAGGGCTAGATTTAAAGTTGACATTTCTTTGACTGTCATCTAAATATTATGCAACGAATTTTCAAAAAAAATCTTAGTCAGTAACCTAAACTATATTTCAGCTAGTAACCTATCTTTATGCTGACTTTTAGACAGATCTGTTAAGCAGTTTTTTTTTATTTACCTGTTAACAAATATTCATTAAAAACATATTTATGTCTTAGTAAGACTAGTTCATAAAAGTTGCAATAAATAGAGGAGGTTATTAAAGATTACGAAGTTACCTAAGAATGTTAACAGGACATAGAGGCGTTAGAGCCACTTCCAAGCGGATGGCCCAATTGAATTCATCCGTATGATGTGCGCCTCCGTGCGAAATTATTTGCCGAGTGCAGTCACATTGTGCAAAGAAGTGGTTGCTTATTGTAATTAAACTGTTACTTGTAGATATAAAATAAGAATCTATTTACAAATGAAAGTTAAAAGCGTCCATAACGAGTGAACCATCTCGGACATCATTAGAACTATCTACCAAAGTTTTATCATAATTTAATCAGGGATTTCAAAAGGTTAAGGACTCAAGAAACATTCATAAAAAGAACACGAATATCAGAAACGGCCAGTGTTATAAATCCGGTCTGTTGTTACATTGTGCCAGTGCTACGTCAGGTCACCATATAAACATTAAAAAGAAATAAACAAATAAATAGTATGTCGTAAGAGTGATACAACACGAGCGTACACAAAACCCGTAATTCTCGTCGTCGCCGGGGTTTCAAAAGGCATCTCGGGAGCTCGCTGCGTGACCTATGAGCTGAGGAGACGGGCCATTTAAGGACCGGCGCCGTGCCCGCCGTGTCGCAAGCTGAATGCACTGCCAATGCCGATACTAGGCCGCAGTGTTAGGGTTAATATGCGTACACTGATTAGCATTTCGTTTAGAGTGAATTGATTATTTTCTTAATGATTTTCGTTATTAAAATATTTAACAAAAAGTTAGTAAAACACAAACAGATAAGATACTAATCGTTGATATAAATTGGTAAAAATAAATGACGATTTGCCTTTATAATTCACTTAATTGAACGATAGAAATATCTGAATAAACTCTCGTGAGAGTCATTTATAATAGCATGAAATATATTTTAAGGGTTAATTTAGTTTAAAAGTTGATAAAACCTTTTTTTTTAATTTGCCAGACGTATAAAATGCAATGAGCCTTAAGCCACCTTTCAAGTACGACATTTAATCAATATTTTATGTTAAAAAAATTTCGTGTGCGACCGGTTTGACGCGTTTTACGCACGATTATTTACTGCACCAGCGTCTGCGCCGGCACTGTACTGTAAGGGACATAAAAGTAACCGAATACGATTACAAGAGTTATCGTAACAAGCTTTAGACCGAATTAAACAATACTAGTAAACAGTACTATTATGCAAATTGCTGGTAATAGGTTCGTAATAGTGGTGTATGCTACTGTTTGAATAGATTCAATATACTGTAGTTTTTTTCCTTAAAAGTAGCATAGTGTAATGACTCACGAAAGTTTTAGTAATTTAATTTCATTGCAGTGTTAGTTAAGGGTAAGATATTTTTTTCAAATGTCCCAAAGCCGTGAAAGCCTATCGCACTTTTGTAATTATAATTTATGTCTTGCGTTTCATGTTTAATTTAGTATCTCTAGTTTTAAATATTTTTTGCGTAAGTTCTAGTATTATTTTTCAAATCCTTTTTTTTTCATAACTTTTATATTTTTTTTTCTTATCAGTGTATCATACAACGTTTAGTCTTAAGTCCCACGTACCCAGCCAGAGGCGCGATGCATGTATCAAATAGCAGCAGCTCGCCTCTGGCTAGGATATTGTGAATTGTAATGTTTAAGTTAGCAAATAATAAACTCTGTAAAATGATGTGACATAAAATGAATATACGGTACATATTACTAGTCTTTGTTTCCACCATACGAAGTAATAATTCTATGATTACTCGAAAACAGACGGCCAAAACACACAAAATTTGCAAAATAGTATTAAATCGTTTATTTTATAAACCGCAGCTGAAAACCAAAAAGAGAAAAGCCCGACGAAATATAACCGGTACGTTTTCAGTGGTAGCCCGCGGCGTTGATTTGCAGCTCTACTTAAAAACTGCCATTATCTCTAGTGAATAAAAGCTAAAATGGCATGTTAATGTAAAATGCACTTTGGTGAGAGAACATAAGGACTATTTTGCTTTGTGCGCGGCTCGCCACATGACGTCCTAACTATCCGCCGCTTTCCGACAATAGGAAATTTCCGTATTGTATTTCCTGCGCCACTATTAATATGATGTATGATCAAATTTATGTTCAGAAATGGACTTAGCCTGATAAAGATGATGGTGACGATGATTAAATTAAAATTTCATATTAGAATCGATAGTACTGAATCATGGAAAGTTAAAACTTATGAGTTTTTATTGCAGAAACTTAATGTCTTCATCACCACATCATTACTATCAATTTTCATTTGTTCACTGCTGGGCCTATGTCCAGACTATGACTTCGAAGCGAAGGCCTATGCCTTTCAGAGTATATGGTCCTCCGCCTTCCGCATTCAATGACAAAGAAACGCTGATGATAATGTCAGTGATGATGCCTATATCCTATATCCAAATTAAAAGGACGAAGAATGAATTAAGAAAACAGTTTATACGACATTTATAAAAAAAGAAACTGTAAGTGAATTGATAAAATGTCGAATCTGTCACATTCAAGACACATTTAAGAGATAATTAGCTTTGATATGCGAAAAATCTTTTTATACACTAATTGGTATTAAACGTGATATTATTATTATCTGGGCAGCACGTTGAAGGACAGTGCATTGACTTATTTATCTGTTACGTGGCTTTACTCCGTTGAATTTGACCGCCGACGGTATGGTAAGTAACCAATTAACACCGCAATCAACAGTTTTACACGACCGGCGCTGGCCAACGAATTTAGGTATATAAGTAAATTTTCAAAAAAAAACAAACCGTCCTCTTGAGAAATATCAAGTGATGACAATTTTTAGGACAATATCTTTCGTAGTATCCTATCTTTTAACAAACGTTATATAAGTATAGAATAATCATTAAAGCATTAAGTACATTTCATCATCATCATCGGCCTTTCCTTTTTTTCCGGCTTTTCCTTTCCTTTCAACGACTTCCCGCCGTCCGCACAAAGTCGTCGTCGTAAAAACATTTATTACTTATGAAATATCGGAAATTTATTTACATATAAAACATTTGTCCGTAACAATGTATTGAACAATGGTAACAAGGGACATATTGTCGCCTAAATCTGTCACATGGTTGAGTTCTTGCGTAACAAAGTCGATGTGAGATGCGTGGTCCGATATTCCGTACAGAATGTCTACGACAGACATTCTCAAACTGTTGTTCAAACCAATTACAATATTTTATTGCCAGATTACATTGTAGCCGTGTTAACTTGCTATAATCTTGTTAATTATATACTAAACTTCCATAACATTAATAAGATATCCGACTATGACAAAGACTAAAAAAAAATAATTATTGTCAATTAGTGTATTTACTGATTTAAGAAATTTCTTATTAAAATACTGGACTCTCGAGGCATGTTTGTTGCCTAAACTTTGTTGTGTTTTATATCTTTCATTTCAGTAATAAAATGCCATACTTAAAACAGTCCACGAACTTTACGCAAAAATCTTTTACCGTCTACATGACTTTTGAACGGATCCGATAGATGTCGCGATTATTAATATATTGAGCATCACTGATCTGAATGATATTTTATTGTCCCCGTACCTTATTTGAAGCGATACTCATTAGCAAAGCGGGCCGCGTGTCGCCAGAAATGCAGTCGAATAACAATAGCGCCGCAAACCGCGACTAGGGATTGTTAATAATCGCGATGCGTTTCGCGCGACAAATATTTATAGTTTCCAATGACGTTCCGTTTTAGCGCTTCCCGAATTTTCGTAGATGTCCACTATCAAGCGGTTTAAATTAGATAAACAAGGAAATTATTACCATATCATATACCGTTTAGTAATTTATTTACTATTGGTATATCCGGGACACATAATAAGCCTAATAAAATCCATATCCCCGTGTTAATCTCTTAGTGTCGATTTCTTGAATTAAATATATACTATAGAGTTTCCAATTAACGACTATGAAGTGTGGCAGTCAGTGTAAACCTTGTATAATGACATTTACAAAGTCGAATGTATTCATAAAGATCTTTAGTTGTATCCCTGCGAAGATATGTTCGTCGATGGAGAATTTAATCATTTATTAACGATTTGCCCTTGACACTGGCTCAGCCTCTAATAAACGCTACAGCGACTATTGTATGCCCTATGCCTATAGTATGTGGATTTGTGCCTCGCCCATATATAAATTTCATTGTCAATGTAATTCACTTTAAGTTAGTAAACACCTTCTTTGTAACAAAGCTTGTAATTTTTGAAAGAACATATGAAAAGTAAAGTGGTTATCGTTACTATGTAACGGTTATGTTTATAATATGCAAATGCCAAAAAAAATGTTGTTACAAGATGTAATACATTTGTTATTTTTTTTAAATAATTCTAAATTTACGAACGTCTCATTTGTTACGTATCAATGAATTAAAAATAAACACGCTTTGTTTATTCTTTCAGTTGGAAAACGTACAGTGCTGTTTGGACTTCCTCCACGCGCAAAAAGTCCAGGGGCTAGAACAAGTAACAGCTGTGGACATTCGAGACGCAAAATTAAAAGCTGTACTCGCCTTATTTTTTGCACTGAGCCGCCACAAACAAGCGTCAAAACAAAGAATAACGCCATCTAGTGGCAATGCAACGACAACTGCAAGGAATTCAGGCGAAGATGTTCCGCTAAGTTCTGTACAACGGATAACAGGTGGCAGCAGTTGCGATGAAATTCTAACTGCCTGCGGAAATAACGTCGAGATGACAACATTAACAGCAAACAGGTAAGAATTCTATTTCTTTCATAAGTTTCTAGTTTCAACAATTTACGAATTAAAAGACCTATTTCATGTCGATTTTCATGTCATACATTTCTTTGGCATAGCGCCATCTACTAGCGGTAATGTGTACTAACTGAGGAACGCATGTTTTCGATAGTCTAAATATGTTCTACTGGATGTCGCTCTTCAAAAAATAATAAAATTATTTGATTCCTTTTTAAATTGAATTTGGCTATGAATGTGCTTCTCATAATGCAGCACTTACATCATTACGTGTACCCAAATACTTAAAAGTTAAATAAAAGTCGACGAATAATTAAATGGCATGTTGAAAATGACTTTGAGCGATCTTTTAAATATACGATGCTTGTTTTAGTTGAAACAATGTTTACTATTAATTAACATTATATTTGATCGCTAATAAGGTCGACAGACTACTACAGCAGGGTTGCGGGAACAACAAAACCATTGTTTGGTTTAGACGTGGTCTGTTTAGTCTGCGGGTAAATTGGAACAGTTTATTCTCAACCGCATAATAGTTCTTTTATTTCCTTTTAATTTATGGCCTTTCTAATATTGCGGTAGTTTTTTGTTATCGTTTAACTCTGCCAAGATAACATTAGCAGCGATTAAATTAGTTAGATAGTTCTTACAGCGTGTCTGTTTAATTAAAAAAAAAATATATATATAACTTCTTTTACACTGCCACTCAATATTTCAAATCCTACAATTGTTATTTTGGATCCACTTAGATGAAGAACAAGTCTAGTTCGTATTAATAATTTACTTATAATTCCATAATCTTCTTTTACATATATTTACCATGTTATATTTATCATGCTTAACGAGCAAATACCACAACCGCCTCGTTTCATACGTTTGCACTTAAAACTAGTCTTTGCTAACAAATGGCGTAAATTCTGAACATCTCAGATAAATTGAAGTCTCGGCCAAAACGACCGAAAGGAATCTTGACAAGTTAGAGAGTTACTTTGAAGCGCAACTAAACTAATATTAGCGCATTAATAATAAGCGAATGAGTTCTCTGCCGTGATTTCTCAACGAGTCGTAACGAGAGAAGCTGCGCGTGCGCACGCGCGAACACACAAATTAGTCATCCGAAGGGCTGACTCTTTTCCAGTAATGAGGAATAAACAACATAGCATTTTTAGTATCTGGCACTTTCCAGTCCGATGAAATATTTTATGTTAGAAAATAACAAAATACCCATCTAGCTTGATGTGATGTTGCGAACGACATCCAACACAAGGAGTCGCGGACACGGAACAGACTAAAAAATATTGCTCTTTCCTTTAAGAACAATAAATGACAAACTAAGAATTGAAATTGAAAATCTGGCAATATCGAAATAACGATTTGCGATATTCCGATGGTTCATCCCTGTTTAATATTTTTTGTTCTTTCAAACTAAAAGGAGAAGCCCTGAAGTAACTTGTCTATAAATAGCCAGGCGTTCCGAGTTTATTCCTCTCTCATAGGGATTTATAACACGACTAAATTAAATCTACAAGAGCGACTGAACGCTGTCTAACACGTCGTAGTGCAACCGTAAATGCGGCGAGTGAAATCGAAACGGAAGATCGGAAATGCCCACCGCGAAGGCCATAATTCTCGTTTACTGCAGTTACTGCACTTCGACTGTTGCCCGGCGACATTCTATTTATGTTAGCGCCCTCTATTGGCGAGCTGCCGAGATGATGCTCATCATTATGGGTTTACTCACGATCTATGTTAGTAAACAAAGAGCGCAAGTTCCCAGAAAGTTGCAATTTCATGTGTGACTTGTTGTTACGGGGGACGGAGATAGTAATATATTATGCGATAGTTCTCAAATCATATTTCTTGTATAATGTGAATGCGAACAAAAAGCATATGTTAAAAGCTTCTCTAAAATATTACGCTTCGTAGCATTGTAGATCTCATACGATCATTTCTGATTTTAAAACGAGAATTTTGTTTTATCGCTGTAGAGTTAGATAAAATTTGTCTACCAAAACTTTGTAAACTACCAAATTTTGAATCCATACAAGCCATATTTATCTATTATTATGTAAAGTGGCCCGTTAATAGTCAATAGGTCGTCCCGAGACCATTGTTACCAAAAAACATGTTTATTTACTATTCAAACTTATGTTTAAATCCCGTATTCTTACCATGGACGACATTTTTACGTAAACATTGTTTTCTTTGAAGGTCTATGAAAGCGTGGTTCCTTTTTATGACTGCGCTTAAATTAAAAACAACTTACAATACAAGCCTGTTTACCATTATCTGTTTACATTTTTTATGGCCTGAACACTGATAACAATGTCGTCGGACCCTACGCATAGGCTCGTAACTTTGTGTAACAAAATAATTTTGCTTTGTTACTTTTTTACACCAAAAGGGGCCAAACGATCTGCGTGATCCCAAGAGCGATCATCGACTCCCATAGACATCTGCAACACCAGAGGAACCTAGGTAGAGTAGAGTAGGATAGGGTAAGGTAGTCCTAAGTAATATTTTTATTTCTGGAATCATTTTATTTATGTAATGAAATTTTAAATGGACTTTAGGTAGTTGACGTAAGTAACTAGGTTACTTTTCAAAATCGCAGTTTTTATGTTTAATTTTTCCCAATTCACCAAACTGTAAAATGAAATCTTTCAAATATTCTATTTGTATATAACGTTAATATAAATGTAAATGTAAACTCAACTGTTGTTCTAAGCTCATTCTTGTCCCAAAGGTGTCGTTAAGAGAAGACAAAAATTCCAACGAACGTACTTTGTTGTCATGGCAAGAATAGTCAAGGGAATTAGTTTACTGATATAATGTCGTCATTGTAACAGTAGACTTCACGTAATACTTTTTAAAGGACGTTAAATATCGTCTTATTCAAGTACAGCTGCCCGAGATATATTTACATGTAATTAAAAAAAAAAAACTAAGAACACTATCCGTCTTGGTTCCCAATTTCAATTAGAGTTTAGTCGTGTCGACTTACTAAATTACAAACATGCAATTGCAAACTTTCTTATTTATTACATTGTTAAGAATTATAAAGAAGACACTAATATCTTGAAAATAATATTAAAATGAACATGAAGCAGAAAATTAAATAACGTATTTTAATTCACGCACGTACCCTATATCTAATTATTCGAATAAAGAACACGCATGACCGCCATATATGTGTATTGTCATCTCATGTCTATAACTGTACAAGTGTTTGTGTAGTCCATGAGGATCCCAACCCTCGGCTGACGGTCAATGCTTCCCTGATTACGCAGACAATACGAGGATGTCACGCGGCGACAGGACTCCCGAACTCACGACAAAAGGCTAACAAGCTATTGTCTGACGTTCGTTGTCACGCGACAGTGAATGTGTTTTGACGCGACCGTTTCTACGTGTACCTCTTTCAACATGGGCTTTGTTGAAAAAACTTCCGCGTGTACATAAAAAATACAATAATTTATTAATAATTGTTTAGTTATCGGAAGTAAGTACCCTATATACTAATTATATTTCTATAATTGGTCTTTAACTTAACGCGAAATCGAGATAGATGGAGACTTTTATTGTCAGAGGCCAAGACCCACTTTGGGTGCATCACTCTAGTTAGTTAACTTCTGTTGATCTCTATATATAGATAACATTTTTAACTATCTTTTACTAGCAACGCTTACGTCAGGTACTTAAAAATCCCGTCAAAATCGGAAATAACGATTTAAAGATTACCTAAAACAAATAGAGACTTATAGACAGGCAAATATCATACATACGATATATGTTTTTGTAATGTATACAGTCAGTCCAAATTTATTAATCGTTACATAAGTTAAAAGGATAGAATAATAAAAGCTTCTAAGTCGCGTAAAAGTTACCGAAGGCCGGTTGTCGTTTAAGGAAAATAATTCGAACAATGTCAAGGTCACTTAAAATTGTCGTTGGTTTTAAAATTCCGAAAGTTTTTCTTACTCGCAAACGGCGAAGCACGTTCACACAATGGCTCCACTTTCCTTCGCGGGGCTGGCCTTGTACGGCGCGGCCGATACATGGAGTTTGATAAATTATCATAAAATAATACATGGCGATGACCGTATTGATAATAAACTGTATTATATCATTGTATTCGGTATGATAATGGCCAGTGCGGAGACATCGAGCTCTTACGTCGTATTGGCCCAAACGAGAATACTAACTGAACGTCAACAAAAAACGATCAATGTCATCTCAATTTGCTTTAGTCTATAACCCAATAACGGTGATTTCGGATATGTATAAATACTTCAATGTTTTATATAAAAATACTTATCGAATTGTAGTAATTTAATTAATTAACTAAATAATTACAAGATGGAAGAGTGGGTAAAACATTTAAATATTCAATTACCGGTTAATAACAATGAACGTATCAAATTAGAAGTTGGAAACTGATTATATTGTTTGATACGATATACACAAAGCACACAGGAACTCATACAGGAAGTGTTTTACAATTAACGGTGATAATTAGAGACTGCTAGAAAGTGACTCAAGGCGTTCGGTGCGCGCGATCTCTATACCTTCGAATATCGACTTCAATTATAAAGTATAATGAACCGTAATAGTTTACAATACTTGATATAAAGGATTATGTTGTTCGGATCTACGTCTGTTTTCCTTTTCCTATATTATTGTTATGAAATGTAGGTTATATCTCAATCTTAGTATTTTTTTATAAACAATTTACGCTGGACCATGATTTAACCTGATGGCAAGTGATGAAGTGTTCGTAAGATGACACTCGAAAGCCGTTAGTGATCATCATAAATGTTTAAAAAACTCGAATAAAAGCAGTAAGCCTTAATAACTATTGATACAGATGAAAACTCCAGAGTATGATTAAGTAACGATTAAGCCTCTCTGGGTGAGGCAGCTAATCTTGTGTTATCGTGGTCGGATCAAGTGCCCGTGTGAAGCTTGGGCGGGTCTCTATTTGTAAATAATAATGTATCGTCGTTGTTGATTGATTTTATTTTGTTATTAAACAATTAAATCTAATTTTAAATTTATATTTACTTGATGATTCAAAGAATAATTTC
>JAODUI010000023.1:5438915-5450615 GCA_027563995.1 Papilio gigon
AAATGTCGATAGAACATATGCGTAGGAAGTGTGAGTTGAGATATGACGGCTGACAGAGATGTATTGAAGAGTAGAACGTACTGTGCCGACCCTCCGTAGGGAAGAGCGCAGGTTGATGATTACAAACACGTAACATGATACAGGGGACAGTGTAAAATTTGGCACTACTAGATAGTCTTGAAGACAAATGTTACCAAGTTTTTTTTTAATACCGCGGTGATGTAAAAAGTAGCTAATATATATATATTGTAAAAACTAAAATGAACTGCGTAAACAGAAGATAAGCTTATTATATTCTTCAGTGAAAAGGCTGCACTCGGCGCACCACACAAAGCACTATAGTCTTAAATCCAAAGCGGTAAACAATGAGTCACGCGGTGGGGTCCCGGCCCCTCGGAGCTACGCGTTTATACGAATACTTTAAATATTTCTAAACTCACTTCAATAAATTTTATTTCTCTCCTTTCTACTTGAACTTTCGTAAATAATGTTTTGTATTCAAATTAGGGGTTTGATGTATAAATCATTTTTAATTCAAGTTTCTCTTGGTATGTGTTTGTGTGCGATTTCTGTACAGTCGAAATTACTTATTCGAAAGTTAATAAAATTGTATATGTGATATTTTTATTATAGTATTTGCCCAATATGTGTACATAATATTTAAAGCAATTCATATACGTTTAGTCATTTAGTCGTTAATGTCTTTAGATAGGAATACGCAAGATGAATTAGCACGGGGACTGTCAGCGTCGTCGACACTCAGTTCCGAGCGAGATGTATAATTCACGATTGGATAAAAGACGTCAAGTGTTCTATTACAGATCTCAACAGGCTAAGACAACGTGCTGTTTCATTAGTAGTTGATAATTATCAAAACCACTATGATGTCGTACTTTTCCAGTTCCTCTGTACCTTGCTTCTGCTGCTTGCTACATATTAAAATAATATACTTAATTAACAAATAAAAGACCATATTATAAAGAAAGACCAATATACAATTCTTAGGAACTAATTCCATTGGTAACTAAAATGGCGATCAATGGAGAAGTAATTGATCTATGAAATGATGAAATTTAAATGTTCTCTTATCATTTTTCTAGACGCAACGGTCGTAACCGAGGCATGGAGGGCAGCGGCGTGGTGTACCGAGTGGTAGGTCGTGCACGTAGCAAAGCCGACTGTGGCCAGCAGACTGAGCGTCCGCCGAGACAGGACACCACTTGGAAGAAGTACACCGACTCGCCAGGAGTCGGTGCACCGCCTATGGTACGAGTTTTTAGTTTTTTTGTTACGCTTTTTTTTAAATCTGCACTGTTTACTAGTCTACCAACTATTTTTATGAGAAGTTTAGTAGAAGACGGATTCCTTTGCCGCCACGAGAGGTGGGGGTCTATTATTGCTGTTAAATATTGATGTAACATTCTTTTTCTTATTTAATATTTTAATGTTAGTGTTTGATTCTAAATTATGTCATGTTTCAGAACCAGCCAGCACCTGCACCGCCTAGTCCGTCGCACGGGCGGAAGAGCGACCGGCGCGCGGGGCACCACTCTCCGCAGCACAAGCGAGAGAAGCTCACCGCTGCACAACAGCTTGGCATCGCTCCTCACCCCCAGGTATCTGGCATAATTCTTTTAAATGAAAAAGAAGCTATTCCTCGCAATTCCGTCAGTACTGAAGTGACCATAATTTACGGTCTTTTAACTGTTTTTTAAGGTCCCGACGTAATTAAAAATTGTACAGATATCTAAAGCATAGATCAGTTGCTGTTAGAAAATTTTGACTATTGCCATATGCAAATGCTTAAAAAAAACTGGAACTGTAGATACTTTGTGAGCCTTTAAAGAAGTGCGTTCATTTTAATAACACAATGCGGAGAAAAATAAACGTAGAAAAGTCGACAGTAATGTTATTTGCATGTTGTATTACTCCACAGAGTTAATTGGCTTAATTACTAAGCTTCGTTAAAGACACTTGACGATGAAAAATTGCGGTGCAATTTTCTCAACTAATTTATTGCTGTCAGTGTCATTTATCTTTATGGCTACATACGTATCTAATTAGATCTGTGCGACTGTATATTTAGGATTTTGTTACATGTTTAAGTCAAATAATATCCATAAATTTCTGTTTTCCATTATATTTGGTTTCGAAGCTTTCCTCATAGTGTAATCTACCGTCTGTACTGGTACCATAGATCAGAGGTTAAACTATACTGTACACACTTTACTGGAATATAATTATAGTAATAACACGTGACCATCAGCAAGAGGCCTTATCACTATACTCGTCAGGAATCCAAGAGTATCACATCTCTAGCCGCATCTGCTTTTTAAAATCAAAGTCAAAAGGCAACCATGTCCATATATTTTCTGCAATACTCCCGCATTTTCGGCACACCGAAAATGACACCGATAAAAGTAGTTAATATCATTTTTTACGTAATATTTTTAAGTTACGTTTTCTCTTGTAATAAAATTGTCACAACCTAATACGAAGGCGTGATGTAAGAGCGAGTATACATTTTGCGGCTTCAAGCACCAAGTTACAAACAACTTAAGGATTAAGTACATCTATCCAGTTACTTAAGTCCCGTGTTCGAGCACCTAGATGTATGCAGCGCTTTTCGTTTCCCCTTTTACAAGGATGGAGTGCTCTCCAGAAATTACAGCGTCTTCACATTGTTAATACCTTGTTAAAGTCCTTGTTAAGCAGTTTTTATATTTATATGTGTAGTCTGTATTCAACGAGTGCTCCTACTCATATATTAACTTAGACAATCAACTAATCAATTTCTCTTGTTTTTTAATTACTTCTTTATGTTTAACTACTTCCAATTGTGCTTAACGCTTGGACTCGTACGATGTTCCGGGCCCACTAATTAAAAATTGATAAGGACACAGTATCCCGGAACCCCATTTATATAACACAGCTACTTCCATACTGTGGGTCAAGCACAACTTTTCTTTCGTAAAAAGAGGTTAAGTGTCAAACAATTAACACGATTGTCTGTTACAAGAGGTAAAATTCCTTGTACTGAAGTAAGAGTCGTAACCTAGTGACCCGCCGGCCGGCGGTCGGCGGTCGTAGCTTGCCGGCAACCTGAGAGAAATACTGCAATGCCAACGTCCACTAACGAGATGATACTCATCGGCCACTCTGCATTTTGCATGCGGAACTATTTTCGCATTGCAGATTTAATTAACCTAGTCTTTATTTTACAGTATGCGGCCTCGAATTCATCTAGTCAACATTCGTCGCGGGGCGGACCTCAGGTAATTCAATTGAATATGAAATTTTATTAATATTCGGGAACAAGTTAAAATTAGTTAATATTTTTATCAAACGTTTAGAACGGAACTGTAGAAATGTTTAAAGCGAGAAACTCATTTACGTTCATTCTTAATTATGTTTTCTTATCTCCATACGTAAGTGTTAAAAAGTAAAATAAGTTGTAAGCCGAAGCCGGAGCTTGTGTTTGAAATAGTTTAGAAAACGACGGACATGACCTAACACGTGAACAATGTGCGACCTACATTCATTTGACAGAAATAACTTTTAATTGAGGTTTTTCGTTGCAGAACATTGTTGTAGAGATTATCTAAGCTAGGCTTGACTCAGGGCCACTGCTGATTTTTGTTTCTATGATCGGCTTTTTTTTGTAAAATATTAGTAGATATTGTAAATTTACTATTAATACTAGTAGTTATTTATATAGATATCGGTAAAGATTGAAATATAACATTTTGTAAATTAGATTTGTTTACAGCAAGCTGACAACAATGTAATTTGATTCAAAGAGTTTCTTTTTTTTTTCTTTTGTCAAACTAATGAAGTATTTTTATTTGACGATGACGATGATAATGATGATGATTTATTTTAGTTGCAATCCCCGAGCGGTGCGTCGCGGCCGTCCAGCGTGTCAAGCGGGAACGGCAGTTGCTCCGGCAAGGCGAAGGTGCCGCAGAGCTTTGGCTACGTGAAGCGTCAAAACGGCGGACAGCCCCCGCCGCCGCCGCCGCCCGCTAACGGACCGCCGCAGCACGGTCATGGTAATTCTGCGTTATAATTAAAACTATTATGAGACACGTTTAAATGTATAAGTTAAGTTAAAAATTACTGTATTTATTTGTAGGTGGCAGAACTGCTCAAGTATCAGCTGTTCCGAGGACAAAGGTCAAAGTGTCCGGTGGGACGCAGACGTGTACGCAAGATCTACAAATACATAGTGAGTATTGAATACTATAAATGAACGATACTAAGCTTAACCAATGTCATATAAGATTTATAAAATAAGTTAACATTAATAAAATAAGTCTTGATTACTACTCCCTTGTATCGTTATTCGTAGTAACATTTAAAGAAGTATATTATAGTAATTTCTCAATGTAATTTTTTTTTCCACTCATCCACAGAGAACGGCATTGGACCGAAATCGTATTCGCTGGGCGGCACTGCGGCCGCGCAGCTCTCGGCGTCAGTGAGAGAGAGGCTTCTCGGCTCACAGTCTCTACCTAAGCCGGGTACACACGAATTCGCCGCGTTATTCCATCATCACAGGTAATTAGTTTACCGTAATATTCCACCGCCTTCAAACTTATGTTAAAACATATCATTATTTCTGTTTCTTAAGGAGATCGCTACAGAATACAATATGTTTGAATTTTCTTCAGACAATCGAGACTCACAGTTACTTTAAAAAAACTTCACTGTTCTATGTATTAACATCGATTTGATATACCGTTTTTTTACAATTAAGAAACTGTGTTCCATTGAACTTTTATTTTATTGCATCTTTAAACCGTCTTAAATATCGGCGTTGGCCGTGTCTGTACTAGATACTCGTATCCTTGGCCATCTTATTCAATTGTCGGACCAACCATCAAACAAAAGACGCGCGATAATTTACAACAGTCTGTGTTGTGACTCTTGACTCTTTTTGAAACAAGGTTAAGTGTTGGCAATTCTGTAAACATGTGATGTCATATTGACGTCATACTGGTATGACGTCATGACATCTAATGTCCTATTTTATGCCTGATACAAGTAACTATTAAACAATTTGTGGCTATTGAAATAGTCACAAATTAAACCCGACAAAGATTAGAGTGCGGATAGTAAAATAGAAGATTGTGAATGCAAATCTATAGTAACGTATTTCCTAATTTTTATTTGGTACTTTTTTTTCATATAACACACTATAATTGGGGTTGACGTCTCCTTTTTTTATTACATCGTTATACGAAAGCAAATAATGTTTATCAGTGGTCTGTTTGTTTGGATAAGGGCCTTACGATAACAGCGTGGGAAATGTTTGACTCAGTTATTCCTTTGCTTCGGTAGGAAGCCGGTGGTTTTATAAACCGTTCAATTTCAAAGTACAAAAAATATTACAACCGTAGAAGTAATAATACATTTAAATTAAGAACATAAAATAAAATACGTGATAAGATACGTAATTAAAGCTTTCGTAATTATTGCTCGGAGGAGGAAAGTATGTCATAAATTGGTCTTCGTTTATTGTATTTAAAAAGGATTATAAAATTTCATTAAGAAATAATGACAATGCCATCTATTGGGCACATGGGTAATTTTGTATTTTTCGGTTTTGCAGAATAACTCCAAGAGGAGGTATGAAGATTAGCGATGGAAGCCTCTCCGATACACAGACGTACTCAGAAGTTAAATCCGATTATGGAATACCATATGCACCATGGCTTCGACATAGGTAAGTTCATATATTCACATACTTCTAATATCATATCCGCCTATGTATCCCCCTGTATGTGCGTGGTGTGTAAAAATAACATCATGTAAAATATGAATAGACATATATGTTTTCATAGTTATAAATCATCTGTCATACCTTGACTGTATCCTATATGCTTGATAATTATCCAAATGTGTGTATGACATTTTGTGTAAGACATAAGTTTGTATTAACACAAAGTGGGACACACTGTGTATGTATCATTACAACATGCTTTTGCGGATCCCCTAGATGTGGCCAGTTGTAAAGAAAAAAACAAAATTCGAAAACAACTAATAGTAAAAAAATAAAAGTAAAACTCTGTGCGATGGCCAGTCATAAATTATAAAAAAAAAGACAATTAGTTACAAATACAACTGGCCAGCATGTGACCCCTCATATCTTTCCCCCTTTCAGCAACACATACTCGGCAAGCGGTCGCCTGTCCGAGGGCGAGTCTATGGAGTCCCTAAGCTCGCTGCACTCGGCGCAGCACAACCACACCTCATCCCCTAACTCCCACCACCGCAGCTCACTCACACACAATAAGCTCATCCTGCACCGAGACGCTCAGGGCTCCCGGCTCAACCGGAGCAACAGCATTAGGTGGGTTACACTGCTCATTCCTATTATCAGAAACAATTCATATTTCGATCTATGCCATTAAAAGAGTAACATCTCTGATAAAGACGGGACTCTTTTCTTCGGATGTGGATTTGTGTGATGCGTTCACCAAGTGTACGCTTTCATTGTGTGGTTGTGGAATTCGTTGTACCAAAGTCTATGTAAAGTAATTCAGACTGTCATCCATTGAAACCGCTTTCCTGCTAATATTGTACAATTATTGCAACATATAAATAGGCCCTTGTAAAGTTAATTATACAAATGGGAGTTTGGACTAACAAGTCTGAGTAGAGTTAAGTGACTCCATAATTTAATCGTATTATTTTTATTTTTGGAACAACTACAAATGAAATAATAGTCCCCTTTATTTCGCACTGTTTGTGATATCACAGAGATAAAGTTTTTTAAGCAAATAGTTTTAAAATGACGTATTTTATTATAGGCTCACATAATAATATCAATTTATTAATTACATATAATTCCTGCGATGATATTAAACATGTTTAAAAGGGCCTATCTATATTCAATATAACATCAATTTAAATCCTTATATTTGTTTATTGATGTCCTCAAAATAATTATTATTTATTTAATTATATAAAGGTATAATTTATCGCCATACATTTTTTTAAGCAAAATATTTTACGCAAATATCAATTCACAATTTCTATTTCACATTTAATAGAATATTATCAAATTATTTCAATATGCTAAGTATGGATTGTTGGTTACATTTTAGCTATCTCAGAGATAGGACATTTCCAAGGTACGATAACAAGGTTGGGAGCTTCTACATGTTTTGGCTTCGAGGTCGCGCACGCTTAACACGAAGGTGTTCCCGGGAGGTCGCACTGCGAAACATACACAAACGTGTTGTTGTCCTGTTTCTTTTCTATGATAGTGAAAGGGAGAGACATTTATGTTTTATGTGGATGTTTTGCAGTGCAAACTCACGATATAATTATGCATGTTTATCTCAAAACATGGCACGGCTTTAACAATTCAAATCGTCTCTTTCTACAACTTATATCGAAATTCATTTTGCCACAATTTTTTTTTTCAATTCTAAAAACACTGGCCAGTTATATTCTGGCTATGTGTAACCGTTGCACTCATTATTTTCTTTTTTATCTGTGTCTTATAACGCCTATTTCGACTGATTTAAATAGTGGCTTTTACCAGCTGTACTTTAAATAAATTGAAGGCCCTTTAATGTTTGCTGGCTTATAATCCTTTTATAATGACTTTTAACTAAACTAATGTATTACAGATCGACAAAGTCGGAGAAATTATATCCATCAATGCTGCAGCGATCTTCGGAGAGCGATTATGAACCGTACTACTGCTTACCCGTGCAATATGGACCAGGAGGACAAGGTTCGTTGTTAAAAACTCGTTAAAAAGGTAATTGCTCTTCCTCTTCCTGCACTAGGATGGGAAGGGGAAGGAATTTGGCGATGACAGCTAGGCAAACCATATTTACTTTAATATTATAACCGAATCACTAGGCCTAATGTCTGTCAGATATAAGGAAATGTTTTAAAAACAATAAACTGCAGAATTGCATCAGTCAATTCACATGTTTGTATAGCCAAAATTATTTTCACAATTTTTGCTATTACTTTATTCGGCGTTTGTAATGCTTAATCAAAAATAGCATGCCAGCAGCGCATTAAGTGTCGATATCAACTGAATAATTTAGGAAGTCGATTGTAGTTTAACAATCGCCTACTTTCTATTACAGCATTGTTATAGCTAGAAAGTATATTATAGAAAAATAATTTTCTTACACTAAAATAAAAAAAAATTGTTTAATCGAATACCTTTTAGAATACCTTTTAGAATACCTATAAAAGGTGTTGTATCAACCAAATATTGAGACAACAAATCAAAAGAAACTTATTGATTACCATATTGAATGATATATCAACTTTACGTTCGTATTCTAATGCGTATATTGTAACATGACATTTATTATAGGTCTAAACTACGGTGTGTCGGAGCCGCCGTCGCCGTCACCACGCTCAGCACTGAGCCCCACGCACCAGCCCGCCAACGTCATGCACACGCCCAGACACTCGCATCATTATCCTAAGAAAAATGATGAAGGTAAATTTTCATCATCACATCAGCTCACAATATGTCCCCACCGAGGGGCTCGGAGTCTACCCTATTTACCCAGTTACCCAGTGCGTGTTGGTTGACTTCACACATAACTTTGAATTTCTTCGCCGACATGTGCAGGTCGCATCACGATGTTTTCCTTCACCGTAAGAGTGGATCTTATTTAACTATAAATCAAATGAAGGTAACACTAAAGAGTGATAGATTAGGCGCTGCATCAAAATACCCTAATCAGCCAAGAGGGAAAGAATTTTCACCGTTCGAGTCCTCTAGTCGTTTGAGACGTACGTTGTCTGGCGTGGAACCTTTTCTGCAATCAACAATAACACCGTTTATAATGTCACAAATATAGTAACAAAAATTATTTTATATACAGTACACGGATCAACTGCTTCTCTGGTGTCCACGGCGTCGTCGCTTGCAGCTGGTGCAGGCTCTGAAGAAAGACAAGCTCATGAAGTTAGTTTAATTTATTTCCCTAAATTATTTAAATAAAAAAAAACTATACCGACTTCTTGGACGTACTTAAAAACAAAATGTATGTTCTATTTTTGAAATCGTTCTTTTTTCAAATTGTCATTTTGTCTCACAGGTTCGGAAACTACGACGAGAACTGGCCGACGCCAAAGAAAAAGTTCACACTTTGACTACGCAGCTAACGACTAATGTAAGTAGTAATTAATTTAAATCAGTAAGAAATATACCGTACTGCTATTCCTTCAAAGATTATTACAAAATGAGAGTGATTTCGTACATTTAATAAACAACTTTCTTCTTATAAATGAACAACAGAATCTTGATTAATCTATTGATCTAAGAATTTGAACTCATGACTGTTAGCAATTTTATTTGAACAACTAAAGTTCTCTATAAAGTTCAATACACAAACTAATTAATAATTAGTTATGAAAATAATTAAAATGGATGACGGGAATGTAAAATTGCGATCAATTATGTTGTTGGTATACATTGCGGTAGATCGTTTTCTTTTTCTAATCAAGATAATATTAGGTTCGATTGAGCCGTATTCAATCTGGGTTGGCTATATTTAATAATTACCTTTGCTTTTACGAGCAATTTATAATTACTTCAGACATCAATTTGCTGATATGAAATTCCGAAAGTAAAGTGACTAGCAAAAGTTAGTGTCATATTATAGTAATAAAAACTCACATCTACTTCCGTGTAATGTTTGAGGAAGACCGAAATTTAATTAGAAACATTTTAATCGATTTTAGAGATAAGTTGGGTGTCTTATTTTTCAATAGACTCAACGCAAATCATCGGTACAATTATTTAGTTTCCTTATTGTTATGAACCAATAATCCTTTTTGTTTCTTAGAATGAAACCTTTTTAGTTAAAACATTTAAAAATAAACACACGTTAATGTCGCACGTTAAAAGAAAGTAGCATACAAATTCTCCATTTACCGTACTAATGCAGTTAGTGATAACCTGCCGACCTACAGACCTGACAGCCGCTGAGCTAGAGGTCGCGGGTTCATTCCTCAGCTGTCGCTGATGCACTGATAAATCTTATAAAATAATTAGTTGCACTTGACTTTCTGAACTATAAATAGATTTCAATCGAAGCAAAATAGTGTCAGTCAGTCTTTTATTTGTGTTTTGAAAATATCAGTTTTATATTTTTTTTGTATCACGTAATTATGGGGTGAAGTAATTTTTTGCTAACAAAATAAAATACATTCAACAAAAAAAGAAGCTTAACTTTTGAATATAATCTCAAAGGAACCAGTTTACGTGTACATTTTAATGGTTCCGAGTACTCATAAAAAAGCATCGTTTAGTGTGCTTCGAATTCTGGACCTCTGACTCACTACAAGTGACATCTGAGTCAAAAGGCTCTTAAAACAAAACATTAACAACACATTCACTCTCACTGCCCGTACATAGATCATTAGAAAACAAGTAAACTGCAGGAAGAGCTATGTTCAGCGTACCAACTAGACGTGCGTCAGCAAGCACTAGAATAGAAACTGACGTGGCTAAAATCGCATGCTAAACAGGCGAGACAATGTCGCCGGTAAAAGATCAGATAAACAGGGGTCGAGCCTGTCGCACGAGACTTACGGTTGCCCGTTTCCCGCCCATATCGGGCACTAGGAATGTATGCCAACAACCGAGTACTAGAAACTATCTAACGCGTTATACAACAGTAAAGCGTAGCGGATTTTTTTTTGCTGCCCTTGATAAAACCAAGTTACGGATGTAGAAGATATGCGTTGGTGGTTTAATCATATTGACTTAATTCAACAGAAAGTGAATTGTGATTCGTCGTGAACAATGAATGAAACAATGTATCGAAGAACTACAATAGATAGTAAAACATTGTACTCATCCTGCGTCGTAAATGTAGATATTGAATTTCCGACTATCATTTTTTTTAAAACAAGTGAATGTAGATAATGAAACTCACCATTTTGTCTTTTGAGACGAACGTCGATATTAATGTTTGAAAGAAAATAAAACTGCGAATTTTAAGTGCATACAAAAGTGAAGGTTATGTTAAATGGGCAAGATTTCAACACGTTTAATATTATATTTATTATGGACACATAACACAGAAGGAGAAAATTTTCCCGTGTTAGTCCACTCACCAACAAATCATTTTCTTAAAAGTAAAGTTTGGGAAGTGGGGGGGACTAAAATTTGGCGTCCGATCTCTCATCAGACGTGACGCGGAATTACATTGACTTCGTCTTATAAATGTTGTTACAAGCTCCACCAGAGTTAAAATTTAGTGCAGTATATATCAATACGTTTAAAGTGATATCAACAACTAAATTGGTATGAAAATACAGAAAGAGCGCAGCAGGTTGCAAGTCTTAAGACACACGCGTAAACATTTTTAATGGCGATAGAATAATTGCGTTTGTATCTTTCCATATTTGGATATAATTAATAGTTATAACGGTAGATTTTTTCCGCGTTCTGTTCGTGACGCAAATCGAATATGGTATATGCTATTGTAAATAGACCTTAAATTAGATATATGTGAAAAAGATTAAGTAATGGAGAATTTCTTAGTCATTTTTCATGTCATTTTAATTTTTATCAAGTAGTCTGTAGGACTGTGTTTTTATTATAAAAATGTATAAACAAATCAGTTACAGTTAGTATCAAAACTTTTGTTCAGTTTATTGTTTAAAACAATTACTAAAAACTTAACTATTGTTCCAAAC
>JAODUI010000023.1:5450715-5467322 GCA_027563995.1 Papilio gigon
AGTTACAGTTAGTATCAAAACTTTTGTTCAGTTTATTGTTTAAAACAATTACTAAAAACTTAACTATTGTTCCAAACAATAATCGTAAAAGAAACTAAGTTATTAAGGAGCTCTACGATCGTTGACCAAATAACGGTTGCTAACAAGACGTAATCGTTCTCGTCGGCACAAATTATGCGAGACGGAGAAAAACTGGGATTTTCGATTATTCAGTTGAGTTGCCGTTTTTGTTTTTAAAACAGGAGTCGTCAAACTTTGACATAGATTAGTAAAGCAATATAATATTTATAACTAAACCAGATACACTTTTGTTCTTAGTATTTATTTAACTAATCTTTTTAGTATTTAAAAACTAGCAAAAAATTACCCTAAAAATACCGTTGAATTTTTCATCCACACAAGGATATTACATTAAATAACGTAAAGAGATATAAACCAAATTATTGTGCAATTAAAATTATAAGTATTTATTCGTAAAAAAAAAATTACATTAGTTTAGCTAAATATTTTTTTTTACATGTCTTTATATGTTTTATAACATAATATGTACAAAATCAAAAATACGACACAAATTGTGGGTTAGTTTACAATACGTTTCATTGTTTATATGCTCCCTGTACTGTTATATAATTTACAAAACACCTAATTTACACTGCTAAAGGCTTGCTAGTAATTCAGTCAAGACATCGTCTGGCATCATAGTATAAAATTTAAAGAATATCCTAAAATCAAAACGTTTGCATAGCTCTGTACTAATTTACCGCAGGGTAAAGCATCACCGCCATAAATAATTCAACACCATTGAGATCCATCGTTCTTGCCGCGCTATTGTCTTTCTGGCCGTTTCATTCGACTGTAGGTCAGTGCGGTGAGCTTTTGTTCCTCATAACATGAAGCATCTAATATGATGTAGACGTGTAAAATAAATATTTTACTTGCGGTTGAGAAAATCAAATAACATTTTTTTTACGAATGATAAATTGTAGCAAATATTAATAAGAAAAATGGCATATTACTTCATATTAATGTTTTAAAGGCGAATTTTTAGTTGGATGCAAATTTGCTAGCAGTTGTCGCCAGAACCGCTGGATGGAACTGAATGAAATTTGGCACAGAGATAAACTACCTGAAATAACATCGTATGTTTGTCGTTTTTTTTTTCTTAATTCTCCGCTAGTCTAAAAGTCTGAACGCTAGTCTAAAATAGTGTTTGCTTTACTTTTAAAATAGTTTAAGATGATATTGCCTAATAAGTATTTACTCTCCATAACTTCTTTGTTGTAAAGGTTAGAAATGTCGTTCAATTGTTTCAAAACCACAAATTGAGTTCCAATTAAATATAGGGATGTTAGAAAATATGTTTGTTAAACAAATG
Source organism: Papilio gigon (assembly GCA_027563995.1). Classification (NCBI taxonomy): domain Eukaryota; kingdom Metazoa; phylum Arthropoda; class Insecta; order Lepidoptera; family Papilionidae; genus Papilio; species Papilio gigon. The sequence continues at coordinate 5,452,091 of JAODUI010000023.1, forward strand.
AAATCAACATAAGCACCTATCTCATCAATGACAGCATGCAAGTTTTTTTTTCAATGACATGGTTTACATACGTAAAAAAATGCATCAGTATTGTTGACATTCATAGCTATTGTTAAATATAATGGTTCACAACAAATGAGTATTATAGTAGATCGTACGTTTCCAAACAGCATTCGTATCGTATCAATTGGTATCAATGGTTATTAAATTCAATGCGTCGCCCGTTCTTGTCTCATCGGCTCATGCCGGTGCCTTTTATTGGGGGAGCCGTCAATTTTTGATTGATATTGAATATCGTTTGAGACGATTGCACAAATAAGGAACGGATAATATTGTTTGTTCGTTTGGAGCAAATGACTTATATTTTAAGTAACTTCGTTGCTTTCAATGTTTTTTAACACAGTAATGTTGTTCTTTAAAAGAAAAATTCATTCAATAATATACTATAAAATAGTAACCCGAGAGTATGAAATACAAAATCTCCAGGCTCTGAAGGTAAAGCCAAGGTAATTAGACCCTCTTAAGCAGTTGAACCTTATTTCTTTAGTTCGTCTAGTTTGTAAACGTGCAATTAACAGGGTTTATTTTACATAAATACACTAGGGTTGACTTTACATGTAAATAACTCTTGAATATTACTTTGCACAAATAGCACCGGATGTTCAATTACTTGGTCAATTGTTGGTTGAGACATCTACACTATAGGGCTGACACACCTTTTTTATGTGCATCTTAACTTTGAGAGATATGTGTAATGGGTTATTATTACATGGTTGGAACGACCGCTTCCGTTAACCATCTTAGGCGAAATTAAATGCAAAATTTCGTAACGTAATTGACGATAGAAAGTTTGTTTTTGTAACTGATTTAAAAGATTAAAAAAAAGATTATAAACAAGTTTTTGCGGTCAGAGAGTTACTTAAATTAATTTATGGTCAGTATTAATAATTAAAAAAATAGGAGATAAACATTGCTATTAGAAAATTACAGGAGTACCTATTTGCTACTTCTGGCATCAAAGTTGAAGTTTTCGATGTCTTCAATAAAAACCTACTTATTCAGCATCTCCTTGCTTTAATTATTTGTTACTTGCAATATTTGTCAACATAAAACTGCGGGTCGGTTGGCTCGGTTCCAATTTTAACAAGGACGAGTGGTAACCAATGAATTGAACTTCAAGGTTAAGATGCCCTTAGGATGGTTGCAAAAAACACGGACAGAATAATTCGTATTTTAGCGATCTTTGTATTATATTTTATTGGTCTACCTTTTACATTCTTTTTTATTTAATAATTTCAAGTACATTGTGTATTTAAGAAATCGTTATTATACTCACAAAAAGTAAATTGCTAAGTTTTTATATGTAATAAACTGGGGTAGTAATTCAGAACGAATTCAGTTCGCTGCGCTAGATCGCACATCTCCAAGGTGAATGAATACGTCAAAAGGACAATCTTTAAAATTCAGAATTCATAACTCTTAAGATTTTATCTATTTTATACTTGCCTTCCTTTTTGTATCAAATATAGTTTGGCGTTAACTAATTTTCGATTACAATCGTCTATAAGCAGCTTGTGATGTGGGTCACTGATACATGGTGACCACGACAAGTTTGGAAAAACTTCAGCGGCGAAGAAAAATAATCATTAGTATCGATATGACATATACAAAAGTAGCTACAAAACAAAAGAAGTAAGATTATAGTATGAAAATTGTACCAGTTGAATTTGGTACACGAAACATCTCGCGACCCAATTACGTTTATATTGTTGTTCAAACAAATTCTTGCATTTGTTTGTCTTGCCTAAACAAAAGGTACGCGGTCTCTTGTTTGCGCCTCGTGAGACGTTATCATTTGTAACATGACACCGCGCCTCGTGTGTAAATCTTCTAATGTGTACACTTTCGCAATAACAACTTTATTAAACAAAAGGACGTAGATATAAAATTTCAAACTTTTTATCAGATTCATATTACATTGGTTGAATGGAAATTCATTCACATGTCAAGAGTCAATAACAAAATCTAGGCTAAAGTATGAATGAATTCTATAAAAGAAGTGTTCAAGAAGGGAATCGATTCAGATCTAACTGGCGAAGATATTTATGCGGAAGATGAAACAAAATGATGAATACATTAGTAATTTTACGACGATGGTGCGTGATTCAAACACACATTTTACAATTCTGACCATCCCATCCGTACGGAGTAAGTCCTAAGTAACTACTGAGTAGATGTTATGCTTTACTTTAGTACGACCGTTGCATAGGTCGTACCATGGCTTAGTTCAACTGGTACAGTGCACCGCATAATTCACATCTGTCGTCCACATTTAGGTAGACCTTGTGACTTTGGAATAAGATTCAATTTCTATGTGAATTATGTTCGCGACTGTACCAAGCACACAACGTCCACAAACAATAAACACCAACTAGTGTAACTTGAGCGTTGGTAGAGGACGGACGTGCGCGCGTCCAATCTTGATATCAAGCGCGTTGAATTTTTCAAAACAAACTAATGAACTATTAGTGCCAATTTAGTGATTTATGTGATCGGTACAGTTCAGTGATACAGTGCAATAATTAAGTTTATACGACATGCGGTACTTACTATACGGCTTTTATTCACGCTTTTTGAACTCCTTGCGAGCGAAACTTGTTTGATTATATTGTTTTGTTGCTAGGACATCCGGGTGCATCCTGGATTTTCGACAAAATAATATAACAGAGTATTACAACGTTGTCTTACTTAACTTGAACTGTCTCGTGTGTTTTTTCTTTTTTTTTCTATTTAGTATATGTGATGATTAATTTAATTTCGTTCAATAACTTTTTTTACATTTAAAATATTACATTGATGATTTTCTATGGTTTGAAGAAGGTAGTATTAGCGTTAGTTATAACAATTCAAGAGCAGGTAGACGCATCCCCTTTTTCAATGGTGGAAGAACCCTCGGTTCCGTTCCTTAGACCCGGATTGTGTGTGTCACCCTTTATTGTTAGATCTTCTTTTGTCCCAAAGTGCGCAAACAACCTGTTGCTTGGAAATATAGAAATAAATATATCGACACTAGCTTGCTAATTTACTGGAATTGTAGCGACTAGCGACGATCTGTGTTAAAACAAAACATCAAAGCGTTGGAACCGTGTTTATGAGCATCTGGTTTTATTTGGGGTCAAATGTTTTTGATATGTTTCATGTCGTTTGATGTTTTTTTATGTTATTAGTTTAACTAGGTACTGTTTCCTTGTTCGTCACTTTATAGAGTTTTGGCATAGATGTGACACAGTTATGCTGACTTCCCGTAACAAGATGCTGAACGTCACTTATAGATAAAATACAACATCCGAATTGATCGGAATTAGAATGAATTTTATGGCTAGCTTTTTCACATCTAAATCCCCTCTCCTCGACCCTTCATGACCGGCTGGAAGTTTCGGTCGACGTCCGTGGTGACATTTATGTTTCACCAACAGATCTGGGATCAGACCACTGTCATTCTTTACCATCATATTTCCCCTTGTCACAAACTTAGAATATTATCTACTTCTGTATAGCATTTAGTCTAAATGTTTTGAAAATACCATCATTATCTATAGAAATCATTACCGTTTATCAGTAACAGCGATTATTATCTTATTAGGTTTACTAGGCGTGACATTTTTGTAATGTAATAATTCAATATCGTTCTCAGACGGGGTAAACATTTTACGTCAAATAAAAACTTGACTGGCCATTTAATCTTTGACATTACAATCCAAGGTCACCGTTTGTAAGATTACGCTTCGAGCATCGTATCTCGCTTGTAGACGTAATATATTACTCCGTTAATAGTCCCAACGATGTGATGAAATCGTCACCAAACGAAACCGCAATGTTTCTATCTTATATACCTATGAGATATTTTAAATATAACATAAAAGTGAAATCTCTCTAATCCTCGTTAAACGTACAAAACAAACACGTGTAATTCTTGCTTCATTTAAATGTAATTATAGTCAGAGATAGTAGTCTTATCAAGATTTCAGAGACCTTCCAGACCAAACTGCTATTTACGGTTAAGACTATATCGTTCTTGGTTTTATACTTTATTAATAACTAGGACGTTTTTAACGTGTTCTAATTGATCATCATTTAACGTGTTTCCTATGTATGCATACTCCAGTTTTAATGTTGATATGTGTCGTTATCAACGCAGATAAAGAGCCTTGAAATCTATTAAACTAAGCATTTTATCGTATGTCAACATTTTAAGAACAGTCTTCTTCAGTACAACAGTTAAATATGCCGTAAATATAGCTTCTCAATTTATATAGAAATTATATCTTTCAAATACTGTTTTCATGTATTTAATTTACGAAGTTTAGCTATACTTTTATTCAAAGATTCTTGTCTTAAAAAAATTACGTAAGACTTATAGGATTAATCAACGTTTAAGGAAACGAAAGTAATTTTTTGGTATTATTCAAAGCACAGGAAGACAGCGACAACGTCGGCCATTTACTGGCGGTTAGACAACGTCGTGTTCAATCGACGAAGCGCCTTCTCGGCACGTTCAATTGAGGTTAATTCGTATGGAGACGGGCCACGGATCTCTAGCGCCCCTGCATTATTTATACGTTCAATAATATAAATGGCCTAGCAAATTTAGCTTGTATTCAAAAATAAATGTTGCAATTTAACACATTCTTTATCTGATTCTCGTCAAGGAAGTAATTTTTGACTAACAAAATATTGCACGATGACTTTAGCTTGTATTTTATAAGCCGTTAATTGATTTTAGTTATAATGTAATAGAACAAAGTATACAATTTTTGTTTTATACTGGCAAACCATAAAAATATGTAAATTATGCTCTTCTCAATAATAGATCATGATATGGTTTGGTTTGCACTTCAAATTATAGAGAGTACTTACATTACTGACACCTGGATGGAGCGCCCATATTTTCCAGACATACCTTTAGCCGCTATTGTTATTCTTAAGCTTTGTTCACTTCTGGATAAATTGAGTGTTCTCGTTTCAAAGTTCATGGGGTGAACTGGTTAAAAAACTCTAGACCAAAAATACCCCTTTTATAGCTCACCACGTCAACACAAACGTTAACTCTGGTCCTTTTTCTCGGTCGACGTGCGTTCATTGAAAATAAGTGTGCATTTGTTTTTAGAACTGAGACAATGAACTCATAAAACGAATATAAAAATTACGAAACCGTAATTAATTTTCCATTGGCGTGATCACAAACCTTTACATGATATATGAACTGTGAATTTAGTGAATAACGGTAGGTAATAAATTTAAAATAATTGTCGGTATCGAAAGAAAACGGGAAGGAAACGGTAAGGAAATTGGATGAACCCAATTACTTCATCCTTGCATAACAAACGTCGGTAGAATGAAACAGAAATCGCCTTGTAGCGACACAAAATTATTAATTTTTACTGCTCTTTAATTCTGCTAATTGTGTATAATAAAATATCTTTATTTTCTTTGTTATGAATACACAACTGTATTAAGCGAAAAACTACTATAAAAAAAACAAATGAATTGCCCAAGGTATTGCCTTTAAGATTTTCAATGTACATAATCTTATTGAAGGACAAAATATTTCAATACGTCTTACCTTCCATATTTACTAGAAAACGCGAAAATCATAGTAACATTGAACGTGTTAAAACAAAGCTTTATAAGGACCTGCCTAGTACGGAATATTTAAAATAAATTTGACTATATAAGCGGTCCGGCGAATCGATCAATGAATACATTAAACAACAGAACCAGCTCGGCAGATGTTGCGTCACCAGTTTACGTTGACCTTCAGACGTAAGTCGTAGTAGACATTTTGTTTACAGATCCCGAGCCTTTTGATTTCATTTAAAATTTGTGTGGTATCTAAGAATTTACGACTATCACATACCATATAGTAGACTAAACATTTACACATGTTATTATGAGAGTAAAAGAACATTCGATCGTCCGTTCGCAACTAGGAAAAACAAGCATTTAAAAACATGTGATAATAATTACGTAAGTAACGAGTGAATTTCCAGTTGTTTAAGTACTAACATATCTCAAAATTCATAATAACACATCTCTACCCTTTCTTTATCATTAACCGCATACCGGTTTAAAAAACGCGCGAACAAAATTTCGAGTTTACTTCAAACTTGTTATATTACATGTATGTAAAGATAAGATAATTTGATTGCCATAATAACGGCTCTTATTAGTGACCGTCCGAAAAGAACATTAAAAATTAAAAGTGTTGCTCGTACTATAAGAATATTAGGTAATTTTTAGGGAAGTGAACGTTTTTAGTTCGGTAGCTAATAGATTGTGTGGTTGTATATATATCCTTCCCCTAATTTAACTGGTTTTGGAAGTGTGCTGTCGTTGTAGGTAGCAACATCCTTAAGTGGTTTATCCATTATCCCGCGCCGGCGAGGAAGGAAGCTCTACAAAGCGGGTTCACGTCATATCTAGTCAGGAAGTGCCAGTGGCAATTCCACTTAACTAACGCTAAGCGGGGATTAAAAACAAGTCGTATTAGGCATTTATCGTCGAGTCTTACTTATGTCCGCGGTGGTCTGACGCCTCTTACTATGAAATGATAATGAATGAACGACTGATAGTTTTTATCGATTGATACGTAGAGGTTTTTTATTCAATAATTCGCTCATTAGTTCATTCATGTTTTTCTTTATATCTCTATGTACACCAGATAGAATCGCTTTGCTACTTACAGTAAAATTGTAATTTGTTTTTCATTCCATTTTACTTGTGCACTTAGATTTTTTTTTTCTTAAAGTTCATGTCATAATTATGATAATAGACGGTGTCTCTATTTAATCGAGATAAAATTATTATTAAAACTATAATTTATAACAATAGAAGCTAGTTTAGAGGTCGTTTATACCCTTATAAATTCATGGCAAAGTACACAGTTCAGTAGTTACACGATACGCATTTAACAAGCAAACAATGCGCCCAGCCCACATGGCTCATTCGTCACTTTACGATGTCGCCGGCTAAATTTGTCCTCATGTCATACATTTACCGATGTAATTTGCAATAGGCATGTACTATCGCTTATTTTATTGAAATCGTTCCGGTCCACAAGCCGGGGTTCGGCTGGCGCCTCGTAAAATCTGTAGAATTGATTATTTATGGTAATGTGAAAATACGATTCCGTTTGTCTGTCATTTCTTCTAATCGGATCATATTTATTTTTGGTACAGTCGCGAACTTGTACAATAAATTGGGTGCGTGATAGGCTTGTATAATTAACATAAATTCGTAATGATTTACGACTGACGGTATGTTTATGAACATAAATTGTTATAATACATTTTGAATGCCGGCACGGCTCTAAGACATCGGAATTCATCAATCATGTAATTTCCCGGTTAGTTAATATTTTTGTATACAGTCGCCCACGTAGATTTGTTTTTAATTTCATGAGGTCGGAAGAACAGGTTCTTATCTTCTAAGTCCATACTTATGATATAAAATTACATACAGTCTAGAGAAACAGCCTTACATCATTCATCACTATATTATAATAATTATTCTTATATGAAACACTTTGTATGTAATATGTATATGACTTAAATAACTGCTCTTAAATATCTATAAATGTAACTTAAAAACTCAAACAGTTTATCAACGTTGTTGTAGAGGAAGCCTACAACTCTGCGCCCAGCATTTCCTATTGAATGCGTTACGTACCATGTGCGCGACAGATGTCTCGCGTTCTTACGTCGACAATTTGACTGCACTCTTTTTACTTTCGCAACATACGTCCAAAGAATTATAGTTATTTAAATAAACTGTATACCGTCGAATAATTTAATATAATAGTTATTAACTATCAATAGCCTATTGATTAAGGGTACGTACTTCCGATCACGTGGTCGACAGTTCGAATTACGCGATACGATTATTGTCGTGGACCATATCCTAGCACAAGTCTATAGCTTAGTTAGAAATGTAAAATAAATATTAGTAATTTACCAAAAAACTGCTAATATTTTTATGAAAAGAAAAAATGATTATACATTGAAAAATATCGAATAACTGTCGGTGTTACGAAAATTCGAATACGAAATTATACACAAAGTTATAACTTGAATATCCGTTTATAATGAGAGTAGGATGCGAACTTACGTAACGTTGGGTTTCCAATTTAAATACGCTAATAAAAAAAACTTCTCATGATTTGGAATATAAATTAACTAATAGGAAATACTTCCAGTGATACAAAAAAATATTTTTAACGTAATTTCGATTGGTATATAAAAAAATAACAGTCTTTAACTAAATTTAGATTCGTTTAACGAAAATACTTTTTTTATTTTCATAAAATAACTACAAGTCAAGGCTTTTAATGTCTGTATGTTAAGGTGTTAAGGCTAACTGGTAGCATTGAAAGTTGAACACGTCAGTTAACAAGAGTGGAATCACTGACTTTGTCCTTTTAATCCATTGTGTGTGACATTGTTCTATTGCGCAGTAACGTCGGCGCGTATTCTAATTTTATTAAGATAAGCACACAACGTAAGGACGTATGCTTAAAATATTCTATGCGGCATTCACACATTAAACGATTTAATTTTTGAAGAAAAAATTAAGACCCACTTAAACGACTTGTGTACCAACGATACCGTTCACGGTGTTCCACCTTAAAAGCTAGAGTCGCGAACTTTTCGTACATATTGAGTCGACGACGCAGGCACAATAGACAATAGAGATCAATGATTAAAAATGTTTATAAAAAAAAAGTCGGCCAGTGGTCAAAGGAGGTCTAATTGATTTTTACTATTATCCCGGCTCCTTATTTGTTAATTTGTGAGGCGGAGTTTGTGTACAAGACATTTTTCAATTGGAACACAGCTAGTGGTTGCGATTGTACAACTTTTTCTATGTGAGACGGGTAATATTTATCAGGTGTGTTTATTCTTGTACATAGTACCAATAAAATGTAATGGTTTTTTTCCATACAAGGTAGGAAGGTATATAATTAAATCAATCATGTTCTTACAACACGTGTTAAGGTCGTAAAAACGACACTTATCCGCGTTTGAGATCATCGCAATGTTTTGCGTTTTAATTCAATCGTACATCGTATCCGACTCAATTATGACTTCGCTAAGAATACAAAATATCGAAAATTTAAATAAATACGTGTAGGAATGTTATTTAATTTATCGTAAATGTGTAAATCACGTTAATATACGGTATAATTCAATTCAAACAATCCTCGCATATAAATTAATGATGTCAGGAAACGTATTTACTATCTGTAAAAGATCCCGCAAGCTTTAAAACTTATATCATATATAGAAGTGAGTACATTATACCGATTTCATATAATGTGATTTAGACTCAAGATTCTAAATCGAAGAAACTATCGGTTGAAAGAAACGTATATTGTTTCTGTAGTTATAAGTATATTACACATCTAAGATAGTTTTTTTTGTTGTAAATAATAAAGGAGAATATATTCAAAAGTTCAAAATCCAAATCAAATTCCGTTATTTCGTGCGTTCACTTAACACTTTTTGCCACCACTTAGACCTTCTTATCTTGCTTTGTTTTTTGATGCATAAATCAGATCCGAGCATGTAAGCGGGCATTTTTTACTATTTACACAAGCTTTAATAACGTTGTTGTAACTTGTGATATTACGAAATGACCGTGAAATGGAAATATCGAACTGGGCACTGTTATTACGGCCTCAATAAGTAAGGCTACGCAGGTCGTTGCTACGGCGTTCAGCGTGGTTGGTGCATTAGCGGAAAAAAGATGCCAACATAAACATTCTACTCGTCTCGCTCTAAAGAAATCGAATATTCTCAAACCGTGTCATCGGTTATAAATCAAAACGTCATAAAATACTTAGTTATATTTGCAATTTTTTTTTTATGATGCGTTAAATTTTTAACACGATTATGCACTACGGTTTATAGATGTTTTGGTATTTATTATGTTTGAGGTGAAAGATCTGGCTGCAGTTTGAGAAGGCACGGCGTCGCTCGGTCGACTGAGGTCTGCTCCCGATCTCCCCTCCGTCATTTGTTTGTACGCTAACGTACGTTTGATTTATAACTCTGGCGGTATTATGACATGACTTAGTTTTGTTCAACAACCACACCGTGTACCATACACGACGAAATTGTTCTCTGAATTGAAACTTGACATAAATCGTAATACACATAAATTCTGTTTTATTGTTGAAACAGTATTTTAACTTTGACATTTTGACGCCCTTATTTAAGTAGGACTTTAAATACCATACTATAGTCCTTTTATTGCAATAAAAAGTGAGGGATAATGCGCAAAGGGTAAAGTATAAAAAGTTATCTGCTGTAGAGGGCGTTACTGTAGGCTAATACTAAATCACACATAAAAACTGTAGGAGAATGAATTACGGTTGTAGTTAACTAAAACAAAATTACATAAATGTATTTATATAAAACATAACAGTTAGTGTTTTAGGTAAAACAATGTGTCCTTTTAAAAAGTTCACAAGGTTAATCCATAATCAGTCAATACGAAACAAAAGACGGTGATGAACTATAATAGCTCCCACGGTCGCATTAACACAATTACAGAAGTACAATACAAATAATAGTCGACTTCAATAGAAATGAGAAACTAAAGAAAAATATATCAACAATTTTTTTGTAAGACTGTAATCACGGATTTATTGAAAACGTCTATTTTTATTCGTATCAACAATTTAAACATTGAAACGTCCTTTATACAATAAAAAAATCTTAGACAGTGAAATTTCGAATTTCTATTGAATTTGACTATGAGTCTCTTTGAAATAACAAAGTAATTTTTTTTGACATTTGACTAAAAACGACAGACGAATGCGACAGGATATGTTCTTCTCTTCGTCTTTTGAAATCCAGTTCAGTAAATGGGGCTCGAGATCATTAAAATGTGAATATTAACGCTAATAAATGACACGTTAGCAATACCACATTCTCCGCATCGAGTTACGAGCCTTGGGAAGGCGTAGTGTAGTGGAACCGATTCACTGTTCATACAGCTTCGGTGTTAATAAACGTGAGCGTACGCGAGAGCTCTGTCTGAGTCACACGAACGCGAGCAACGACCAGTGTTATCTCTTCAGACTTGCTTTCGTTACTCATTCTTATAACTGTAAGCTAAATTGTCGTTATATTGTGCACTGATTTCTGTGTCACTGAGGTCAGCTGCAGGATATTGTTTAGTTGTACCATATTATATATGAGTATTAATACAAATATGAAATTATTTTAAGTACCAAGTTTAGGATAGAATTTTATTAACAGTCTTGTCATTAATATCGAATTTTATTATCAGTCTTGTCATTAATATCAATTAGTACAACGAAGTTGAACCAACGATTGAACACCCCAAGCGTGAAAGGAGAAGAAACAAAACATAAAGGAACTCGTTGAATAACGAAATAAATAAATAAATAAAAATTGCTACGTAATAAAGAGTACTATCCACTCTCGTGAATTGATGGTCAATGTGTACCTAATTTGCCTCGCAACTAATTGACCATCATTATATTAATGTATATAAACTAGTAAGACAGATGCGAAGCGCTTAAACAGATGTTTAACATCGTAACAGGTACATACAAAGATAATTGCAATTATTTCGCACACTTGTCTATAACATTGTCTATAAATTCCGCGTGTCTTGTTTAGAATTAGAAAGTTGATAAGTTACCACTTTAACATCCGTTATGTTTCCGATACAGCATTGATAGAAGCGCAGCATAGAGGCAGCTGCCGTTTATTTAGATACGGTATCTAAAATTATATTTAATACGGCAACGTGTTCGTCAAGTGGATTCTATATGAGTCATACGGGTTTAATTGCTAAGCCTAAAGATATTACCGGCTTCTACTATTTTAAACGGGTCAAGTGCCCGATGCGTTTCAAAGTCCGAACGCTCGGTTTAATTTTCAATGCAACCAATCCCTTAATTCCAGTCTAATCGCAAAAATAGATAAAATGCAATGAAGTATCTCTAAAAAATATCATGTCAATCTTACATCATCGAAGATGTTTAGTATTGAATATTTTCATTAATCACGCAATAGTGTAATTCTTTTGGCATATCGATAATAGAGCAGTACTTTATAAATTTAAAAGCAGGTGAAACCTGAGCAATATAAAACATATTGCTTGCAGTATTAAAAAAAAAATGTGAAGCGTGTAGTAATGGATTGATTTCCATAGGCAATGATAACTTTCATCCGATTTTTATTGCCGAAAACATATGAATATGCATATATAATAATTACAAAGACGGCGGTAACATCTGCTGTGTTTTCTATTCAATATTTTTTACCTTGTTACGAGAAGCTAACTTGTAAGTGCCGCTATGTCGTAAAACGCAAGGTGTAACTAAATGTGCGTTTCATAATTTAACGTTCTGTGCAGATGACAAAACAAAAGACAATAGCTGCGGCAAAGTGAGATTATAGGCTTACTAAAAATGTCAAACATACGTCATGTACTACTTTAAAATGTTAATATTATAATCAAAATGGCCGTCACGACTTCGCCGTCTTATCACGAATCACCGATACATGACGGATTTGCAACAATCCGGGCGCCAAGGAGCCGTATCAAAATAAGAAATCTCGTCGAACCAAATAATCCTGCCAATCTACCTCAGCGGCATTCGGAGTATTTTACTCTGCAAAGGAATTCCACGAATAACTTCTTAGACAGCAGCGTGGTGGTGCAATACGCGAACAATGAGCCGGTGAATAATAGCAATGACTCGGACAAGCCCTTGCGACTTAGCTTTACGGAACCAATTTATGCCAAAGTAACTCCGCCGCATTCCAAATGCACTTCCCCCGTGAAACGTAATGGCAAAATCGACGCTCACTACGATTCTATAGATACGAAACCAAGGCGGCGGCTAAAAAGTTTGGAATACACGTCGGGAACGGATCTGAAGACAGACGAAAAAAATGGAGCTGCAATCATAAGTAACGGGGATCGATCGCCGTTGGAGGTTTATTCCGCAAATCAGGACAGCTCCGAGCAGCATTCCGTGCGCACGGACACCACCGGCTCGTCCGTCGACTACAGAAAGAGACACGCCGATCGAGATAATTGCTCGGAATCGTCGTCATACCTCACCGATAACGATAGACCTATTTCCAGTTACAGCGACAATTCCACCATACCTTCTACGGACACCGAAGACGTTTTGAAAGAATTGCCTAATAAATCGAGATTCCATAAATCTCCACAGAAATTCGCAACGTTAAATTTACGAAGGCCAAAGTTTATTGACCTTAAACAATCCACTGCGAAGGAAAGCCAATTTTACGGTAGCCTCCACAGGAATAAAATGGGTTACCATTCCGAACCAAATACTCCACTGACTGGAGATCGAGTAGACTTGAGTGACGAATCCAATCTATTAGATCAAGTTCAACAGATACCAAGAATGCCTTTGCAGAATAACAGGAATGGATTTAGAAGGTCGGTTAGTGAGACTAATGGCTTTTCGAAAAGATTAAGCTACAGGCATTCCTTCAGCGCCGACTACAAGTCATCCGTTGTAAAGAAACCACATAAATGCTGTGAATGCGTCACTGGAATACCTGCGGAAGAAGAAGAAACTCAGTCAACGAGAACGCTGGGAACATTATATGAAACGCAAGATCCTAAGGTTGGCTGTCAAACAATCCTTAGATCGAAACCGCCGATACCGTGGTGGGAGTTGGCAATAAAAAAATCACGTTACAAGAGCTGTCCAATACTAGAAGAGGTAAGTTTTTAAATTTTGTTTCCAGTCTTTATTGTTAAGTTTATTTATATAATCGTTTTTATAACTCTCATTTCTTTTGTGTGATTATATAGTCACCATTAAGTTTCAATAACGATTTCGGCCAACAAAAAGCATAATCGTGGCTGTCGACAAACCAGGTGAATATGGACAACAAAAAAGTAAAGTTTATTAAACAATTCCATTTTTTATAGCTATGAATTCATTTATTGAATGGTCTTACATTAAGTTCAACGATGTAGTAATATTTTGTTACAATGATTTACTAATTCTGTTTTTACGGTTATTAAATTTACATCGTCAAAACAAACAAATTGTCTAATTTACATCAAAGTCATCTTAACTATCTCTGACTTTACTTTTTAAACTTTTAAATACAATTGCACCAACGTATTTAATTCTATTACCCTAGGGTGTTAGTTCCGTTTAAATTTATTTAGGTGTGGTTTGTTCCTTCCTGTAAACGTAATTACAGTGAGGGTGAACTTCGCAATTAAACTATATAAGTCTATATACGTACATAGGCGTAAATTAAATACCAGTTGGGGGAGAAAGAATGTACACCTGATGTACAGGTGCGTAATATAAAAATACAAGCTCATTGTATTTACATCAATTAATCATAATTATTTATACAAATTATAGTTGAACATTCACTTTCTGTTATTTGATTCAATTAGTTTGTTTTAATATCAACTCCCTGTTACAATACCCATAGCTTTTATAGAAAGTATGTAATATATATTTTTTTAGTTAAAATATTAATAGATTTTTTATTAATTTAAAAATATTTCATGTAACCATTTTAGGTAAGCTTAAAAAAGATTGTGTTTAGATATGATTCACGACGAATAGTCAAATTAATTAAAAACCGCAACCTCTAGATAGGTAGATTACACTATTGAAGCTTCATAATAAATTCTAACTGAAGTGTTAATGAAGCAAATGATATATTAAAAAAAAAAATCTTGTTCTTTCAAGTTCGTATATTTTTTGATACAATTTCTATAAGCAAGTTAAACAAGTGACTATATACAATAGCTAGATCCATAAAAAGTTTCACAATCGCATACACGCGGCACTTGGAAGGGTCACAAATATCATTAGAAAGTAATAACAAAGCAAACACACTGGCCGGTGGATTGATGGAAAATAACACGATAAGAATGTATAAAGGTGCGTTTTCAGTTAAGACAAAACGTACTGATATAAAGGACCAATTTGCTGGCAATTATCTCCTATATGTCAAAATCGTCTCACAATTCTTCGTCTATAATCCTTCCTAAATGATAAGTTGGGTTCTTGTTGTTTTTTTTTAACTTTTACGAAGAAGTTTACGTGTATTATTAATTATGTGTCTTGTTAATTAGCGACGTTTATTGTGTTTATTTCATTTAATACAATCTAAAA